>JANAVB010008998.1:12325374-12752509 GCA_029216955.1 Iris pallida
AGCAGCTTCCCCGGTCGATTCCGCGGCTGTCCGCGCCCGGTCCAGCCACGCGCGCCCTCCCGCGTGCACCCCGCTGTTCCAACAGCGCTGTCCAGCGCTGTTCCAGTGTTTTTCTGCTGTTGTCCGTGAGTTGGAACTTTCTCGAGTCCGCGGGAACGTGGTTTTTCTCTATTATTGTATTTGAGAGCTCTAGCCGAACAATTCAAGGTATATCTCGTGTCCCCGTGTCCCTACCTTTGTGTCGATGATGATTTGGTCCCCGATCCCGTTAAGAGATTCGGCTTAGATAATTTTGGGTTTTTCGAAGTCCATCTCGGAATGGTGCTGGCTTGACGTTTTGTGCTGTGGTTTGGAATATTGGTTTTGAGTGATAAGTTCTTCTGTTGGTTTTTGGTTCTGTGGGATTTCAGAATTTCCGAGTTTAGATTTCGGGTTTAATAATACTTCTGTTGTGGTTTCGATTTCGGATTTAATATTATTCCTCGGTTGGAATATTTGTAGTTTTGATAACTGGAGTCCCTGGTTTGGGACAGTTATTGGTATTTTTGGCATTTCTCCCAGTATTGGGTTGTCCCAATTACAGAGGGGATCCTGCCCGAATTTTCAGAAAATATTTTTTAAAAAAAAAGGGATTTCTATAAAATTCTAATTTCCAAAACCGGTTTTTGCAAAAGATTGTTGTTTTGATTTTCGATTACCTTTTTCCGGGCGACGACCAAATTCGGTCTACGGGCCCTAGAGATATGCAAACAAAACCGGCCACTCCGGACGTCGAGGCATTAGCTAGAATACGAAGTGATATTTTGGACCAAATCTGAGACTCTTTAATATTATATTATATTATATTATATTATATTATATTATATTATATTTCTGGAACTGGTACTGCTTTTTAGCATTTATGGTACAGGGCCTCGGGCTGCTGAATGGACCGCTTTCCGGCGTTCAAGATTCACCTGAGTTTTATTATTATTTTAAATTCGATTTATGTAAAGGTTGTAAGGGCATAAGCCCAATTTTCTATTTTCTTTGCTGCGACCCTGTATTACGTAGAATATATTTTATTTATTTTCTGGAATGTTGGTTTGTCGATAAACTCGTAAAATATTAAAAAGACAATATTTTGGATATAGAAAATTATAACATTTTCTCACAATAAATAATTAGTAAAATTACAAGTTTGTATTGTTTAAATAAATTCACATCTTCTCATTTAAGAAAAATATAGTTTTATATATATATTAAAATATAAAGTTTTGCCAAATTAACCGATAATTACCATTTTTTCAATTAATCAATAACCGACTTATTTAATTAAAATAATAACGAACGTAGATTGCGACGTTAGACGATTTCCGGTAGATTAATTAATAAACTTAAAACCTGACTAGGGTCTACTTCTAGAGATTGTAACTAGCACACCTAGAATAGTTTCGTTATGGTTCTACGCCAAGGTTCTCAACTGTAGGATCTCAGAGACGAACCTGACATCCTCCTCGGAACCGACTTTACCGATCCAGTTAACTAAACAGAGAAAAGTTACGGTTATGTTTTCTTGTATTTTATTTAGTAATTGTCTAGCTGCATGTTTAAACCACATTGCTACACGGAACCCTCTCCTAGGGTTCAGATATTGATTGATATTGATTGTGGGGATTGGGGGAATAGTGTAATGTTTATGGCCAATACCCCCCTATATTGCAGAATTGTGTGAGCTTACCCCTCTTACACACGGGGATAAGCCGTATCGCGTCGCTAGGACGCTATTGTATAACCCATGCCGGTCATAGACGATTACACATTCAAATCACATTGTTTTTAATCGTAGAACTACTGGAAAATATTGTTTCAAATGTTTAGCCTGCACTTTTCTATTATTATTTGAAATATGAGATACATATTCGTACTTGCTCCCTCCTGACTAGAGACAACATTTTTAGGTGACATTGAGGATGCTGAGCTATTGTACAATAGCTACTATGATCCGGTTTTGTACCCTGTGGTGTTGCCAGAGTCCCCCTTGGAGGACGCAGGACCTGAGGCCGACGAGCCGACCACTTAGCTAGTCATTTCCAGTTTCTAGTTTTATTGTTTTGGAATTTTGTTTATTTGAATTCATCACTTTATTCTCAGTTCTTTCATTCCAATTGTACTTTTCAATGTTGAATAAAAGTTTTAAAAATTTCCGTATATTGAGTTGTGACAAATGTATAGATGTTGTTGTGAATACCTGCATATAGAACAGCTTACTGCCGTCGTCTCACAACGGTGCAGGCTGGGCATGATCTGGTTCGACCCAATAATTTGGGATCGGTTCGTGACAAATAGGAACAAAGTACGTCAAAACAACATGTCTCACTATACAAAATAATGCATAATAATAAAAACCAGACAATGAGACACAGAATGTTGTCATGACCATAAAACCTGCAATATGAAAAATTGTGAGAATAACAATAAACAAGATAACCATGACTAGCCACAAGAATATAAATAAAATCATCAAGAAATACATGATTAGCAATCTACGTGATTTGAAATATCATTTTTAATATGTTGACGGCTGGGCTTTTTCTCAAATTTGCACGGCTCAATACACGTGTAGAGTATGCTGAACTATTAATCAGAAACAAAAGGTTTACCCACATATCTATTAGGCATTTCCCTATTTTCCCAAAAGTCAAAATCAACATCAGGCAATAGTCAAATCTGATGTGTAGAGTACAAGAACAATAACATCATATAGAGTCATACCGTGTCAAAGTCATGTTACAATATGAAACTGAGAAGTTATGGAATATAATTTAGCATTTATAATGTATGAAAAAACATCTTGTAAGGATTACTTGCCTCAAGTCCACTTCGTTGTAGTTTTCTCTTGGTCCAACATATTGAATTCGTGCTTAAGTGTTAGGTTCCACATATGAGAAATCCTATTGGATTCTAAAATCTAAAGAGTTCTTGGCCCAATGTCTAGAACATAGAAATCTATAATATTCTAATATAAGATTTCTCTGATCTTATCCATTTTTTCGAATAAATACTGAATTTCGTGGAATATGAAATATTTCATCAAGAACTTACAGCAACTTGCCAAACAAAGGCTAAGAGAAAAAAGAATAAAGGTATGACAGGCATAACGTCTACGATTGGATTGAAAAAAGGCATAAGCCTCAAGCAATTTGGCGAAGAAAAAACTATTCAAATCAAAGGTAAAATTAAAACATATACAGATAAAACTAAAGACTCTTCTATTTAACTAAGCCCAACTATATATAATTAGTCAAATCCATTATAAATCTAGAACCTATATTCCTTTTAAGGCCCAAATAACCATCCTCAAATAATTCCTACCAAATATATTAAAGCCCAAAAAATTACAATTAATGAATCTAGCCCAACTCAACAACCCACAAACTTGGCCCAATCGGCTCCTAGTTTTTTTGCCTGTAGGCATAACCCAACATCAATATATAATCCAACGGCCCCTCCTTCCAATTATCAACCCAACCCTAACCAAGTTTCAGCCCATAACCCATAATCATAATTAAAAGCCCATACTTTTTATCTTTTCCTTTATTCTTTTTATTCACAGCCGTTAGCTCAACCCGCAGCCCAATCTTCGACCCGGTCCAATCTTCGACACTACCCAGAGTTGAGGAAAAAGAACAGAAATAGAGAACTTAGACCATCTCCAATGGGGGTTTCTATCTTTCCTATTTCTATGCAAGAAATTCATTTTAGAAAAATTTCTCCCAATGGTGATTTCTATCACCATTTCTATCCTAGGTGGCAATGATGTAGGATGGAAACTTTCTAGGAGGATTTCTATACGTAGAAACCCTCATAGAAATTCTCCTATCTCTTATGACAATTATTATAGGGCTACACACCATTAAATTGGTCCTTTTACTATGTGACACATAGGATAGAAATGGAGAACCATTGGAGAGCATTTTTGTATGTCTACAATTCCTATGTAGAAACTCTTCCAACTAGGATAGAAATCTTCTTAAAGTACAATGGAAAGTAGGATAAGAACTCAATTTTAGAAATCACAATTGGAGATGGTCTTAGAGATTCAGAAAAAGAAGAACGGAAGAGACATACCAGCTGTCCCGGCCGACGGTGGCTAGTAGAAAAAGGCGGCTAGATCCAGTCGTGGTTGTGACGGAGACGGCGAGACACGACGCACCGGTCGAGTGAAGGTGACGGTGGATGGAAGGTGCTTATCTGTCGAGGTCGACGGGGGAGGCAGCAGAGGACCACGACGCTAGAGGAGGACGCAGATCCGGTGGCTCACCGATCGGTGGCGGTGAGTCGGGACACCGCAGCGAAAACTGTGGCAGTGGTATTGAGCGATGCGGTGGAGGAAGGTCAGCGGGCGGCTCCGGTGGGGATCGGTGATGGCGGGTGATCTCTAGCCACGGGGAGGGTAAGATACGGCTGCCCGAGTTCGATCTCGAGCAGATCGAGGCGGCGTCGAAAAAACATGGTTGGGGTCGTGGCTCAAGGTCCAGAGTGACGGCAAACTTGGGCTGCGGCCAGAGTAGAGGCGGTCAGTCGGCGGTCCACACGGTGGCTAGACGCTAGGATAGGGTGATGGAGGAAGCAGGAATCGGACACGACTCGAGGGAGAAGGACATGAGAGCGGCGGTGATCGAGAAGGTCTGACTGAGGTGCTCGGCTCCGGCGAGGCATGATCAGAGCTCGACGACCAGAAAAAAAATTAGGTTTACGATTTCTGGAGTTGTGCGCGTCAGGTTCTTGGACACAGAATATTATATGTGTGGGGAATAGAAATAGGGTGTCGGAAAAGTATGACCTGTCCGTGTCCACGGGGTCGGACTCGGGGACACGAAGGGGATAGTTGTAATTGGGGATGTATGGATCGGGAAACGTGTCGTATCGGACACGAGGAATTATAATTGTAATAACTAGCAAAAAATAAGAAAATATGGTGGACACGTCGACACTGTAAGACACGATTTGGTTGGACACAATATGGACATTATGGAAGAATTAGGAAATTGGAATGATTAGTGCTAATGATAATTAGAGGTATTTATAGGACTAATTAGGAACGTCCTAGAGTCACTAGCACATGGCTCAAAGAAGAATATTTCAAGAATATTTTAGAAAATATTTCAAGGATTATGCTAGATTTCAAGGAATATTTTCTAGAATTAATTAGCACTAAGTAGAATTAATTAAGGAGGACATAGAAGATTTTCTTACTAATCCACTTGGCTAATGATAGAATTCTGTGAAATTACCAAACAAAGCCATCCTACAAACGTATTTACAACTCCACCATTCCCTAATTAGGAACGGAATTACCAATGGTTGCCCTCCTACTCTAACTAGTTATGACTTCGCCATTCCCTATTCATAATCAACCAAAATAATAATTAGCAATATTAACTATAGAAATTTAGAAAAATAATAATCGAGATTTTGCGAAAAATCAGAATTTTAAAAAACAGGGGTTACAGATGTACCTAATGTAGTACAATGGCCTATTATGCCGGTTATTCTTTAGTAATATATCATCTTGCGAGAAGGTTATATTTGGTACCCTCTCACTAAAACTGTGGCAATAAGGGTAGGTTGTCGGGTCTTCGGTTGGAGGCTTGACCAAAGTCAGATAAGAGTAGTCATGCAGCAATGCCACTTTTAATATATTTTGTGTCTGCTTAGAGAGACGAAGGAGCTCGTAGATAGACAGTCGAGTTGGGGTATTTACAATTAGATGTGCTAATTTGTCATAATTGTACTTCCTTCTATTTAGCTTTATTTGTCGATGTGTTCTTCGACGGACCTGCTTGAGGAGCAGTCGTAGATGCATCCTTCTAGACTAGGTCATAAGTCCACAAATTAGTTTTGCTGGACCTTATTTCCTAAGACCGTACTTTATCTACAAATAGAGAGGCGAAAAGGGCCATGTTGCATGGTTTTCTCTTCTTCCCATTATGCTTTGTTTCGAGGTGTTAGACCTACAACCAATTTGTAAATCTTCGATAATGTCAGGATGAACCCACATTATTTCACCATGTGGCATGGTCAATGGAACCAACCCACTGGCGTGATTTTGAGCCTGCAGACGATTAACAACCTCTATCCTAGCCTTTGGTATCGTAACGACACCGTCTTGGACTTCGTCCTTGGAAATGTCACCAAATGACCTTTTTCTAGTCGATACGCGGAGCCTAATGGCTCTATAATTTTTCAACTACTGATCTTTCAGTATGAAGCTGTCCTGCGTCGAATGTTGTACGTACCAATGGTAGATATAGTATTTGCGGTCACTGACGTCTGATGTTAGAAAGCTTCAACTTGTTTCCCTTCATCAGAATATGAAAGATTACCATGGTGAACTTTTCATTAAAGGTGTACTTCCAAAGTTGCCTCGAGTTACCCTATGACTTTGGCTAAGTGGCGGCTGTAGAAATATTGACAGTCAGGGACTCATTTTCCTTGTTGTTGTGGTTGGACTTGTTATTGTTTTGGGGACGCTTACCCTATCTTCAGAATTGGGTTTTTAAGACTCGTCAACTCTAAGTTGGAAGCTGACTTCTCAACAATCTCAAAATGTTTGATCAGTACCGACCAGTTTTAAAACTCAACTGCTCTCAAGCAAAATCTGACAGCCGGTAGGGGATTGTGTCTTCATGTGTCTAGCAACATACTGACCAGGATGTCCTACAAAAATCCAAGAGAAAGTCGACAAACGTGCTCTAAGAAGTCGCGTACCAACTCTTTTTTCTTTTTGGGTGGTAGAGATCAATGTTGACATGTCCTTCGGCGAAACCTCCCCCCGACGACCCCTCCCTCTGGCGTTGCCTCCCCCCGATGACCGCTCCCTCTCGATTCTCTCCCCTTCCCTCCGGCGTTGCCTCCCTCCCTCTCGTCTCTGGCGAGGCCTCCCCCCGACGACCCCTCCCTCCAGCGTTGTCTCCCCCGACGACCGCTCCCTGTCGTTTCTCTCTCCCTCCCTCCGGCGTTGCCTCCCTCCCTCTCGTCGTCGGCGACCGCTCCCCCCTGGTGACCTCGTCGTCGCTCCTCCACCGTCGACCCCCTCATCCCCACCTCCACTCTGACGACCCCTACCCGACCCCGTCTAGGTATACACACACACACACTTTTGTACCACTGTTAAATCTGAGATCACAATCTCTGTTTCAGTCCACTTAGACATATGAACTCGGTCCCCTCTTCCTTTCATTTTCTCTCTTCCTATACACATATAACATGTGTATATAATGAATGATATATGTGTAATGTCATGCATGTTGGTAAGCACATATGAATGCAATATGCATATATGTATGCAAATGGGAATACATGGATATATGCAAGTTATAAATGCAATGTTTGGATAACATATGAAATGTAATGTATAGGTAAGCATTAATGTAGGTAATGACATGTAATCATGTAATGCATATGTATAAAGAATAGAATGGGTGAATGTATTACGCATGTTTAGATAACATATGTGATAGACATATATGTATTCATAAATGCCATGAACTAATAATCAAGTGTAATGCATATATGTTAAGAAATGAATGCATGAATGAATGTAGAAATACAAGCATCTATGTAAATATGCCTATGATTGAATGAATGCAAGTTCAAATATATGAATGTAATGTAAGCATGTATATATATGTAATATGTGTTCTCTATGACTTGTGATGGTGTGTGTTTGATAGCCTAGGCTTGGTTAGGTCTAGTGAGACTTGACTGGACTAGGATTGACCTAGTTGACTAGTGTAATTGACCAAGGTTGACCAAGGTTTGACTTTGACCTATGTGACCTAGAAATCATGTAGATTGTATTGTATCTTTTAATTCTATGATAGTTCTCTCATTTATTTGTCAAATACTGTATTTCAGTTCTAGTTAGTTTTATGTGATTCTCTGATAGTTCTCTCATTCATTTTCAACTGCTCCCTCCTGTGAATATCGATTTTACCAGATGGCACCCATGACCCGAGCAGTGACACGTTTGAGGGAAACACAGATTGCTGAGGTGGCTCCTCCTACTATTAAGGAGGAAGTGGCACCGGTAGCTAGTGAGACCGGGAGTTCCATTTATCTAACACCTGCAGTGGAATGGCGCTTTCCTGCCGTCGATCCCACTTATCAAAAGATGTTGCGTGATGGTATCATTGAGCATATGCGTGAGCTGCGTGGTCGTCATTAGTGTAGTTTTATGGTTATATTTTGTGTTGGACTATTAGTACTTATTACCAGCTGTACTTGTTTTATGGAGATGAGTTTATGAACTTAATTATGGACTTATTACCAGTTGTACTTGTTTTATGATGATTAATTATGGACTTATTACCACTTATTTTATGGAGATTAATTAGGCTAAGTCTTCTGTGTGGTCAATTCTGATACACTATGATTATATGGTCATGTCATGTGATACACTGTTACCACTTGTTGTAGCATGATTACTTGGGATTCTATTTCAATGATTTTTCTCCAACCTCTTATAAAAAAGGTGTCTGTCGAGGTATAATTGTACTTGTAGAAGTGCATGACGCCAACTGTCCAATATCGACCCTTTTGGTCTATAAGAGTTACTTCACTCAGTTTGTCAAGACAAGTAAACATTTTAAATGTTGACGGTATATATACCGTCAATATTTGATTTTACCTTGTAGAAGTGCATGACGCCAACTGTCCAACATTGGCCTTTGACCTGTGCTTGAGCAGTGTGGACTTCCAGGTTAGGGTGTTAGTTTATATTATGATATTAGTTTATGTTAGAAAGAATATGAGAGTTAGTAGATGTTAAAGTAGGATATTAATTTATTAGTTAGGATAGATAGTTTGAGTTAGGATACTGCTCAAGCACAGACCAAAGGGTCGATATTGGATATTAATTTAAAAAGTTTTACTTGTCTTGACAAACTGAGTGAAGTAACTCTTATAGACCCAAAGGGTCGACATTGGACAATTGGTGTCGTGTACTCCTACAAGTACAATTATAGCTTGCCAGACACCTTTTTTACAAGAGATTAGGGAGAAATTGGGATGAGTATCAGAATCGGTATCGGTATCGAACTAATTCTATTTAGTTTGTCTTATGATAGAGATTTTTACATCCAATCTGTAATAGATCGTCACTTCATTGATCGTACATGGATGTACCAGCAGATCCACCTCCTCGATCGTATGTAGTTAGTATTGACCGTATCGGATTAGTATCGGTCTATCGGATACGACACTTTGACACAAGACAGTTGTTTTAGTCCCAACATAGTTGTTCTTGTTTCTTTCTTCAAATTCTTTGTTTATAATATGTGGAATGTGCATGTATAAACTGACCTCTATCTAAATTGTGCACCCATATCTAAACAGCCTTAACATTTATTCACTGACTGCAATGTGCATGTATCTATCTTACAGAGTTATCCTCAATTGAAAATAGATATGAATTACTACTTACAGAATCATTCGTGGATGTACAACCGTCATCCTGATGACATGTGTGGTGTGCGTGATGAATTCATAGAGGGTGTATAGCAGTTTTTGCAGTTTGCCAAGGCATTCTCTCAGTACATAGATGGTACCAATATTAAGTGTCCGTGTGTGAGGTGTCGTAACTTGAAATATCATCCAGAAGTGGAAGTCACGTATCATTTATACTCGAAGGGGCCTAGTTTCGATCCGGACGATCATGATGCACCTGAGGAGGCACCGAACGTCGATGCTGTACAGTTCATGGAGTTGCTGGAGAATGCAAGGACTCCATTATATCCTGTTGTGAGGATCATTCACCGTTAGAGGTGGTTACAAGATTGTTGAGCATCAAGTCCAATTTTAACATGTCGCAAGATTGCTACAACTGTCTTATGGAGTTGCTTATAGAAATATTGCCTGAGGGTGCTAAGTTGCCTAAAGACTTCTACCGGTCTAAGAGGATGGTGAGGTAGCTCTGGATGGGATACGAGAAAATTGATACATATCGCAACGGGTGCATGTTGTACTACAAAGACGACAAGGATGAAGATGCTTGCAGATTTTGTGGTGCCGATCACTACAAGGGCAGTGGTAGAGGAAATTCTATCGGTGCCAGGAAGCCTACCGATTCGATGTACTACTTATCGTTGACGCCGCGGTTGCAGCGATTGTTTATGGTGAAGAAAACTGCAGAAAACATGAGTTGGCAGAAGCGGAAACAGACCGAAGGAGTGTTGGATCACCCATTTGATGGAGAAGCATGGAAGCACTTTGATCGAGAGTATCCAGATTTTGCTTCTGATCTGCGTAATATCAGATTGGGTCTCTGCTCCGACGGTTTTACCCCATTTGGACTTTCAAGATCCATCATGTTGGCTTGTGATCGTCACTCCGTACAATCTACCGCCTTGGATGTGCATGAAGACTCCGTATATGTTCCTCACCGTTATTATCCCAGGTCCGAACAATACAAAAGGAACATCGAAGTGTATTTACAACCATTGGTTGATGAGTTGAATCAGCTATGGGAAGTAGGTTCCAATACGTACGATGTATCTAGAAAACAAATTTTTTAGATGCGGGCAACACTTATGTGGACCATCATTGACTTTTCGGCCTATGGTATGTTATATGGATGGAGCACGCATGGTCATCTTGCATGTCCGTATTGCATGGACCGCACTAAGGCTTTTCGTTTGAAACACGGAGGCAAACGTGCTTCTACGATTGTCATCAACAATTCCTGCCGAAGGATCATCTGTACCAGAGGAACAAGAATGCTTTTCGTTCTGGAGTTGTGGAGAAGGCTAATCCCCCGCCAAAGTGGTCCAGATACACGATATGGAAAGAGGTAAAAGATTTACCAAGAGCTATTGAAGAGCCTGCTACGGGCTACAAGTGTGACAGATTTGGTCGCACTCATAACTGGACGAAGAGGAGTATATTCTGGGATCTGCCATATTGGAGCACCAGTCTGATTAGACATAACCTTGATGTCATGCATATCGAGAAGAATGTGTTTGACAACATAATTAATACTGTAATGGATGTAAAGGGGAAGACGAAAGATAATCCAAAGGCTAGATTAGACTTGGAAGAAATATGTAGACATCCTACATTGCATTTGATATAGGACGGGAATGGAAAGTTGAAGCAGCCTAAGGCAATTTTCCCACTGGAAAAGGAGAATAAAGTGAGACTTTGTAGATGGATTCAAGGTCTAAAATTTCCAGACGGGTATGTTTCGAACTTGAAAAGATACATCAACCTTAAGGAGAACAAACTGACAGGTATGAAGAGCCATGATTGTCACGTATTCATGGAGAGGTTAATTCCGATTGTATTTTGGGAATTCTTACTCCTGGTTGTTTGGGATCCATTGACCGAGCTTAGCATATTCTTCAGAGATCTTTGTTCTAGTAAGTTGCTCGTCGATCGTCTAGAAAAGCAGGAGAACGATATTGCGGTAACACTGTGCAAGCTCGAGAAGGTATTTTCTCCTGGATTCTTCGACTCCATGGAGCATTTGCCAATTCATCTTTCCTATGAGGCACGTGTTGGTGGGCCCATTGGTTATCGGTGGATGTACCCGTTTGAGCGGCATTTGAACCACCTAAAGAAGAAGGTAAAAAATAAGGCTCGGGTCGAGAGTTCTATTTGTGAAGCCTATATTCTCGAGGAGATTACAAACTTCTGTTCGACGTATTTCAAACCTCATGTTGCTACAAATAGAACGAGGGTTCCAAGAAACGACGACGATTATCAAGAATCTAATGATGGAATACTTAAAGTATTCAATACGTCCGAAAAGCCTTCGGGGAAAATAAAGAAAAGATATTTGAATGACGAAGAGCTAAGGGCTGCTCAGTTGTATGTATTACTCAATTGCGACGAGGATGAAGTGGAGAAGCTAGAGGGCTAAGTAATTAATAATGTGTAATTACGTCATCTCAATGTAATAGTATAAGCTAATATTATTATACTAATCGGCGGTTGCTTCGTTATTTTTCAGCATATATAATGCTGAGTTGAGCTCGGTTAGACCCTACCTAACAGACGAAGCATTAGAACAAGAAATGAAACGTCATTTTTCTTCTTAGTTGAGCGAATATGTAAGCAGCCTGGTAATTAATGGCCTCTTTTAATGCAACTGCGCAATAAATAACTTACTATCTCTTCTTTGGTATTCAGGTCGATCGTCTAATTTCACCCGAGATTGAATTAATTAGAACTCTTGCCAAGGGACCAATTACTTTTGTTAAAATATGGCTACGTTACTGTGTCAATGGCTTTCGGTTCAAGTCGACAAATGCTCCGATCAGAGACAGCTTTCTGGATCTTGATTCCATAAAAAATAGTTGTTTGTGTATCAAATCTTCGAACAAAGACGTCGATCCAGGAAATGATTTCTTTGGCATCCTGCGTGAGATTGTGGAGTTGACGTATAATTATGGCAGAGAACCTGCAAAAATCGTGTTGTTCAAGTGTGAATGGTTCGATCCGACTGAAAATCAAGTTTGGAAAATTGACAAGCATGGTCTTGTGGATATAAACTACAAGCGTAGATATCAAGGCTATGAACCATTTGTCCTAGCAACTCAACCTCAGCTCGTGTACTTCACAGCTTATCCGAGATGGGGAGCAACGAAGTCTGACTGGTGGGCAGTATGCAAGACTAAAGCTAGAGATACTTTTGATGTTGACGAAAAAGCTTATCAGGAGTGTTGGCCCAATGATTATATTGTGTTTTTGAATATGGCTAATCAGTTAAATTTAACATAATGATGTCACTAATATTCATATACCCACTATCATGTTGCTACTTAAACTTAGCATTGTCCTAATTGTCCTATATTATATTGCTATGCTTGTATCGTACTGCAACATATTTTGTTGGCCTAACATGCTATCATATTGTTACTTAAACTTAGCAATGTCCTAATTGTCCTGTATTATATTGCTATGCTTGTTTCGTACTGCAACATATTTTGCTGGCCTAACATGTATTTGTAGACATGCAGTAAGCATGATCAAACATGATCAAACAGGACATAGGCAATGAAGAATTAATGATGGAGCGAAGACGATGTCATACAAAAAGATTTCTCCGAACCACCTAGCGACCTATCCGAGGCCTCGGACGACTGCTGTCAAAGAAAAAGACATCTTCAGGGCTGCTCAAATATCAGAAGAAAGGCGTCATCACAGGGCTCTTGGTTTTCCTAATTGTTCTAAGTCTGTAATCTTCAATTTATTGAGTCTAGGAGAATGTGTATGTTGAGTCGCACTGAGTCATCTCAACCCCTAGACATATCTCTCCAAGCTCTACCATTCAAACAGACCAATTCCTGAACCAAGCCCAAGCTCCACAAAGCCCAAAAGCCCAATGGACCAATTCTGTCTTCTGGAGACAGAGTTCGGGCCGAACTCTGCCTCCACACAGAGTTCGGGCCGAACTCTGTCCCCTGATTTCCAGCACCCTGATTTTTAGGGTCTGCTTGCTACAAGCTGTCCAACGGCCAAAAATTTGAATTATCCATACCGAATTCTGGCCGAATTCTGCTTGTCCCGAACCCTATAAATAGGCCTTGGTTTCTCTCATTTGAAACCATCCACTCTTCTATTCTTCTTCTCTTACATAGCCTATATAGTCAAGAGCCTTACTCTTCCAATCTACTAGCCACAAAACTTCCTAAGTCCCAAGGTGCTCAAGTGCAATTCAGCTAGAAGTTTTTGTGCAAGAGTTGAAAAGAAAAGTCACTTGGACAATTCCAAGTCGCTTGGAAAAATCTAAGCAAATCGCCACTGCGATCCTCTGTAAGAAGTTGACGTGCTCTTCTGAAGAAAAGGCACGGGTTGTAAACTACTATTTCACAAATAGTGGATTTGAATCCTGAGCTAGAGTTCTCAGGCCTGGACTAGTCCTCCACGAGGGAAACCAGGTTAAAACTGCTGTGTCTGCGAATGCTTTTCTGATCTTTATTTACTTCCGCATTTCCTTCTGATTTATTTACTATCTTGATAGTTATTTTGTGGAGGTGATATAGAGTTAATTTTTATTTGGTGATTATTGACACAAACTCTATTCACCCCCCTCTAGAGTTGCCTATACCTGTGTTTTCAAGGAGGACGAGCTACCTCTTGTAACCAATATTATTGATGTGGACTCCACAGAAGTTACGCATTACATGACACATAATGTAGAAGATGTAGAATTATCCGAAAAGGAAGACGAAGCCGACGAAAGCGAAGATGAAAGTGAAGATGAGGAGAAAGATGAGGAGGAAGATGAGGTCGAGGAAGACGAACAAGATGATTATTCTGAAGATGATTGAGAGAGACGTACTTTCATTTTCTTATTATATAGAGTTGGTTATTATCTAGTCTTGGTTATTATCTGAATGTACTATCTGGACTTAGATGTTTCTTGTAGAATGTACTATCTGAACTTAGATGTTTCTTGTAAAATATACTATCTGGACTTAGATGTTTCTTGTAAAATGTATCATCATAGGTTATCTTGGTTATTATCTTGTCTTTGTTGCACTTTCATATTACTAGTCTCTATTATTTGTTGTCTTTGTTGTATCTCATTATATGTTGTTATCAGGCATGACAGGTCATCGCGGATCGTTCCACATTTCCCAACATGGGGCACTGGGTACTGATAATGGCAGAGGATAGGGTACTCCTTCGGTACCTACTGGTGGTACTGCTAGAGGACGGGGTTCTTCTTCGGTACCTCCTACTGGTACCGGCTCTGGATCCTCGTCGTCCAGTACTCCTGTGTATCGGACAGTAGCTCCGTCCGCCACGATGCTGCATGGCATATCTCCTGGGACGAGTAGTTCCAGGCCTGAGACTGATCCCGAGAGTAGCATTCCTCCTGCTGATACGACGATGGAGGCAGATGAGCAGATGGAGGAGGCTGTGCCGACGACCGACCAGTATCAGGCAGATGATGCCTGCGTACCTCCGGAGGAGACGAGGATGGAGATCTGGGTCGACGGTACAAAGTAAGTATTTTGGTTATCATTTTTTCCGTGTTTATTATAAATTAACTTTTCTCATGAATATAATATGTCTGCATAGATATCGTCCCCTATCGGTACAGAGACGCCTAGGCCAGCTCCTGAGACAAAATTATGGTGGTCCTTCGATAAACTACTCGGATGCTCCGGACGATAGGAAGGCCTACTGGTTTGCGCGCTTCAAGGTTAAAATAGATTTGCTTTTAACATAAATCATTTGATTTATGCATATGATATATTACTGAAAAATATTTGGTTTGTGTACTCTTCTAGGATATGTTTTTCTATCCGCTGCACCGGGCCGAGCTGATCGAGGGGATATTTCCTGCTGTCGCTGCTAAGCTGATCCGCGACGCTATCAATGATCAGAAGGCTCGTGATCGTGCCGAAAAGCCGATCTAAGGTTGGATCACCCCTGATCAGTGGGATGCGATGAAGGCTCGATTCAACGAGCCAAGGTACAAGAAAAAGTCCGAGAAGGCCAAGGTGGCTAGGCAGCATGCCTCGAAGTGGTACGGTGGGTCGATTCCGATGACGGAACATTTCCGTCGTTTGGTATGTATTTTTCTTTCATAAATATTATTTTAATGCAAATCCGATAAAATATTACTAAGATAATATATTTAATTACAGGTAAGGAAGGTCGATAACGTCGACATGGTGACCGTCTTCCTGGCTACCCATCGGAAGGGCGAAGGCCTTATTGACGAGACGGCCGAGCTTGCCTATGTAAGTATTACAATACTATTTCTTAATTATAATACTTCGTGTTAATTTTAATATAACTTAGTAAATATGCATGCAAATAAATATTCATGTAGTTAGTAATAATAAGTACATTAATTAGATATTAGAAATCATAGAGTACTATCCATACTTTCTAGGCCAAGTATCAGAGGCTTCGGGACCGGACGACTGCTAGTGCACCTACTGCGGGAGAGGCCGGTACTTCCTCGCAGCCCACTCAAGCTCCATCGGCGGACTAGCTATGGATGACCGCCGCTGGTGGCCTCCGTAGGGGTACGTACTACGGTACGGGATCCTATGGCGTCCTAGTTGCGAACCAGTCCTCTAGGGCATCTTTCGCTAGTGTGCATGGTCCATAGCCGTCCCAGGAGTCTGGCCGAGTCCACCAGATGATGGAGGCTCTCCGGGACGAGCTGCTACGACGAATTCAGGACCAGTATCAGCACCAGTCGGACGAGCGTGCGCTTATAGCACGATTGGATGCGCTCTACCGCAGCATTATGGAGCTCCGAAATGTGACTGAGCTGACAGAGCGGAGCGTCATCGATCTTAGCGCATCGACGGAGCGCAGAATATTAGATCTGCAGGTATCACAGATGACCATGGGCGAGAGGCTGAGATTGGTGCAGGATTCGGTGGCTGATAGCAGTGATAGAATGTTATCTACCATGGATTAATACCACAGCGACTTGCAGCGTTGGAGCGTTATCGTCCTCCGGGTGCGCCTTTATCGTCGTCGACTCCGCCGGCGCCACTGCCTTCTTCATCGACACCGACTCCACCGACGTCACTACCTCCTTCATCGGTGTCAATTTCACAGGAGGACTATGAGCTTTTCTTAGCCCTTTGTCGCGGCGCCCCCCCTCCTGCTCCAGGTCCCCAGTAGTCCTAGTTAGGACTGTTTGTATTGAGTTTTTGAGTATTTATATTTGTTTGTGACACTTCTTTGTTTGTGACACTTGTTTGTTGGTTGCATAGATACATTGGTTATTGCTTGTGTAGACCCATGACAATTTGGATATTGGTTTATATATGTTGTGTGGACTTTGGTTGTTTTATGTTGTTATTCGTTTCATTTGGATGTTAATTTTTCGGTGTTGAGTGTTCCACCGAAGGGGTCGGTGAACCCAGGGATAAAATATGCTTGTATATTGTGTTTCAGATTAAACTGCAAGGAGAAAATGATTCTGTGGAGAAAACTGCATACTGCAATTTATTTTTATTTTATTTTTTTCAAATTTAGCGACGTCTAGCGACGTTTATCGACTCTTTTTGATGGCACGTTGCATCGGTAGACGTCGCTAAACTGGCATAGTATGCAAGGTAAAACTTATTGTAAAATCATCTGAAAACAATAAAAATAAGTAAATACCAACTAGAAAAATATGAACTTATTGCAAAATCTGTATATTCCATAGTATGCAAGGTAAAACTTGAGAATGCTAGACTCTGAAATTAAAAAAAAAAAAATTATGACCAGATCTAGACATCAGCTACCAGATGAAGTATGGAAAGATGTAGAGGTGAAAATTCAGCAAATACAAGATGTGTGCCTTCACTAATGATAAAAACATATCTCAGTAATTGTTTTCGTCTTTCACATGTGCAGCAATAGAAATCACTTGTAGAACAAGAAACCTAGTTTCATAGTCTACTAACAGTATAAGATTGACTTAGCTCATGACACGTCCATAAAGATTTACCCCTGTACAACCGTACTTGATTGAAAACTCATGCATAGAACGAGTAATCTTGTAATAGAATGCAAGAAAATACTCAATTAAGCAAATATCAAATGAGTATCTACTGTGTTAAAACAAGTAAAGGATATCTAACAACGAAACTTTGGCTGCAAATCTCAAATAAGGCAGTAATTAGTGTGATATTTCATGTTTTAGTTACAAAAGGGCTTAAGACATTAATACTCTCTTTTAAGGCCCCATATAAGCAAGAAAATATTTCCCAACAATTTATATGCATATAAATGCACTAAACATTTAGCATCCAGCTGTCACCTATACTTGACATCATAAATGAAATGAAGAGGTGAAGTTTTTAAGACCCCAAATAAGTAAGAAAATATTCTTACCAATCCTTTGTTTTCTCCACGGCTGATCCATGACATTGTGCATAGAGGGTTGGTTTTATCCTAGGCAATAGTCTACTTTTCTTTAGACATTGTGTCATTTTTTTATGGACACCCTTGCGCATTTGGCAATATCTATCCTTTATCAATATGAACTATTAATATACATCAACGAGTCCACCCGTAATTTGGGAACACATAATTCGTTATCACACAGCTTTAGAAGTATCAATAAAAAATATGCACATAAAAGCTCTAACTACAAGTACATAAAGGTTCATGCTTTCTGGCTACAATTTACCAATCATTGGACAACTGAACTACCTCAAGAAAAAATTGATAGATGTTGAAACTATTTATACCACATTGTGGCTAGTCGGTAAAGTGTGTGGTGCTTCCTTCAATTTTAACAAAGTTTTGCACACACCCAATATCAAGGCCCTTACAGATTTCATAGAATTAGGAGAGCCTTTCTGCCTAGAATCACATATTAAAGATTTTGTATATTAGATATAAACAATGAACTGTGCAAAGCAAAGGATTCAGTCACCTACGCGATCTCAAACGCAGTAGGAGTGGTTCCATGAACCCATCTTTTTCCCACTGTAATATAGCAAGAGAGCAAACTGCATCAGTAAGAAATATACTTAGCCAAAGGAGAAATAACAACATGCATGGCCATATATATATTTCAACAGATACATTATATATTATATATATATATATATATATATATATATATATATATATATATATATATATATATATATATATATTTCAGCAGATACATTATATAATCCATCATTCAAAAACACTTGGAAGTACCTCAAATGCATTCTGCCATGAACTATGTCATAGCCTGAAGTATTATAACCTTTTTGAAGTTTCAAATGCATTCATGAAACGGCCATCCAACATTACAGCCCATCTCGCAGCCACTCAGACAAATGCTTAAGCCAGGTCGGGCTGTAGAGAGTTCAACCAGTTTTTCTTTGCCTTTGCCTGACAACCTTGTATTTCCCACACCAAGCCAGCACAGTCGAAGAAAATAACGACGAGCAAGAAAAACAAACGACTCAATCGATAACCCACAACAGTTATAGAGATCAAGCTTTCTAATTTGCCTTCTTTCACCTTGAATCAGTGATCCCAAAGTTTTAAGAGATGCATCACCGATAAAGAAACAATTACAGACACAAAGGTCTGTGAGTTGTGTACAGAGCTCCGCTATTGTAGTAATAGCTCCATCTGATATCCCTGGAAGGTAACCAAGGTCAAGCTTTGTTAAACTTCTACAGATGACACCATTTCCATGCAGCAGTAGAGACAAGCCTCTGTCTGTAATCCTTTTGCAGCCTCTTAGGCACAAAGAAGCAATTGGAGAATTGCCCGTGCCAAGGGATGATAACCCACTATTAGTAATATCAGCTCCAGCCAAATTGAGTGTAGTCAGCTTATAGAGGTCTGTAAGTGCCACTAACCCAGAGTTTGAGATGCTTCTGCAACCTGAAAGGTCCATTACTGCCAAATTTTGACATAAGGAGAGGGATTTTACATTATTACTGTTAGTTGTATGTGTGTTGTGTTCACACACACATGAGCTAGCAAAAGCTCAACTTTCTTACAATAATTTTGACCGTTATGAACCCATTAAACTTGTAACATCAACTCATGTCCAGGTACAATGTACCACATTGTTTTTCATTTGAATTTTGTAACGTTCAGTATTTATTGGCTGGATTAAATTGTCTTCATTCTCCTTTATTCCCTAACCTTAGAGAAAAGCCTATATATTGAGGCCAATCTCAATACTTTGAACACACAGAAATTATTCTCCCTCTCTAAAATTCTCGTCCTCTCAAGATCACTGCTGTTTTCTATTGTTGCTCTGGGCGGAGCTAAGTCGGGGTCATTCTCTCGACGTCGTGTGCGGCAACGAGATTCCGGTGGAGCGGGAATTTTACCACTAGGAGCGTTCGGATACGGTCTGCACATAGACCCGAGCTAACTCTTAGGGCAGTGCTACGTGCACGACTTCCCCGGAGGCCGGTAACAATTTACATATTTTATTTTCTTGCAGTTTTTCAGAGAAGAAAAATAGAAGAAATTCTAATAAACTAAGAGTTAGCTTTTTATACAAATATTAACCTACTTTTACATGCACAGTTGTTTGCTTGTTTCTCAATATATTAGCCTATAATTTGTTTGTTTGCTTGCAAGAAAATTGACTTCTGTGTTGGCTTACAAATTGAGTTCTAAAAATTGAGCTCTGAATATCTTAGCCAAAATTTTCATAGGTGAGCATACTGTTAGCAAAGGTTGCTTACCATATAATATCTATTATTTGCTACTGTTCATAAGAAATCAAAATAATCAAAGTCTAATCTAACTTATGGTCGATTCCGTAGATGAATCTTCTTAACGAAATAGGTGCCTTCTGTGTGTAACGAGCTATATATTAAAGATGTCGATTACGCATTATGTCTTCCATCTCTGTCTATTATTCTATAGCTTACCATTAAAACAGATGAAGTTGTGCTTTATTCTGATCGGTAAATTACAATTCAACTATTATTTATGCCACAATTGTTAGAAAACCTTTGTAAATTACCATTCAACTATTCAAATAATTTGGTTGATAACTTGCTCAAGAAAACCTTTGAAAACATTATGTCACCATATAGCAAAAGTTGTTTGTTGCCTTCAAACAATTTTCATTTTGTTTGCTGCATTCAAACCATTTTCCAGCATGTACTAAATTTGTTTTTCTTGCAAAGTTTGCTGCATTCATACTAAATTAATTTATCCATACAAACTAAGATTGTTAAACAGTTTGTCTTTTAGCAAATGTTATGCATAACTAATAATTCGCTTACGATAATTTTTTCCTTCCATCATACAAATAGCACCTAATTTGCTCTATTGCTTCAGTTACCAATTTTTTGTTGCCTTCATACACAATTTGTCTTTTAGCAAATTTTCTCTATTGTTAATAATTGACTTTAAGGAAATTGTTAATTCCCTTACAAGCACTTTGAAAACTTTGTTTGTCAACAATTTGCTGTTGTCACATACCTTTTGTTTAGCATTGAAAAGGCTAGCATTCATCAATATATTTGTTTGCTTAGCATTTATTTGCTAGTGAATATATTTATTTGCCTAGCATTCAATTGTTAGTGAATATATTTATTTGCCTATCATTCAATTTGTTTAGTATTGAAAAGGCTAGCATTCATCAATATATTTATTTGCCTAGCATTTATTTGCTAGTGAATATATTTATTTGTCTAGCATTCAATTGCTAGTGAATATATTTATTTGCCTATCATTCAATTGCTAGTGGATACAATTAATCGTAATATTTGTTAGTGGATACATTTATTTGTCTAGCATTGAATTGTTGTTAACATAAAAATATTTGTACACAAACTATTTTGTACACAAATATTTGTACTAGAAACACTTAAACAAGTATTTTATTTACTTCAAATATTTGTATACGAAAAAAATTCATTGCTTATTTATATGCATTAATCTACACTAATTTGCCTAGCACTTAATTGCTTACCACTGAATTGTCCATATTAACTATATATTTGCCATTTATTGCACCTTAATGTTAACAAGTTATTTGTTACTTATCTAATAATCGTCATATCCGTAACATACACTTTGTTATTAGTTATATAAAAATTGTTGCCTTATAAGACTGTTCTAGAGATTGACAATTTTTTTACTATTTTTTTTCTACTCAATATTTTAATTTAGGCTAAAGTAAACAGTTTATTGATTTAGTAAATTCCTTTAATTTTAAAGTTCTAAAGTACAGATTTGTTTTGGTACAAGCCAAAAGGGCTCTTCTGTCAACAAGGCGAAAAATCGTCTAAGCGACCGGTACTTAAGTGTTCTTAGTGAACCTCTGCTTGCTGTGATCCGGCCCCTACAGCTAACCCAACCTTATCAAGACTTGAAAAACCAAAATTTTAAAGGTAAATTACTAAAATCATTTAAACCGTTAATTTTTAGCTTAAACCATCTTTATTGAGTAAACCTGATAGAAATCTATGGCAAACACACTAGATTATCTTTCAAATCTGTCTATAGAGATTCTGAACTCCTAGAACTTATCCATAGTGATGTTTGTGATTCCAACAGGGTCTTGACCCGAGGCGGTAGGAAATACTTTGTTACTTTTATAGATGACCATTCAAAGTATTGTTACACCTACCTCCTTAAGACCAAAGATGAAGTTCTAGACAGATTCAAGAACTATAAATCCGAAGCTGAGAACCAGCTAGATAAAAAGATTAAGATCCTTAGATCAGATCACGGTGGAGAGTACACCTCAAATGATATAACTAACTTCTGTGAAGAACATGGAATTATTCATGAGGTAACTGCTCCTTATTCACCACACTCCAATGGAGTTGCTGAAAGAAAGAATCGCACTCTGTTATACATGGTCAATGCCACGCTTCTCAGCTCAGGTGCTCCTGATAATCTTTGGGGAGAAGCCTTATTGTCAGCCTGTTATATTCTTAATAGGATACCCAGTAAGACTAGTGATAAGACACCATATGAGTTATGGAAAGGTCGAACCCCTAGGATTAATTACCTCAAAGTTTGGGGATGTCTAGCTAAGGTAGGAATTCCTGAACCCAAAAGAGGAAGATAGGACCTAAGACTGTAGATGCTGTATTCATAGGATATGTAGTAGATATCAATGCCAATAGATTTCTTGTAACCCATTCTGAAGTAAATTAAATCTCTAATAACACAATTATTGAAGCTAGAGATGCAGTTTACTTTGAGAACTTGTTTCCTTCAACATTAGAACTCCTTCAGCTTCCTCCAACCCTTCTCTTAAACCATCTACTAGTTCTCATGATCTAATACCTAGTTCTCAACCTGAACAAGTCATAGAACCTAGAATGAGTAAAAGAGAAAGGATTGAAAAGAATTTAGGAGAAGGATATTCTTCATATTTTTGATAGAGGGTGATCTCTCAACTTATGAAGAAGCCATATCCTCTTCTGATGCCCCTTTCTGGAAAGAAGCTATTAACAATGAGTATAACTCCATTATGGAGAACAATACTTGGTTTTTAGTAAAACTTTCTTTAGGTAGCAAACCTATAGGTTGTAAATGGATCTTTAAAAAGAAACTTAGAGCCGATGGTACCATAGAGAAATATAAGACTAGATTAGTAGCCAAATGCTTTACCCAGAAAAAGGGATTAGATTACTTTGATACCTATTCTCCTGTTGCTAGGATTTCTTCTATTAGAACCCTCCTAGCCTCAGCTTCCATTTATGACTTGTTGATCCATCAAATAGATGTAAAGACAGCATTTCTAAATGAAGATTTAGAGAAAAAAATTTATATGGAGCAACCTGAAGGTTTTATTGCTAAAGGCCAAGAAAACAACGTTTGTAGATTAGTAAAATCTCTTTATGGCCTAAAGCAAGCTCCCAAGTAATGGCACAACAAATTTGACAAAGTCATTATAGAATTTGGTTTTGTGCCAAATGAATATGACAAATATTTGTATTCTAAAAATACAAATAAAAGTTGCGTTATCTTATGCTTGTATGTTGATGATATCCTTATTTTAGGATCTTCACTGGAGTTGATAAATAATACTAAGAATTATTTATCTAACCAGTTTGATATTAAAGACCTAGGTGAAGCAAACCTGATCCTAGGAATGCAAGTGTCCAAATGCAAAGAGGGTTATACTCTATACCTATAGAACAACATAGATATTCACAAATGATTGGGTCCCTTATGTACATAACAAATAGGACTAGACCTGACATTGCATTTGCTATTGGGAGACTAAGTAGATATACTAGTAACCCAAACCAGTCATATTAGACTGCATTAGACAGAGTATTTAGATATCTTAAGGGTACTCTAGATTATAAACTTCATTATACTAGACACCCTGATATCATAGAAGGTTACTCCGATGCAAATTGGGTAACTGATTCACATGATGTGAAATTCACTACTGGATATATTTTTACCCTAGCAGGAGCTGCAATCTCCTGGGAATCATGTAAACAAACCATCATTGCCAGAAGTACAATGGATTCTGAAATGATAGCTTTGGACACTACCTGTACAGAAGTCAAATGGCTTAGAAATCTCATTATGCATATACCTATTTCTGTTCATCATGTTCCTGCAAATTTTTATAAACTGTGATAATAAATCTGTTATAGAACTACTAAAGCATGATTCTGTGAATGCTAAGATGAACAGGCACCTGCAGCTGCACTTCAAGTCAATAAAGAGCCGATTGGACAAATTTGTGGTTCTTGACTATAAAAGTCATTAAAGAACTTGAAAGATCTCTTGACGAAGAGTCTGTTTACTCTTGAAGAAGAGTTTGCCAAGGACATTGATCCTAGAATCCTCGAGGGGGATGGGGTTAAGCCCATAGTATAGTCACCAGCAGTGGCAACCCAACCGAGTCTGACTGGAGATCCCAAGAAGTCGGTTCAATAGGTAGAAACAAGCTGGACTAGGTGACTATTATGGAACACTGACCTGAGATTAAATTCTCTTTAAAATAAAAGTCCAGGAGGCTGTACATGTGTACATTCATACTCCATCCCTATGGTGACAGTGTTCCTTTTGTGATATGGATAAGTTGAGTTTAAACTCTTAATAAGTCCAAGCATGATATGCAGGGTTGATTCCTATCACCAACCCTTAAGGACTTACCTATATGAGAGGTCGTGAGGGTCGCGACTATGGGACAGGGCGATCCTAGACAACTCTCATGAATATGTAAAAGTACGCATGGCCAACCAAATGCGCCACCCGATAGACCCAAGTACCTCTAGCGTACTATGTGTGCTATTTTCGAGTCTGGTTCAAGAAGACTAATTCAAGGCGTAGTCCATCAAACTCTTCTTCAGACAAAGATAATAGTCACTACGTGAGATTCAAGGCTGTAGTCTATCTCATTTATGCATAGTATACAACTGTCCAGACATTCTCTTATTCTTGTCTTACTTTCTTTTCTTCTATTACTTTAGGATTTGACCTTTTGGGGGGATTGTAGTCGTATATGTGTTGTGTTCACACACACATGAGCTAGCAAAAGCTCAACTCCCTTACAATAATTTTGACCGTTATGAACCCATTAAACTTGTAACATCAACTCATGTCCAGGTACAATGTACCACATGGTTTTTTATTTGAATTTTGTAACGTTCAGTATTTATTGGCTGGATTAAATTGTCTTCATTCTCCTTTATTCCCTAACCTTAGAGAAAAGCCTATATATTGAGGCCAATCTCAATACTTTGAACACACAGAAATTACTCTCCCTCTCTAAAATTTTCGTCCTCTCAAGATCACTGCTGTTTTCTATTGTTGCTCTGGGCGGAGCTAAGTCGGGGTCATTCTCTCGACGTCGTGTGCGGCAACGAGATTCCGGTGGAGCGAGGATTTTACCACTAGGAGCGTTCGGATACGGTCTGCACATAGATCCGAGCTAACTCTTAGGGCAGTGCTACGTGCACGACTTTTCCGGAGGCCGGTAACAATTTACATATTTTATTTTCTTGCAGTTTTTCAAAGAAGAAAAATAGAAGAAATTCTAACAATTACTGGTTAGAAGTTTGCATGATATCAATCTCACATCAAGCAGGGAGCTCGAGGCATTGAAATCATCAGGGAATGCCAAATCTGACAAGAAGGGTGCATTAACAACTTCAAATCTTTTTATGTTTATGCAATAATGAAAAATAGATGCATAGCCAGCATTAGTCACTTTCGAGAACCCAACAGGTGTTACTGATTCAAGTCTTTTGCATCTCAGCCAGAAGTAGCATTCCAACATCATTTACCCTTCTGAAAGTGGCTGGGCAATTTTCTTTACTTCTTGTTAGAGAGAGGACTGTCAAATTTCTGCAAAGGCCTAACCGTTGGAGTCCTATGATGGTTAAGTCTATATCCGTTGGTGGCTCTTGTAGTGGTCTGTCTTCAAGGTATAGCTCTACAAGAACAGGAAGCTCAAAAGTGATACAGGCCAACAGTATCTGTTATTTCAGTCAGAACAAGGAAAAGTGATCGCAGACTGGAACCCACGGGAATGAGGACCATTGCTTACCGAATAGAAATAGGCTGTAATATCAAACTTTTGATGTTATTTGGCAGGAAAATTCCAGTAAATTCATAATCACCTGGACTAGCATACTGGTCTGGGAATTTTATGCACAGAAACTGCACAATCGTAGACACAAATGACAAATTAGACTGTTAAGGAAATCACTACTTTCATACAGGCAGTTTCTATAGATAACAAGTCAAGTGACATCACCTCCAAGTGCAAGCATCCCTTAGCCATGATATCTAAGGCTTCCTTGCAGGCATCAGGTGATTCAAGCTCAGAAAGATTGACTACTTCCAATGTCAGCAGTCTTAACTCAGGGCACCTTTCTCCGACTGCAGTGAAAAGGTGTGAAGAGAAATGTGAACATTTCAACAACACTAGCTCTTGGAGATGATCTTTGAAGAAATATGGGATCGAAGTATCATTCAATCGACTACAATGAGTGTGAGAATTCGAAGGATTCTATTATCTCTAATATCACGGTTATCAATATTTCTACTAGAAAAAAAAAGCCGAAGAGGTTGAGGGAGGGGTTGAGAGCTAGGGTTTGCGCGACCAAGGAGCGGAGGGCTCTGCAAACCGGCAAAGCGATATATATAAAAATATATATATATATATATATATATATATATATATACATATTTGAGAAATTGAAGTTTTACTACAAAAGGAATTTTTCGACTACGTCTGCCAAAAGACGAAGTCGGTGTAAAATCCTAAAATTTAAATTTCCAAGAGCATTATATAGCAAGCGATCAAAAGCATGTCACATACTCGAGAAAACCAGTATAATCATTCATAAGAATTACAGACAATAGAACTAAATCAGAAAAAATATCATGCAAAAGTATTGTTGGTGCTCTTGCTCCTTGACATGAAGAGAGCTTGCTCTCAACATGCTTTGTAAAGTTTAGTCCCATATTGAAAAAGCACCATGAGTTATCTCAACATATATATGAGTATGTGTTGTTGGGATATGCACATGGGGTGGTGACCCTAAGGAGGGAACCATGTGGGTGATTTTACTAAGAGGAAAATGATTAATTCCAACAAGGACGTAAGTTGATTTTTGTTGTGCGGGCTTGGACTCGACACGGACTCCAGGTTGTCTCGTGCATGCACGGGAGTGTTTGGGGGGAAGACGTGGGCTAGCACTCGACTATGTTGATTGTGGGATGATGTAAAACATTAAACTCTATTTTAGAGTATTGGTATTTTAGTCCCACATCGGATATGAGAGATGATGAGGCCTCACTCTACTCTATAAATAGAGCTCCCTTGCCTCCTTTCCAAGATGCACCAAAGAAGAGAGTTAAGGGAGTCCGTAAAGTTCAGGAAGTCCGTTCAAGTCACAAATATTGACTGACGAGCGTTCCAGAAGTTCTCTTGAACTTGCTGGTTCCTGGAAGCGGATCGTATAGAGGCGAATCTTGCTTTGAGCAACGGTATTTTTACACCCTAGCAGATTTAATCCTCCTCTTCTTCTTTTTCTTCTGTTTCTCTGTAACTCGTTCTTCAGGTTTTTAAGGCACCTACTGAGTAGAGAGGCCTAACTTTGTTCTTAAGATCTATCACATTTGTGGTACCTACTGTGTAGGCTTGCTAAACTTCTCATTTGTGGCACCTACTGTGTAGGCTTGCTAAACTCCTCATTAGTGGCACCTACTGTGTAGGCTTGCTATACTCCTCATTTGTGGCACCTACTGTGTAGGCTTGTTGAACTCCTGTTTTTCATCTATATCCACGCCTCAAAAATAACAATCTCAAAGCAAGAATAGTAATGGAAAACATTAATGCTTCACTCCTCCAAACTGATTACTGCAAGTTGGAAAAGTTTGATGGAGAGCATTATCAAGTCTGGAAGAGGAAGGTCTTTCTCACCCTTCAACTCCGAGATGTTGATCACGTGCTCTTTGAAGAGGAACCTACTGTTCCAGATACTGGGTCTGTTGCCGCTATAACTACGGCTACTAAACTTCAGGCCAAATGGAGAAGGGAGAATAGCATTTCTAGGCTTCTGATCCTAAATGCTATGAAGGATTCTCTGGCAGAATCCTAGTCAAAGACGGATAGTACCAGAAAAATATGGGAGTTTGTGGAAAAGCTGTATGAGGAACACAAAAACATGAGCAAAATATTTTTCGTCGAAAAATATCACAAGTGGCGCTTTGAAGACGAGAATGCGATGCTTCCTCAAGTGAAGGAGTTTCTGAAACTTCGACAGAAACTGGACGATGAAGAGATGCCCCTCGTCGACAAGTTTGTCGTTGGAGGGATCGTCTCGAAACTTCCTGCTGGATGGAATACGTTCTATGCAAGAATGAATCGGAAGAAACTCGAGATCAGTCTGGAAGATCTCTTGCAAGAAATCCACGTTGAGGACGAGATGCGTTCTCAACAGAAGATGGACGCTTTGTCCAAACAATTAGCCGAAGCCAATCTGGTGCAGACGAGAGACTCCAAGGGGACGCAAACGGCTTCTCACCACAAGAAAGACTTCACCAATCTGAAAGTGAAGGGACCGTCTTTCAAACAGAAGAAGCCCAAGTCCAATGTGACTTGTTTTAACTGTGGCAAGAAGGGCCACTACAAGAGTGAATATAGATCCAAGCCGAAGCAGTCACAGCAAGGTAAGCCTAATAAGGTTTCATTGATTACTGACGGTATTGCTATAACTGCTCAGGTCACTTCGGTGGGGGCTGACTCTGACTGGTGGGTAGATACTGGTGCCACCTGCCATGTCTGCTCAAGCAAGAAATAGCTCACCACATATCAGCAAACCTCTGAGAAGGTGATGGTGGCGAACCAGGCACAAGCTGAAGTTCAAGGGATCGGGATGGTGGAGCTGAAGCTGACATCCGAAAAAACTCTGACGCTTCAAGGTGTGAAGCATGTTCCCGTGATTGCCAAGAACCTGATCTCTGGAGGCCTTCTCTGTAACGTAAGCCTGAGGATGGACATCAATGCTGGCTAGATGGTGATGTCCCTGAAAGAAATGTACTTCGAAAAAGCTTTCTATACCGAAGGAATATTTAAACTTGTAGTGCCCCGTCCCGTAATGTCAATCGGAGGAATCGAAACGCCGACGGTGTTCGGCCTTAGCCCTGCAACGGCTGCTCGAAGGCTTGTTCGGTCAAGACGACCGCTCGCTCAGGTGGGGTAGTTTCGGTGAACTTGCCTCATCTTTGCCTTCACATAATAAATCGTATTTTCAACTTGCACAAGTAGGCTTAATAATAAAAGAGACGAATCCACATAGCTAAGGGAATAATCCCGACGGGTCGAAATGAGTTAGAACATGAAAAACGTTCCACGGTCGGCCTAGAGTTGGTGCACGACGTGCTTTGAAAATGACACTCGGTCCTTTGTCCCGTGGCTTGGGAGAAGGAAAGTTGGTCTTCGACACAAAACTATAAACTTGCCTAAGTCATAGGCGTCGCCCGCGTAAATGCTCGATAAAGCATGTACGTTTCCGAAATGCAAGGCTTGGCATAGCCTTTGCTCGTCCCTCGGGTTAAGTTGTAGGCTTGGGTAAGTTAGGCAAAGTTATGTCGGTCGACCTAAGTTATTCCAAGTGTTGTCCCGTCCTTTCTGCGGTTGTCAAGTTAAATAGTCCCACGATCCCAAGGTCCGTCAAATGAGGTATAACTTGGGCAATGGCATTGCGTAGAACATGTGTTGGTCTAAGGCACGAGTCCTGGTTGGTTCAGTGGGAATTTAGCCATAGTCTGTCGATACTTAAGAAAGACGTTATGTTCATATAAAGTGGGCAGGCTATACGATAGTTGTTCCCTGAGTTCAAAAGAATGTTAAGTCTAAGCGATGGTTTGTCGCCGAGAGAAAATATGTCGGAACTGTGGTTCAGTCGCCGAGGCAACCCTGGTTTGGGCTCTGCAAAGAAAGTATGAAAAGAGTAAATCAAAGTAGCTAAATGATGATGATGAGACCATGCATTACGTTAAGTCTAGAAGTTAGCGTAGGCGCGTGGTCATGGACAACTTGTCGACAAGGGCGATGGTTTCTTCGAGCGGCAGCCCTGGGCCATGGGCACCGACTCGGCCTAGGAAGAAACAGGTTATAGCCGAGCTGGGTAATAGGCAACCGGTAGGTCGGGGACTTGCATCGAGGATCGCAACCGGCGGTACAAGGGTCCCGAATGCCAGGCTATGTCCACGATGGCTAGTTAATGCCAGTGCCCTTTCATATAGATATGTCGGCACGGGCAGCAATCCGTGTGTGTGCCTTTGGATTGAGTTGAGTTGGATATGTATAAAGTTAGAGAACACAAGGTCCGGGCCTAAGATTTGGCTATAACGAAGGCGGCGTGCTTCGGCACGAGATGTGGCGTCGAATGTTAAGTTGTTGGCATAGAGTTACATGAGTTAGGCTTGAGCTGTTGCGAGTTAAGTCGAGAAGGGTCGTAGGACAAGTTGTGTGAAGTTATATTTAGTTGCTGGACACGACCTCGAAATATGAGGAACGGTCGCGTTGTCACAACCCAAGTGTAGGTGAGACTAAGCAAGGAGGCCCTGCCTCGGAGATATTGAAGCACGAATCGAGTTATGGCACGACAGAGTCGTTACGTCCCAGAGTTGGTTACAAAAGACAAGTATAAGTCGGTGCGTCGACAATGCAAGCACGAAAAAGGTCTAGAGGCAAGGAAATAGAGTCTTTCGTGTAGTTGCGTCTCTGATTATGGCTGTAAGGCAAACACGACTTGATAGGTTAACGTTATTGGCACGACAAGGGTCTAAGGAAAAAGTATGAGTTAACGTCGTTGTGCAAGCACGGGATGGTCCTTAGACACAAGTATGCAAAGGCGTCGGTCCTAAAACTGATCCTAAGGCATGAATAGAAAGACAATCGTAAAAGGGTTTATGTTGCACAAAGTCAAATGAAATATGTTGGTTTTGTATAGGTGGGCGAGGAGCTCACTCCACCAGTACAGTTGAGTACTGACACCCACACAGTATTTTATGTGCAGGCATAGGTAGAAGCTCGTGGCGTGGAGCTGAACTTGGATGCGTCGAGGCACGGAGTTCCTTGGCGATTCGAAGCGTGCGACCACGTGGATTGAAGAATTATACAGGACATAATGTATGGACATCGCCTTTCGAAGCTTCCGCTGGCTCAAGCATTGTAATCGAGAGATGAGAGAGAGCAGAGAGACTTGTAAATGAGAGAAAAGTGAGCACGAGAGACTTGTAATTTGGCATTGCGGCCACAAATGTAAACTTGTATTCAATATCAATAAAAAGTTTCTTTTGAATGACTTGTGTTCATGTGTGCTTGTTTTAATTTCCGCTGCAATGTTCAATGTTTCTGCTTGGGACTTCTGTGCGACGACCCCATCGCCGTCGCTGTAATCGGCCATTATGGAACCTGCCTTGCACGAACGCAATCTAGGCTCGTACGGCATCACGCCTTAGCGAGGACGATCGCTCCTACGGGAGCGGGGCGTGACATAATGGTATCAGAGCACGACTTTACGTCCTTGGACTTTACATCGAATGTCTCAGTTTTGAAAGCTCGTCGTTGTTAAAGAAGTGTGCGCTCTCTCTCGAATGTCCCTCGGCATGTCCATACAATAAGTCTAAATATTTTCAAAAGCTCGTACAAGCGTTCAATCGAATGCATCGATAGGCGACGGACGTCGACGTTAGAAATTGAGCGTACAAACTCAAAATATAGTCCGTATGGGATGGTTATATAGCACAGCCCGCACGTCGCACACCTAGACTTTTTGGTGCAAATGAGTCGCGAGCGATATTGAGTACCGTTCGGTCGGGAAACGAAGCAACACTTAGAGTGTCTGTCGATAGAAATGCTATCAGACTAACGCTTAGGCGTACATGGAAGATCGGTTTGGATTTCGAGGAAATAGTACGAACGACTTAGCCCGTCGATGCGACGTGAGCGATTATGCTAGATATTCGTCGAACGAATCTGAAGGACGAGTTAGCGAGTAATACAAATGTGATTTGTAGGCTAGATCGGATGGCTCGAATTCGAGTGGTGTATAGATTTTCTTGGAAATCATTCAAGCGAAGACTGAGGATTAGAAATAATAACGAGTACGTCGGCGAGGCGATACAATCGCGCAAAGCGTTAGAACGCGTCACGCTTAGTTGGTCGTGACTTCGAATATCCCGAACGAGCATCTCGTTCGGACAACTTATGAATAGGTAACGCGAGTTAAAAAACGATATCGAATCATGCTCGGAATGATGAATGAAAATGAATGGTCGTGAAACGATCTTGAGGAATAGCGATCGAACTTGATCTTGAATATCGAGAAAATTGTGGAATATCTAACTCGGACAACAGCATCAACGTACGACTCAAAATGGGTTGCAAAAGAAGATCGTCAGGTTACACATATCGTCGATGGTATTGAGGCGTATCAAGGATCGATATGCGATAACTCGGGGGTACTCTGACTCGGCAAATAACGATCGTGTAAATGTTATTGCTCCGACGGATGCTATACTCGGGATATCGAAACGTGACGAAGAAAGGATAAAACTTGGCTCGAGGATTTTCTGGTTGAATGAATGACGGTCGGACTATCAAATTGAAATCTTGGCTTGGATAAAAATGAAACGTTTGGATTTGCTTCGTCGATAACCACAACTTCGACATTCTTGTTTTATACGAGCGCAACTCCAGCCTCGCACATGCGTCGTGCCGATTTGAGACGATCACTCCGCGTGAGCGCTGGTATGGTGATTCATACAGCGGGGGTGATTGACCTAGCTTGGCGTGATAATTTGTGTGCTTCGATTTGTGGTTTGACGTGAAGGTGACTCGAGAATGGATTTGTGTGCTTAAAGAATTAAACTTGAGGATTGAGTAGGTCCAATCCGGGTATCGAAAATGAGTTAGTCTAAACTCAAACAAGAGTTACGCCCCGATGAGAATGATTATTCTGCGGGAGCGTTGCATGGTGATTCATGAACCGCCGTGGATAATCGGACTCGCGTGAGATTGGGGTATAATATATTGTCGAGCTAGATGACCTCGTGATCGAATGCACGAATTGGTTAGAGTTGGTGATTTGGATAAAATCGAATATGTGCAACGCATGCATTAATACGAATAGGTGATCGTGCTCGATATTTAGAAATCTGAGTGACGCGAGCTTGGGTAGAAAACCCCGTATTATCGTCCTTGGTTTGACCCTAGGATTGGGGTCAGTGTTGGCATTATTATTGGGGAACTATGATTCCAATACTGACATTGACTTAGCCTCGCAAAGATTGTCCTAGCGGTTAGGCGAGATGCCCTATTTCATGAGTTATCAATCGAAGAATTAATCTTGAGGATTGGTTTGAATGGATAGCATAAATCACGAACGTAGGAAACCCTGCTCACGAGACTCGACTGACATACATATATTTTAGGGACGCCTGGGTATGTGCACGAGGCGACTCGAGTGAGAATGACAAATCTGCTATCATACGGCTTGGCTGAATGCATGTATTTTGGGGACGCTTGGAATACGTGCATGATCCAGCCAAGTGATACAATGAGTTCAAGCAAGACTTAAAAAGGGAGAGAGTGCCGAGATCTTGAAATTATGTTAACGAAAGAATTGATAGTCGTGTGAGCGTGGCTCGGAATCGAGGAAATGCGTAGACAGAGTATATACGATAAGTACTGGCGTAACTGCACGACCGCGATAGTCCCGTGTCTAGGTATGATTAAGTCTTGGCCATAGAAATAGTAGGATGGCTTGCCTTCAGAAAAGTCTCGAGGACGAGACTTGTTCTGAGTGGTGTATGTTGTAGTGCCCCGTCCCGCAATGTCAATCGGAGGAATCGAAACGCCGACGGTGTTCGGCCTTAGTCCTGCAACGGCTACTCGAAGGCTTGCTCGGTCAAGACGATCGCTCGCTCAGGTGGGGTAGTTTCGGTGAACTTGCCTCATCTTTGCCTTCACATAATAAATCGTGTTTTTAACTTGCACAAGTAGGCTTAATAATAAAAGAGACAAATCCACATAGCTAAGGGAATAATCCCGACGGATCGAAATGAGTTAGAACATGGAAAACGTCCCACGGTCGGCCTAGAGTTGGTGTACGGCGTGCTTTGAAAATGACACTCGGTCCTTTGTCCCGTGGCTTGGGAGAAAAAAAGTTGGTCTTCGACACAAAACTATAAACTTGCCTAAGTCGTAGGCGTCGCCCGCGTAAATGCTCAATAAAGCATGCACGTTTCCGAAATACAAGGCTTGGCATAGCCTTTGCTCGTCCCTCGGGTTAAGTTGTAGGCTTGGGTAAGTTAGGCAAAGTTATGTCGGTCGACCTAAGTTATTCCAAGTGTTGTCCCGTCCTTTCTGCGGTTGTCAAGTTAAATAGTCCCACGATCCCAAGGTCCATCAAATGAGGTATAACTTGGGTGATGGCATTGCGTAGAACATGTGTTGGTCTAAGGCACGAGCCCTGGTTGGTTCAGTGGGAATTTAGACACAGTCTGTCGATACTTAAGAAAGACGTTATGTTCATATAAAGTGGGCAGGCTATACGATAGTTGTTCCCTGAGTTCAAAAGAATGTTAAATCTAAGCGATGGTTTGTCGCCGAGAGGAAATATGTCGGGACTGTGGTTCAGTCGCCGAGACAACCTTGGTTTGGGCTCTACAAAGAAAGTATGAAAAGAGTAAAGCAAAGTAGCTAAATGATGATGATGAGACCATGTATTACGTTAAGTCTAGAAGTAAGCATAGGTGCGTGGTCATGGACAACTTGTCGACAAGGGTGATGGTTTCTTCGAGCAGCATCCCTGGGCCATGGGCACCGACTCGGCCTAGGAAGAAACAGGTTATAGTTGAGCTGGATAATAGGCAACCGGTAGGTCGGAGACTTGCATCGAGGATCGCAACCGGCGGTGCAAGGGTCCCGAATGCCAGGCTATGTCCACGATGGCTAGTTAATGCCAGTGAACTTTCATATAGATGTGTCGGCACGGGCGGCAATCCGCGTGTGCCTTTGGATTGAGTTGAGTTGGATATGTATAAAGTTAGAGAACACAAGGTCCGAGCCTAAGATTTGGCTATAACGAAAGCGGCGTGCTTCGGCACGAGATGTGGCGTCGAGTGTTAAGTTGTTGGCATAGAGTTACATGAGTTAGGCTTGAGCTGTTGCGAGTTAAGTCGAGAAGGGCCGTAGGGCAAGTTGTGTGAAGTTACGTTGAGTTGCTGGGCACGACCTCGAAATATGAGGAACAGTCGCGTTGTCACAACCCAAGTGTAGGTGAGACTAAGCAAGGGGGCGCTGCCTCGGAGATATTGAAGCACGAATCGAGTTATGGCACGACAGAGTCGTTACGTCCCAGAGTTGGTTACAAAATACAAGTATAAGTCGGTGCGTCGACAATGCAAGCACGAGAAAGGTCTAAAGGCAAGAAAATGGAGTCTTTCGTGTAGTTGCGTCTCTGATTATGGCCGTAAGGCAAACACGACTTGATAGGTTAACGTTATTGGAACGACAAGGGTCTAAGGCAAAAGTATGAGTTAACGTCGTTGTGCAAGCACGGGATGGTCCTTAGACACAAGTATGCAAAGGCGTCGGTCATAAAACTGATCCTAAGGCAAGAATAGAAAGACAATCGTAAAAGGGTTTATGTTGCACAAAGTCAAATGAAACGTGTTGGTTTTGTATGGGTGGGCGAGGAGCTCACTCCACCAGTACAGTTGAGTACTGACACCCACACAGTGTTTCATGTGCAGACACAGGTAGAAGCTTGTGGCGGTAGAAGCTTGTGGCATGGAGCTGAACTTGGATGCGTCGAGGCACGGAGTTCCTTGGCGATTCGAAGCGTGCGGCCGCGTGGATTGAAGACTTATACAGGACATAATGTATGGACATCGCCTTTCGAAGCTTCCGCTGGCTCAAGCATTGTAATCGAGAGATGAGAGAGAGTAGAGAGACTTGTAAATGAGAGAAAAGTAAGCACGAGAGACTTATAATTTGGCCTTGCGCCCACAAATGTAAACTTGTATTCAATATCAATAAAGAGTTTCTTTTGAATGACTTGTGTTCATGTGTGCTTGTTTAAATTTTCGCTGCAATGTTCAATGTTTCTGCTTGGGACTTCTGTGTGACGACCCCGTTGCCGCTGCTATAATCGGCCGTTATGGTGCCTGCCTTGCACGAGCGCAATCTAGGCTCGTGCGGCATCACGCCTTAGCGAAGACGATCGCTCCTACGGGAGCGGGGCGTGACATAATGGTATCAGAGCACGGCTTTACGTCCTTGGACTTCACATCGAATGTCTCAGTTTTGAAAGCTCGTCGTTGTTGAAGAAGTGTGTGCTCTCTCTCGAATGTCCCTCGGCATGTCCATACAATAAGTCTAAATATTTTCAAAAGCTCGTACAAGCATTCAATCGAATGCATCGATAGGCGACGGCCTTTGTGCCGAACGGTGTCAACTTGTCTTGAATGAAAACACATGCTAATGTTAGCAAAGTTGCGTACATGCCCAAATAGTCCTATGTCGACGTTAGAAATTGAGCGTGCAAACTCGAAATATCGTCCGTACGGGATGGTTATACAGCACAGCCCGTACGTCGTGCACCTAGACTTTTTGGTACAAATGAGTCGCGAGCGATATTGAGTACCGTTCGGTCGAGAAACGAAGCAACACTTAGAGTGTCTGTCGGTAGAAACACTATTAGACTAACGCTTAGGCGTACGTGGAAGATCGGTTTGGATTTCGAGGAAATAGTACGAACGACTTAGCCCGTCGATGTGACGTGAGCGATTACGCTAGAGATTCGTCGAACGAATCTGAAGGACGAGTTAGCGAGTAATACGAATGTGATTTATAGGCTAGATCGGATGGCTCGAATCCGAGTGGTGTATGGATTTTCTTGGAAATCATTCAAGCGAAGACTGAGGATTAGAAATAATAACGAGTACGTCGGCGAGGCGATACGATCGCACATAGCATTAGAACGCATCACGCTTAGTTGCTCGTGACTTCGAATGTCCCGAACGAGCATCTCATTCGGACAACTTGTGAATAGGTAACGCGAGTTAGAAAATGATATCGAATCATGCTCGGAATGATGAATGAAAATGAATGGTCATGATCGAGGAAAACATAGAGGATCGCGCGTACGATTTCGGATTGTTTCAAATAAAATGTGACTTGAGTTTTGAACAACGATCTTGAAATGAGCTTGAGGAATAGCGATCGAACTTGATCTTGAATATCAAAAAAATTGTGGAATATCCAACTCGGACAACAGCATCAACGTACGACTCGAAATTGGTTGCAAAGGAAGATCGTCAGGTTACGCATATCGTCGATGGTATTGAGGCGTATCAAGGATCGATATGCGATAACTCGGGGGTACTCTGACTCGGCAAATAACGATCGTATAAATGTCATTGCTCCGATGGATGCTATACTCGGGATATCGAAACGTGTTGAAGAAAGGATAAAACTTGGCTCGAGGATTTTCTGGTTGAATGAATGACGGTCGGACTATCAAATTGAAATCTTGGCTTGGATGAAAATGAAACGTTTGGATTTGCTTTGTCGATAACCACAACTTCGATATTCTTTTTTTATGCGAGCGCAACTCCAGCCTCGCACATGCGTCGCGCCGATTTGAGACAATCACTCCGCGTGAGCACTGTTATGGTGATTCATACAGCGGGGGTGATTAACCTAGCTTGGCATGATAATTTGTGTGCTTCGATTTGTGGTTTGACGCAAAGGTGACTCGAGAATGGATTTGTGTGCTTGAAGAATTGAACTTAAGGGTTGAGTAGGTCCAATCCGGGATGAGTTAGTCTAAATTCAAACAAGAGTTACGCCCCGATGAGAATGATTATTCTGCGGGAGCGTTGCATGGTGATTCATGAACCGCCGTGGATAATCGGACTCGCGTGAGATTGGGGCACAATATATTGTCGAACTAGATGACCTCGTGATCGAATACACGAATTGGTTAGAGTTGGTGATTTGGATAAAATCGAATATGTGCAACGCATGCATTGATGCGAATAGGTGATCGTGCTCTATGTTTAGAAATCTGAGTAACGCGAGCTTGGGTAGAAAACCCCGTATTACCGTCCTTGGTTTGACCCTAGGATTGGGGTCAGTGTTGGCATTATAGTTGGGGAACTATGATTCCAATCCTGACATTGACTTAGCCTCGCAAAGATTGTCCTAGCGGTTAGGCGAGATGCCCTGTTTCATGAGTTATCAATCGAAGAATTAATCTTGATGATTGGTTTGAATGGATAGCATGAATCACGAACGTAGGAAACCCTGCTCATGAGACTCGGCTGACATGCATATATTTCGGGGATGCCTGGATATGTGCACGAGGCAACTCGAGTGAGAATGACAAATTCTCTATCATACGACTTGGCTGAATGCATGTATTTTGGGGACGCTTGGAATGCGTGCACGATCCAGCCAAGTGATATAATAAGTTCAAGCAAGACTTAAAAAGGGGGAGAGTGCCGAGATCTTGAAATTATATTAACGAAAGGATTGATAGTCGTGCGAGCGTGGCTCGGAATCGAGGAAACGCGTAGGCAGAGTATATACGATAAGTACTGGCGTACCTGCACGACTGCGATAGTCCCGTGTCTAGGTACGATTAAGTCTTGGCCGTATAAATGGTAGGATGGCTTGCCTTCAAGAAAGTCTCGAGGACGAGACTTGTTCTGAGTGGTGTATGTTGTAGTGCCCCGTCCCACAATGTCAATCGGAGGAATCGAAATGTCGACGGTGTTCAGCCTTAGCCCTGCAACGGCTGCTCGAAGGCTTGCTCGGTCAAGACGACCGCTTGCTCAGGTGGGGTAGTTTCGGTGAACTTGCCTCATCTTTGCCTTCACATAATAAATCGTGTTTTCAACTTGCACAAGTAGGCTTAATAATAAAAGAGACGAATCCACATAGCTAAGGGAATAATCCCGACGGGTCGAAATGAGTTAGAACATGGAAAATGTCCCACGGTCGGACTCGAGTTGGTGCACGACGTGCTTTGAAAATGACACTCGGTCCTTTGTCCCATGGCTTAGAAGAAGAAAATTTGGTCTTCGACACAAAACTATAAACTTGCCTAAGTCATAGGCGTCGTCTGCGTAAATGCTCGATAAAGTATGCACGTTTTCGAAATGCAAGGCTTGGCATAGCCTTTGCTCGTCCCTCAGGTTAAGTTATAGGCTTGGGCAAGTTAGGCAAAGTTATGCCGGTCGACCTAAGTTATTCCAAGTGTTGTCCCGTCCTTTCTGCGGTTGTCCAGTTAAATAGTCCCACGATCCCAATGTCCGTCAAATGAGGTATAACTTAGGCGATGGCATTGCGTAAAACATGTGTTGGTCTAAGGCACGAGCCCTGGTTGGTTCAGTGGGAATTTAGCCACAGTCTGTCGATACTTAAAAAAGACGTTATGTTCATATAAAGTGGGCAGGCTATACGATAGCTGTTCCCTGAGTTCAAAAGAATGTTAAGTCTAAGCGATGGTTTGTCGCCGAAAGGAAATATGTCGAGACTGTGGTTCAGTCGCCGAGGCAACCCTGGTTTGGGATCTGTAAAGAAAGTATGAAAAGAATAAAGCAAAGTAGCTAAATGATGTTGATGAGACCATGCATTACGTTAAGTCTAGAAGTTAGCGTAGGCGCGTGGTCATGGACAACTTGTCGACAAGGGCGATGGTTTCTTCGAGCGGCAGCCCTTGGCCATGGGCACCGACTCGGCCTAGGAAGAAACAGGTTATAGCCGAGCTGGGTAATAGGCAACCGGTTGGTCGGGAACTTGCATCGAGGATTACAACAGGCGGTGCAAGGGTCCCGAATGCCAGGCTATGTCCACGATGGCTAGTTAATGCCAGTGACCTTTCATATAGATGTGTCGGCATGGACGGTAATTCGCGTGTGTGCCTTTGGATTGAGTTGAGTTGGATATGTATAAAGTTAGAGAACACAAGGTCCGGGCCTAAGATTTGGCTATAACGAAGGCGGCGTGCTTCGGCACGAGATGTGGCATCGAGTGTTAAGTTGTTGGCATAGAGTTACATGAGTTAGGCTTGAGCTGTTGCGAGTTAAGTCGAGAAGGACCGTAGGGCAAGTTGTGTGAAGTTACGTTGAGTTGCTGGGCACGACCTCGAAATATGAGGAACGGCCGCGTTGTCACCCCAAGTATAGGCGAGACTAAGCAAGGAGGTGCTGCCTCGGAGATATTGAAGCACGAATCGAGTTATGGCACGACAGAGTTGTTACGTCCCAGAGTTGGTTACAAAGACAAGTATAAGTCGGTACGTCGACAATGCAAGCACGAGAAAGGTCTAGAGGCAAGAAAATGGAGTCTTTCGTGTAGTTGCGTCTCTGATTATGGCCGTAAGGCAAATACGACTTGATAGGTTAATGTTATTGGCACGACAAGGGTCTAAGCAAAAGTATGAGTTAACGTCGTTGTGCAAGCACGGGATGGTCCTTAGACACAAGTATGCGAAGGCGTCGGTCCTAAAATTGATCCTAAGGCAAGAATAGAAAGACAATCGTATAAGGGTTTATGTTGCACAAAGTCAAATGAAACGTGTTGGTTTTGTATGGGTGGGCTAGGAGCTCACTCCACCAGTACAGTTGAGTACTGACACCCATACAGTATTTCATGTACAGGCACAGGTAGAAGCTCGTGGCGTGGAGATGAACTTGGATGCGTCGAGGTACGGAGTTCCTTGGCGATTCGAAACGTGCGGCCACGTGGATTGAAGACTTATACAGGACATAATGTATGGACATCGCCTTCTGAAGCTTCCGCTGGCTCAAGCATTGTAATCGAGAGATGAGAGAGAGCAGAGAGACTTGTAAATGAGAGAAAAGTGAGCACGAGAGACTTATAATTTGGCCTTGCGCCCACAAATGTAAACTTGTATTCAATATCAATAAAGAGTTTCTTTTGAATAAATTGTGTTCATGTGTACTTGTTTTAATTTCTGCTGCAATGTTCAATATTTCTGCTTGGGACTTCTGTGCGACGACCACGTCGCCGCCGCTGTAATCGGCCATTATGGAACCTGTCTTGCACGAGCGCAATCTAGGCTCGTGCGGCATCATGCCTTAGCGAGGACGATCACTCCTACGGGAGCGGGGCGTGACAAAACTCCAGCTTGTAACCCAGTTAGAGAACATTAATGTAATTTCCAATTTTGCTTATACTCTTGAGTTATGGCATAATAGACTAGGACATGTCCATTGTAAAAGGATAAACAAAATGTCTAGTCTAGGACTTATCTCCAAATATGGAGAAAAGGTGGAGAAATGTGAAGTGTGTGCTCAGACTAAGATCACAAGGAAACCCTTTCATCGGGTCAATAGAAGCACAGATCTTCTGGAGTTGGTGCACTCCGATATCTATGACTTTAAACAATTCTCCACGAAGGTCGGGATGAAGTATTTCATAACCTTCATCGATGACTTCTCAAAGTACGTGTTCGTCTACTTGATAAAAACAAAAGACAAAGCATTCGAGAAGTTCAAGGAGTTCAGGGCTGAAGCTGAAAGGCAAACTGGACAACAACTCAAGAGGTTGAGTAGTGATCGAGGCGGAGAACATCGATCTCAAGATTTTATATCGTTCTGCAAAGAATATGGAATCATCAACGAGACTACTACTCCGTATTCTCCTCAGTCCAACGGAGTAGCAGAAAGTAAGAACAGAACGTTGACAAAGATGATGAACTCTATGCTGCTAACTGCAGGTCTTCCAAAATGTTACTGGGGAGAAGCTGCATTAACGGCCACTTTCATTCTGAATAGAGTGCCTTATGCAACTTCTGACATAACTCCTCATGAACTCTGGTTCAAAGTCAGACCTAACTTGAATGTTAGTCGAGTGTGGGGATGTCTGGCTTATGTAAAGCTCCCAGATCTGAAGATTCAGAAGCTGGGGACAAGGACTACGAAAATGATCTTCTTGGGGTATACCGAGAAGAGTGACACTCGAAGATTCCTTGACTTGGAGTCTAACTATGTCATCGAATCTCGTGTCGCAGAGTACTTTGAAGACAAGTTTGTAAGGCACAAAATATTGTTCTTACGGATATTTCAGAGAATAATGATGGTGTAAAGGAAGCTGAGGTTTCCAACGATGTCGTAGTCTAAGAAGAAATTATTGGTGATGAAACAACATTTGAACCAGAACTCGAAGATCCGTCAGCCAAGCGGGTGAGGAGACCAAAGGACTTCGGAGATGACTTTATCATCTATCATGTAGAAGCAGATCTGCTTACCTATGATGAGGTGATAAAGACCAGAAATACTATCTTCTGGAAGGAGGCAGTGAATGACGAGTATGACTCTATCACCTCCAATAACACATTGGTGTTAGTAGATCTACCTGAAGGAGCAAAACCCATCAAATGTAAATGGATCTTCAAGAAAAAGATGAAGGCAGATGGAATTATTGACAAGTTCAAGGCCAAACTGGTAGCCAAGGGGTTATCTCAGAAACAAGGGATAGACTACTTTGACACATACGCTCCAGTAGCACGGATGACCACCATCAGAATGTTAATTGCTCTATCAGCAATACATAAGTTGGTGATACATCAGATGGATGTAAAGATAGCAATCCTGAATGGCGAGCTGACCGAAGAGATGTACATACAACTGCTAAATAGATTTGTCGTCAAAGGTTTTGAAGACAAAGTCTGCAAGTTGGTAAAATCATTGTACGGTTTGAAGCAAGCTCCCAAGATATGGCATGAGAAGTTTGACAAAGTTATTAGATCAAATGGCTATAGACTTAGCAAGACAGACAAGTGTGTTTACACAAAGTTCGCTAATGGAAGAGGAGTCATCGTTTGTCTGTACGTGGACGACATACTAATCCTAGGAACGGATATAGGCAATGTCACGGAGACAAAGAAGTTCCTCTCAACCAAGTTCAGTATGAAGGACTAGGGGGATGCAGATGTCATCTTGGGCATAAAGAACATTCGGACAGACACTGGAGTGGCGCTGTCACAATCTCATTACATTGAAAAGATGCTCACACGTTATGGGCATCAGGATCTTCCAGGGATCGATACGCCATACAGGTGTGATCAGACGCTGAAGCCAAATTTGAGGGAAAGCGTCAGGCTGCTGGAGTATTCTAGCGTTATCGGGAGTTTGATGTACGCAACTACTGCCACAAGGCCTGACATAGCTTTCGTCGTGGGAATGCTGAGTCGGTTCACAAGCAACCCAGGCATTGAGCACTGGAAAGCTGTGAAACGGGTGATGAGATATCTAAAGAAGACTCAGACATATGCACTGCACTACAGCGGATATCCGACAGTAGTAGAAGAATTCAGTGATGCTAGTTGGTGTTCAGAGGTGGAGAGCGAGAGATCCACAAGTGGATACATATTTTTCTTGGATGGAGCTGCTATATCGTAGAAGTCGAAGAAGCAGACTATACTCTCTCGTTCCTCCATGGAATCTGAGTTCTATGCACTAGAAGCTGCAGCAGATGAAGTCGAATGGCTTCGGGAGCTCATGTATGATCTTCCAGTGGTTGGAGCTCAGATATCGACGGTACCGATATACTGTGACAACCAGGCGACTACAGCAGTAGCATCAAATGACCTATTCAACGGGAAGAAGAGAACTGTGCGGCTGAAGCACAGAGCAATAAACGATCTCATTAAAAGGGGAACTATTGCTGTAATTGATGTTCGGAGTCAGGAGAACCTGGCAGATCCGTTCAAAAAGGGCCTCAAGCACCAGCTGGTCGATGACACAGTAATAAAAATGGGGTTGAAGTCATTCTGATATTTTATCTGTGTAATCCTACCATAAAGTTTTATGCTATTAGTTCAAAGAAAAATCTACTAGGCATCTAGCTTTTGGTTCAATGGAGGACCGCTGATTGGAAAAATATCAGGTAACAGTGGGTACATAGTCCTGAGGGACATGGAAGGGATACGGACCCATAACCACTGTTGTCTACTGTAGTTCTCTGTGGAGAACATGTCCTGTGGAGAGGATGGCTTAAATACCTTAATGAGTTCTCAGACAGAGTGAATGTCTGTTGTGCTTTACAGGAAGCACGGTAGCGCAGCACTACAAAGGAGCTCATGGACTCCATGCTACAGTAGGGTGACACCATAATGAAGTTCCCAGGTAGGAGTAATGCCTCGGCTTAGCAAGCTATGTCACTGTGGCATAGCACCGCTTATAGGCAGGTAGCCTAATAATGTATATTATAAATAAAGAGTGGTAGACAGCACTACAAAGAGGCCAGTGTCCTTATGTTACAGTGGCATGACAATACGAAGAGGTACCAGGTAGGGTAAAGCCTTGGCTTCGCAAGCCATATCATAGTGGCGTAACACCGTACAGAAGCGCAAGGCTTCATACTGGGTAGTTTGGCACTATAAAGAAGCTTGTGACCTCATGCTACAGTAGTATGACTCTACGATGAGGTACCCGGTTAGGGATAAAGCATCGACTTTAAGCCATATTGTAACCCCACCATCCTAGAATAGGTAAATTTTCATAATATAAAAATTAAATTTATTTAATACTTTTATGAATAGGTATTATTCTGTTTTGGCTAAATTAATTGATTAGTATTAATTTGTGCTAATTTTTACTTTTGGGCTGTCATGGCCTAAGGGCCCACGGGTTTGATAGCACTCATTTTTATTTAGTAGCTGGTTCCTTCCTTCCTTTTCAACTATTCTTCTTAATATCAGAAGAATGGAAAAGAATTCAAATTTGTTGTATCCGACTCAGCAGTGGAGTGGTCCCGATTTCCCTCCCATATGAATCCGTGGGAGACCTCCATCCTAACTGCCTATTTAACCTTTCCTTCTTCTTTCTGTTGATCGTGCCATCCCATTTTTCCTTTTCTCCCCAAATCTCTACAACCGAGCTCGAGGAGGAGGCCTCCATGGCTATGGTGGAAGAGTGAAGAAGGAGTTGGCTGTGTTTTGGAGATCTTGACGACAGCAAGGACGTGAGTGACTCTTCGTCGATCGATCCAGGAAGTTCTACTGGTTGGTAAGAATTTTGCAAACTCCAACCCTTGAATGATCGGTTCTCAATTGATCTCTATTTCATGTTCTCTTTAAATTTCTTTTTAAACTGATGGATTGAATTATTCCTTCATGACAAGGATGAAGGATTATTGAGGGCTTCGATTAATTGATCAAGTATTCATCCTTCCTCGTACAGATCTAAAATTGCGAGGCGAGTTCATTCAAATTTTCCTCGATACTTTGTTTTCTTCTACTTCAGTCTTCATTCTTCTTTCGATTTGAAATTCGATCGAATGCCTGAACAATTGATTCGATTCTTCTCAGATAGTTCGTAGAGTTGTCGAGATCAGTTGCTGGCCTCAACTTATAAGGTTAGATCTGGACAATTGTTAAATTGGTGAGTATATCTTAAAATTCTAGATCTGATCGAAATTCTTTTGTTATATTTTGAGTAACGAGAATGATCCATTCATTGGATCCTTTGATTGTCTTGTCAGCAGTTAGAGAGTTGGGACTTGTGCCAATTCCTGGTTCAATCGACTGAGTGTTTCGGGATTGGATAATTCTCAGGTAAATCATTGATTGCTACTATTTTATATTTTGGTTGGAGTATCGAATTTCATGGCTGTATCAAAAACATGTGATATTGGAATTTTGGTTCTATTCTGACGTGATTGTGTTTGATCAAATGATCTTTAAGAGAAGTTGAGTTGTGTTCCAAATTCTTATTTTGTTACATGAGCCCTTGCCTCCTATTTCCCCAATATATTACGTATCAGTCACTGTTGCTTATGGGATATCAGGTTTAGATTGTTTTACTGAGAAAAATAGGATTATGAGGGATGGTTGAACTATTGTAGATACTATGTCCATAGTTTATCTCTGTTTTAGTTTAGTCAATGAATTGGTTAGTAGAAGATACCTGAAATTTAATTGGTAAATTGGTTTCAGTAGCAGTGGTTCGATTTTGATTACATACAGTGAACTGAAACCATAGCTAGTTATATCAAACCTGTTAAAGAAATAGCTAGCAAATCCTATTTTAATTCATGATTGGCTTAGCTTGTATACCAGTAATGTGTAAATTAGTATACATGTTGAATGGGAATTTGTTAGATAGCAGAATTACATCAGTGATTCATCACTGAACCTGGGCTCTCATGAAATGCTCGGGTTCAATTGGAACTTGAATATCTGTACAATGCTTGGGTTCATTTTGATGAAAGCTTAATAACCTGTACAATGACTGAATTATCTTATTGAACCTGATTGCATGTACAACTGATTTAGTTCAGTAAAAACAGAACTAACATATTGCATTTTGGTTCAGCTGGAATGCATATGCAGTATTGGGTGGATTAGGACTATGGGAATTCAGTTCAATTTTTAAACTGAACCTGAGAACGTGTTCTTTCCAAGCATTATGCTATTTTAGTTCAATTTTTGAACCCCGGAACCCATATACAGTATTGTGGCCAGACTTTGAACTGGGGCTTCTCATCACTGCCCTGGTTCAGTATAACCTGAGATTGATTTCCATTGTAACCTGAGATTGATTTTCAGTGTAAACCTGAGAACCAATCTCAGTGTATAACTGAGAACCTAAATCTCATAAAGCTGAATTGCACCTGCAATTTTGGGTGAGTGGATTCCTGAGACACATACCAGTGTCTGCCCACTTAAAGTTCATGTTAGTTGTTATACATGAACTTGGGTTTTTGTATATATTGTTTTAGATAGTTATTAAACTTGGGAATTTGATAGGGCAGCCTTCATTAGAAACATTAGCCGCTCTATAAAAATCCTGTTGTAACAAACAGCCCAATATGGACTTTGTATTCCTTTAGACTAATTCAAGGTTAGGTAGTGGCATGGTTGACAATATAGGTTTCTATTCCAAACAATGTTAGTTATCTTTATTATTCTAGTGATTAGCTTAACTAATGGTTTTAAATATAGTTGTAAGGAATTTAATATTAAGTATTTAATATTTAGGCTTAACCTAATATCATAGTTGTAGCTAGGCATGATTTAAACGGCAAGATACCAATTTAGAGCTTGTTTAGTTATTAACCAACTTATACTTAATAAACCAGGAGGACATCCAGCTCCATATAGTACACTTGATTTTTCGGAGCAAGGTAAGTACATTCTATGGTTTTTGTACATTTTATTATATCATGTGCTTCCTTGTTGACACACTGCGACACGACATATTTTTCTGGTGCTCACATTCCTTGTTCTTATTACTTGTACCTGGGGAGGGGAAATATACTATTTATGTGACCAAACACAAGAAACAACTCAGGTGTGTTTAGCTTAGACCCCGCATCGTGCACTTGGGTCCTAAGCCGTACCATTCATGTACTTTCATGTGCTTTCATGTGCTTACCCCTAGCCGGTCACATATATAGTTATATTTTAAACATTGTACACACATATGTTCAGGAGATATATCTTGTACTTAGTTCCTGTGATTCCTGAGATACCATGTTCTTTCATGTTCTTACATACCATATTCTTTTATGTGCTTATACACCATGTTCCTTCTTGTGCTTTACATACCATGTTCCCTTGTACTTTTATATCATGATGTCTTGTTCATTACCTAGAACTGTACTTTGCTTCGCTCCTGAATAGGATATGTTGCAGGTGAGTTGGAGGCCCTTTGCGACACATATTATGGCCGAGAGGCAGCAGATGCAGGAGAGCCAGCTGGAGTTGCTCTTGACTTAGAGGCTGCAGAAGCCTAGAGCTTTACCATTATCACATTACATTTTCCTTGTATTTTGAGACTAATAGACTCTATCTTTCATTTGCTGGAATGTAATAAATTCTGAGACTTGTACTTTATCTTTATTTTGGGATACGTTTATAGATGTTGTGATTTCATACTTGTTCCTGATTATCTGGTTAGATTTCTCTAGTATTGGTACAACTTACTTCGTCGTATCCAATGACGAAGGCTGGACGTGTCCGACTCGTATCTGATTATTCGGGAGCGGGTCGTGATGTGTTTTTAGTGGTGGCCCATGCAGGTCTTTCCTAATGGTACCTAGGTCTTAGCATACTATTAGGGGACTTGATTATACTAGAAAAACATGATCACATCATAGGAAAAATCGAGAAATAAGGGTATATCAGGTTTATCATGTGCATTGATATTATAAAAGCATTGTTTATTAGGTTTTAGGGTTTGTCAATCAATAAAGTTTTATTTCTATTGCAGGATGGTCACTACGAGGAAGACCGCGGATCGGCCAGGAGTTACAGGCAGTTCAGGACAGCCTGAGCCAAATGTTCCGGCAGATCAGCTTCCCTCACCGCCTCTATCTTTTCACCGCTGCCTTCGACGATGATGTTTGACGACGCCCAGGTGATGGCCATGTTCCAGCAGTTCATGGAGGCCTAGAATCACCAGGCTGCGCAGTTCAGGGAGGCTCAGAGTTAGCAGGCCGCACAGTTCAGAGCGACCGTCGTCGACGCACTCAGGACCAGCGAGTTGGCAGTACCAGCTCCAGCAATACGTATAGCACCAGCAGCACCGAGACCGGGGACAACCAATGACTACCAGAACCTCTCCCCGTTGGATTTCTGGGGCGACGAAGGGATCGTCTATACAGACGAATGGCTGGAGAATGCGGAGAGGACCTTGAAGATGGCACATATTCTGGATAACCTGAAGGTGGAGGTGGCTAGTATGCGACTCTTCGATTTGGCCAGAGCTTGGTACCGGAAGGAGCCCCTGTTGGCGGAGCACCAGGTGTCTTGGACAAATTTCAAAACTCTATTCAAGGAGAAGTTCTTCCCCGATGTGGAGTGGGATGAGCTGAGGATGCAGTTCGAGACGCTGCAGCAGGGGACCATGACGGTTGCATAGTATACTTCAGAGTTTACTAGGCTCAGCAGGTTCGTAGAAAACCTAGTCAGAGCACCGGAGGAAAGATCTTGGAGATTCAAGAAAGGTCTCACCAGGGAGCTGCAACACGCGGTGGTGATTAGTCAGGCGACGATGTATGCAAGCATCCTCAAGATTGCTCAGGCTGTAGAGAAGGAGGCAGATCCAAAGCTGAAGGGAGACCGGGACATAGACAGCAGGAGTTTCCAGGCACCAGCGAAGAGGGCCCAGACTCAGATTCAAGCGAGGCCACAGCAGCAGCAGCAGCATCACCGTCCAGCCAGAGCTCCTGCACATCAGCATCAGAGACAGTATCTGGTGACTAGTTGTGCCTTTTGTCATCGTTTCGGACACCATATCGGCGAGTGCCGCAAGAGGCTGGGACTTTACCTCTTTTGCGGATCAGATGCACATCAGATGAGGGACTGTGCTCAGGCTACAGCTCGACTAGCAGGAGGACCCCGAGGAGCTGGAGGACCACCACCTGCACCATTCATAGCATTACCAGTTGTACCACAGAGGGGACCGGCTTTACCCACTCAGCAGCAGCAGTTTGCACAGCATCAGCAGAGGGAAGGACCGTAGCAGGGACGTGCTTACGTCATGGCCGCAGTTGAGGAGGATGAGACAGTTCCAGATGTGATCACAGGTTTTATCCTTTTATATTCTTTTCCTGCCATTGCATTGTTTGATTCTGGAGCCACACATAGCTTTGTATCATATGAGTTTCTGCATAGACACGGTTTCACACCCAAGCCTACTAGGAGGAACTGTCGGATTATGACAGGAGGAGGGGTAGTGCTAGTAAGTGAGATGGTGGAATACCCTATCACTATTGCTGGAAGGGAGATTAGCGCTCGACTTCTAGTGATGCCATTGCCCGGATTTGATATAGTCTTCGGCATCGACTGGATGAGCGAGCAGTTTGCCGTAATAGACTGCCATGAGGGAAAGGTGATCTTCAGCCCGCCAGTAGTTCTACCGTTCGAAATCAGTAGACGAGTTGCAGAAAGACCGGAGGGAGTCTACTTCAGAGCAATTGCAGAAGACCAGGAGCTACCGCATCCGCTGATCGTGGAGTTTCTCGACGTCTTCCCCGAGGAGTTACCAGGATTGCCGTCGGATCGAGATGTGGAGTTCAACATCGACCTAGTACCCAGATCAGCGTCGAAGTCCCAACATTGCTACAAGATCAACCCGAAGGAAGCTGTATAGTTGAAGGCCCAGATTGATGAGCTGGAGGGTAAGGGTTTTATTCGGTCCAGTGCTTCATCATGGGGAGCACCGGTACTCTTCGTGCCCAAGAAGGATAGGACTATGAGGATGTGTATCGATTACCATGCACTCAATAACATCATCGTCAAGAATAGATATCCGTTGCCGCAGATTGATGAGTTGTTTGATCAGCTAAGTTGAGCGAAGGTCTTTTCCAAGATTGACCTTCGGTCGGGGTATCATCAGATGAAGGTTCGGGAGCAGAATATTTCGAAGACAGTTTTCAACACCCGATACGGCCAGTATGAGTTCCTGGTGATGCCGTTCGGACTCACCAATGCCCCAGCAGTGTTTATGAACTTGATGAATAAAGTTTTTCGCAAGTATCTGGACAAGTTTGTCGTAGTCTTCATAGACGACATTCTGATATATTTAAAGACCGAAGAGGAGCATGTGGAGTATGAAGAGCAGCTGCGGATCGTGTTGGAGATTTTTTGGAAGGAGAAGCTGTACGGGAAACTCTCAAAATATGAGTTTTTTTGACAGAGTGGAGTTCTTAGGGCATGTGGTGACTAGAGAGAGGATTTCTGTGGATCCCATGAAGATTGAAGCAGTGGAAGCATGGGCACCTCCCAAGTCAGTAGCAGAGATTCGTAGTTTCTTAGGGCTAGCAGGATACTACAGAAAGTTTGTGCAGGATTTTGCCAGGATAGAAGAGCCGATGACCAAGCTTACGCGGAAGGACGAGGAGTTCATCTGGAGCGACGCCTGCCAGTCAGCATTTGAAGAATTGAAGAAAAGACTCACGATAGCACCAGTTCTAGCTTTGCCATCTGGATCAGGAGGATTCGTCATCTATAGCGATGCTTCAGGGAAAGGCTTAGGATGTGTGCTTGAGCAGAACAAGAGGGTCATTGCTTATGCTTCTAGAAAGTTGAGGCCTCATGAGAAGAATTACCCTACACATGACTTGGAACTTGCAGCAGTCATTTTTGCCTTGAAACTGTAGAAGCACTATTTGTATGGAGAGAAAGTAGACATCTTCATGCACCACAAAAGCCTGAAGTATGTCTTTACTCAGAAGGAGCTGAATATGAGGCAGCGCAGATGGCTGGAACTCATGAAGGATTTCGACATCAATCTGCAGTACCGCCCTGGGAAGGCGAATGTGGTGGCAGATGCTCTCAGTCGATATCCTGTTGCTATGTTTCTCACTATGGACTGGCATCTTTTGGAGGATCTTGAGAGTCTGGGGATTGAGATTGTTCTTCCAGAAGTTGGAGGATAGCTGATGCACATGTAGATACAGTCGGGACTGTTAGAGAAGATCAAGGAGGCCCAGTTTCTTGATGAAGGACTCTGATGTCTCAGAGGCCAGGCGGAGGCAGGATTTCTCGACGACTTCACCATTGCAGAGGATGGATCCCTGAGGCACGGGAACCAGTTGTGTGTGCCCAAGAATTTACGAGAGGAGGTGATGCAGGAGGTCCACCAGTCGCAGTATTCTATTCATCCTGGGTCTACCAAGATGTACAAGAATCTGTGAGAGTATGTTTGGTGGTATGGGATGAAGAGAGAGGTTGCCCGATTTGTTTTCAGATGCCTTATGTGCCAGTAAGTCAAGGCGGAATGCCAGAGACCAGCAGGATTACTCCAGCCTTTACCTATTCTGGAATGGAAGTGACAGCATATCACCATGCACTTTGTCTCTGGATTACCGTGTACTCCCAGTGGCAAGGATGCTATTTGGGTGATCGTAGACAGACTGACGAAGTCTGCTCATTTTATTCCGTTCAAGGTTGGGCTGTCGACCGAGAAGCTTGCAGATCTCTATATGCGACAGATTGTGATGATTCACGGAATGCCGGTGAGTATCATTTCAGACAGGGACAACCGCTTCACATCACACTTCTAGAGGATTCTACAGCTGAGCTTGGGATCACAGTTGAAGTTCAGCACTGCCTATCATCCACAGACTGATGGGCAGTCCGAGAGGACCATTCAGACATTGGAGGACATACTGCGGGTTTGTGCACTCGACTTCGATGGTTCGTGGGAGGATCACATGCATCTGGTGGAGTTTTCCTATAACAACAGTTATCAGGCTAGCATCGAGATGACCCCGTTCGAGGCGCTATATGGGCGTAGATGTCGTACGCCTTTATCTTGGGATGATATTGGCGAGAGAGCTTTGCTTGGGCCAGAGATGGTGGTAGACACAGCTGAGAAAGTCAGACTGATCATGGAGCGTCTCCGAGTTGCACAGGATCAGCAGAAGCACTGGGCGGACAGCAGCAGATGGCCACTTGAGTTTGCGGTTGGAGATAGAGTGTTCCTGAAGATCTCGCTGACTAGGGGTGTTATTCGCTTTGGCAGAGATGGGAAGCTCAGACCGAGATTCATTGGACCTTTCAACGTGACTGTGCGAATTGGCGAGGTGGCATATCGACTGGCGCTTCCAGCTAGCTTGGAGGGAGTGTACGATATTTTTTACGTATCTCAGATGCGAAGCTACATTCTGGACCCGAGCCATGTAGTGGACTTTTCAGAGCTAGAGGTGGGTCCGAGATTGACTTACGAGGAGCATCCAGTGGAGATCCTTGATCGGAGGGAGAAGCGCTTGTGGAACCAGACTATTCTACTTGTCCGCGTCATGTGGAGAGTCCACATGGGAGCGCGAGGATGAGATACGGGAGCGATACCCCAGTTTATTTTTTTAAATTGTATTTTTGTGTTTCAAAGAATTTTTATTTCAATAAATACTTATAATTGTTGAGAATCATTTTTGATTTTTTTGATATGATTGATTTTCCTTCAAATTTTGGGGACAAAATTTTTTGAGGGGGGAAGATTTGTAACCCCACCTTCCCGGAATGGATAAATTTTCATAATATAAAAATTAAATTTATTTAATACTTTTATGAATAGGTATTATTCTGTTTTGGCTAAATTAATTGATTAGTATTAATTTGTGCTAATTTTTACTTTTGGGCTGTCATGGCCTAAGGGCCCATGGGTTTGATAGCACTCCTTTTTATTTAGTAGCTGGTTCCTTCCTTCCTTTTTAACTATTCTTCTTAATATCAGAAGAATGGAAAAGAATTCGGATTTGTTGTAACCGTCTCAGCTATGGAATGGTCCCGATTTTCCTCTCATGTGAATCCGTGGGAGACCTCCATCCTAACTGCCTATTTAACCTTTCTTTCTTCTTTCTGTTGATCGTGCCATCCATTTTTCCTTCTCACCCCAAATCTCTACAACCGAGCTCGAGGTGTAGGCCTCCATGGCAATGGTGGAAGAGTGAAGAAGGAGTTGGCAGTTTTTTGGAGATCTTGACGACAGCAAGGACGTGAGTGACTCTTCGTCGATCGATCCAGGAAGTTCTACTGGTCGGTAAGAATTTTGCAAACTCCAACCCTTGAATGATCGGTTCTCAATTGATCTCTGTTTTATGTTCTTTTTAAATTTCTTTTTAAACTGATGGATTGAATTATTCCTTCATGACAAGGATGAAGGATTATTGAGGGCTTTGATTAATTGATCAAGTATTCATCCTTCCTCGTACAGATCTGAAATTGCGAGGCGAGTTCATTCAAATTTTCCTTGATACTCTATTTTCTTCTGATTCAGTCTTCATTCTTGTTTCAATTTGAAATTCGATCGAATGCCTGAACATTTGATTCGATTCTTCTCAGATAGTTTGTAGAGTTATCGAGATCAGTTGCTGGCCTCAACTTATAAGGTTCGATCTGGACAATTTGTTAAATTGGTGAGTGTATCTTGAAATTCTAGATCTGATCGAAATTCTTTTGTTATATTTTGAGTAACGAGAATGATCCATTTATTGGATCCTTGATTGTCTTGTCAGCAGTTAGAGAGTTGGAAGCTTGTGCCAATTCCTGGTTCAATCGACTGAGTGTTTCGGGATTGGATAATTCTTAGGTAAATCACTGATTGCTACTATTTTATATTTTTGTTGGAGTATCGGATTTCATGGCTGTATCAGAAACATGTGATATTGGAATTTTGGTTCTATTCTGACGTGGTTGTGTTTGATCAAATGATATTTAAGAGAAGTTGAGTTGTGTTCCAAATTCTTATTTGTTACATGAGCCCTTGTCTCCTATTTCCCCAATATATTGCGTATCAGTCACTGTTGCCTATGGGATATCAGGTTTAGATTGTTTTACTGAGAAAAATAGGATTAAGAGGGATGGTTGAACTATTGTAGATACTAGGTCCATAGTTTATCTCTGTTTTAGTTTAGTCCATAAAATGGTTAGTAGGAGATACCTGAAATTTAATTGGTAAATTGGTTTCAGTAGCAGTGGTTCGATTTTGATTACATACAGTGAACTCAAACCATAGCCAGTTATATCAAACCTGTTAAAGAAATAGCTAGCAAATCCTATTTTAATTCATGATTGGCTTAGCTTGTATATCAGTAATGTGTAAATTAGTATAAATGTTGAATGGGAATTTGTTAGATAGCAGAATTACATCAGTGATTCATCACTGAACCTGGGCTCTCATGAAATGCTCGGGTTCAATTGGAACTTGAATATCGGTACAATGCTTGGGTTCATTTTGATGAAAGCTTAATAACCTGTGCAATGACTGAATTGCCTTAATGAACCTGATTGCATGTACAACTGATTTAGTTCAGTAAAAATTGAACTAACATATTGCATTTTGGTTCAGCTGGAATGCATATACAGTATTGGGTGGATTAGGACTATGGGAATTCAGTTCAGTTTTTAAACTGAACCTGAGAACGTGTTCTTTGCAAACATTATGCCATTTTAGTTCAATTTTTGAACCCTGGAACCCATATGCAGTGTTGTGGCCAGACTTTGAACTGGGGCTTCTCATCACTGCCCTGGTTCAGTGTAACCTGAGATTGATTTCCATTGTAACCTGAGATTGATTTTCAGTATAAACCTGAGAACCAATCTCAGTGTATAGCTGAGAACCTAAATCTCATAAAGCTGAATTGCACCTGTAATTTTGGGTGAGTGGATTCCTGAGACACATACCAGTGTCTGCCCTCTTAAAGTTCATGTTATTTGTTATCCATGAACTTGGGTTTTTGTATACATTGTTTTAGATACTTAATGAACTTGGGAATTTGATAGGGAACCCTTCATTAGAAACATTAGCTCTATAAAAATCCTGTTGTAACAAACAGCCCATTATGGACTTAGTATTCCTTTAGACTAATTCAGGGTTAGGTAGTGGCATGGTTGACAATATAGGTTTCTATTCCAAACAATGTTAGTTATCTTTATTATTCTAGTGATTAGCTTAACTAATTGTTTTAAGTATAGTTGTAGGGAGTTTAATATTGAGTAGTTAATATTTGGGCTTAACCTAATATCATAGTTGTAGCTAGGCATGATTTGAACTACAAGATACCAATTTAGAGCTTGTTTAGTTATAAACCAACTTGTACTCAATAAACCAGAAGGATATCCAGCTCCATCTAGTACATTTGATTTTCCAGAGCAAGACAAGTACATTCTATGGTTTTTGTACATTTCATTATATCATGTGCCTCCTTGTTGACACACTACGACACGACATGTTTTTCTGGTGCTCATGTTCTTTGTTCTTATTATTTGTACCTGGGGAGAGGAATATACTATTTATGTGACCAAATCCAAGAAACAACTCAGATGTGTTTAGCTTAGACCCCGATTCGTGCACGCGGGTCCTAACCGTACCATTCATGTACTTTTATGTGCTTTCATGTGCTTACCCCTAGCCGGTCACATATATAGTTATATTTTAAACATTGTACACACATATGTTCAGGAGATATATCTTGTATTTAGTTCCTGTGATTCCTGAGATACCATGTTCTTTCATGTTCTTACATACCATGTTCTTTCATGTGCTTATACACTATGTTTCTTCTTATGCTTTACATACCATGTTCCCTTGTACTTTCATATCATGATGTCTTGTTCATTACCTAGAACTGTACTTTGCTCCGCTCCTGAATAGGATATATTGCAGGTGAGTTGGAGGCCCTTTGTGACACATATTATGGCTGAGAGCCAGTAGATGCAGGAGAGCCAGCTGGAGTTGCTCTTGACTTAGAGGCTGCAAAAGCCTAGAGCTTTACCATTATCACTTTATATTTTCTTTGTATTTTGAGACTAGTAGACTCTATCTTTCATTTGCTGGAATGTAATAAATTCTGAGACTTGTACTTTACCTTTATTTCGGGATACATTTATAGATGCTGTGATTTCGTACTTGTTCATGATTATCTGGTTAGATTTCCCTAGTATTGGTACAGCTTACTTCATCGTGTCCAATGACGAAGGCTGGGTATGTCTGACTCGTATCCCATTATTTGGAAGCGGGTCATGACACATGTCATAGCGGCGTAGCACCGCACGGAAGTGCAAGGCTTCATGCTAAGGACTCTTTAAAAGAACTCACCTAGAGTGTATGGATAGAGATACAGGCCGTCTCTTGAGGGTAAACTTGTAGACGCCCAAAATACATACACCGAAACCAGGCTGGCACATGGCCTTTAATGTGCACCCAGAAGCACAGATAACTACACTTTGTGAGCAATTGTGGTGCAAAATTCAAGGGATAGTCCATTCTTGTATCGTATTGTTATTTAACCCATGCGGGAAGATTCTAGTCGTCAGCGACATCTATCCCAATACTAAATGGACAGTTACTGTGGGGAACGCTCAACCCTAAACACATATATATGATGAGATATGTGGGGGGATTGTTGGTGCTCTTGCTCCTTGACATGAAGAGAGCTTGCTCTCAACATACTTTGTAAAGTTTAGTGCCACAGTGGAAAAGTACCATGAGTTATCTCAACATATATATGAGTATGTGTTGTTGGGATATGCACATGGGGTGGTGACCCTAAGGAGGGAACCATGTGGGTGATTTTACTAAGAGAAAAATGACTAATTCCCACAAGGACATAAGTTAATTTTTGTTGTGCGGGCTCGGACTCGACACGGACTACAGGTTGTCTCGTGCATGCACGGGAGTGTTCGGAGGGAAGGCGTGGGCTAGCACTCGACTATGTTGATTGTGGGATGATGTAAAACATCAAACTTTATTTTAGAGTATTGGTGTTTTAGTCCAACTCCGGATATGAGAGATGGTGAGGCCTCACTCCACTCTATAAATAGAGCCCCCTTGCCTCCTTTCCAAGATGCACCAAAGAAGTGAGTTAAGGGAGTCCGTAAAGTTCAGAAAGCCCGTTCAAGTCACAAATATTGACTGACAAGCGTTCTAGAAGTTCTCTTGAACTTGATGGTTCCTGGAAGCGGATCGTATAGAGGCGAATCTTTCTTTGAGCAACGGTATTTTTACACCCCATCAGATTTAATCCTCATCCTCTTCTTCTTCTGTTTCTTTGTAACTCGTTCTTCAGGTTTTAAGGCACCTACTGAGTAGGGAGGCCTAACTTTGTTCTTGAAATTTATCTCATTTGTGGCACCTACTGTATAGGCTTGCTAAACTCCTCATTTGTGGCACCTACTGTGTAGGCTTGCTAAACTCCTCATTTGTGGAACCTACTGTGTAGGCTTGCTATACTCCTCATTTGTGGCACCTACTGTGTAGGCTTGCTGAACGCCTATTTTCCATCTATATCCACGCCTTGAAAATAACAAGTATGTCACATACTCGAGAAAATTGTAACATATTTGTCCATTAATCCATAATGATACAAAATTACAGGGAAGAAAAATTCAACTTGCCTAGGAAATCTGGAGAGTATCTCTAGCTTCATCAATTTCATGGAAAGTTTACTTAATGAACTCAGAAACACGCTTGTGGATTCTCTCTCCTAGAGGGGAAGAAAGGGATTCGTAGTCGGAACTGAGCTTCCACACAATATTGGAAGCGTGAACATTTTCCCTAAAATTCCATCCCTAAAATTTACACTAAAAATAGATTTGCCCTAAAATTAGATTGTGAGAAGAGAAGGAGGAGGAGGGGAAGAGAGAAAGAGAGAGAGAGAGAGAGAGAGAGAGAGGTTATCGGAGGAGAGGCTTCACCCGATCGGAGGAGAGTTCGGGTTTTCATCGGCTTGCTTGGATGAAAAATTTGAGGGAAATGAAAAAGTTTCCCCCCATAACACATTCCTAAACATTTATGTCACGTGAAAGTCACAAGTTAGAGGATTTATTTTTCAATTATTTTTTATTAAATGTACTAACGTCTTTAGAGTGTTACAAAATATATGAGAAGTGTTATTTATATTAAATTTTAGTTTTACCTATTTATACTAACAGTTTTTTTGTGATGCTAACGGTTTTTTACCGTTGTTATTTAGTAAGGGTATAAGACCGTTAGTAATTAAAATATAATGGTATTGGAAAATCCTACTTTTGGTGTAGTGTAGGGGTAGACTGAGTTTATGCCTCGTATAGAGTCATAGTGTGCGGGGAAAAACTTCGTGCGAGGCTAATAGAGTTTCCTATAGGCGATTATGATGTGATCCTAGGTATGGATTGCTTGAGTGCTCGACATCCTACGATAGATTTCCATGCTGACAAGGTTATCTTTCATGTCCCGAATGAGAAAGAATTCTCGTTCTCTAGAGGTGAGGTAGAGTCTTCACCGGTTGTCATGTGGATGGAAGAGGCTGAGGAGGTGCAAGTGCCCATAGTAGTTTGCGAGTTTTTCGATGTTTTTCTCGAGGAGCTTCCGGGTATGCCTCACTATTCGAGAGATTGAGTACTATATTGACTTGATTCAGGGAGCAGAGCCAGTATCAGCGATAGTCTACAAGATGTCTCCTTCAGAGTCATTGGTGATGTATGAGTCCATCGAAGATCTTAGGACCAAGGGATTCATTTGTCCTAGTGGATCGCCTTAGGAAGCTTCGACATTTCTTATGGAGAAGAATGATGGTTCATCGCGTATGATCATTGACTATCGTCAACTTAACGCGGTGACCATAAAGAACAAGTATCCCTTGCTCAGGATAGATGACTTGTTCGATCATCTTAGTGGAGCAGCTGTGTTTTCGAAGATCGATTTACGGTTTGGGTACCATCAGATCAGGGTGTCAGAGAGTAAAATATACCCAAGACGACATTTAGATCTCGGTATGACAATGGGAGTTTCTTGTTATACCATTTGGAGCGACCAATACGCTAGCAATTTTTATGGATCTCATGAATCGCATCTTTATGTCCCACTTAGACCAGTTTGTGATAGTGTTCATTGATGATATCTTGGTCTATAGTCGGACTGAGGCAGAGCACGAGCAGCATCTTTGTGTGATTCTTCAGATTCTTAGAGACTATTAACTTTATGCGAAGTTCAGCAAGTGCGATTTTTGGCTCGATAGAGTCTCTTTCTTGGGTCATATTATTACTGGAGGTGGTGTTGAGGTGGACCCCAGGAAGGTAAAGCCTATAGAGTGTTAGCAGTGCCTTGTACAGCTTCAGATATACGCAACTTTATGAGATTAGTATGTTACTACATATAGTTTGTGTCGAACTTTACTAGGATCTCTGCACCCTTGACACATGTCACGTCGCAGTCCCAAAATACTTTGGTACCAGAAACGTCACAATGCCCAGCGGATACATCTAGATAGGTTTCCCAATTTAATGGACCTTAACTAGATGTACTACGTTGTAGTAAAACTAAGTCCACTATCTAAATATTATATAAGCAAGGTACAACTATCTCATCTACAATAAGAGAGTCTAGTGGAGAACAATCCACCTGAGTACAACTAAAATGAAATAAGTCTGGTGGAGAATAATCCACCTAGTACAACAGAAAATAAAATGCAGTAAATGAAATAAGGCTTGACATCTGCAAACTATATAATAATGTCAAGTCTGAAGATGAAGTCTACCACGATCAAGGAAACTCTAATGGAAATATCTCTAAGTCCTCTGCAGTGACAAATCCTGTCTCAACTCTTGGCCCGTAGACTGTAGGGTAATATTGTTCGTCAAGATCTGGCAAAATGAACCAGGTTCTCAGTGGGACGTAACATGATACAAATGGCACAAGCCGAAATATAATACTGTGCAATAAATAGGGTAATCTAACCATCTATGTGAATGCAAGTTGAGGACAACCTTGGTATATATGGGTAAGCGTAGGCATAGATAACTTCCATAATGTCCCGTCGAATGCGGCTTCCGCTATATAAATACCAAACGCTCCGAGGAACGATGGTAGGCTGCATATATATACATAAACAAACCAAACTTCCCGTCGGAAGTAGCATTTGCTAAAGGGTAGTCATCAATCCCTGTAGATCCATAGACACTACAGTTATCGATGTTGTGTATCCCATACGCCTACTAATTGTCCTCCCTACCCCACGTATATGTCCAAGTCGTATACACAATGTGAACATCACGTAACTATAATGTCAGTCAAATATTCTAATATCAAAACTATGTACGGTACCGACATACGTGTCGAATGCACTGATAGTCAGTCAGATACGATAATATACACCAAACACGAAAGTGTTATGAATAAGACGTGTCAGGTCCTGGGAAAATATCAGAATATCTCTAAAATATTTGGTATGTCACTATGTCCAGGTTAAGGCATTATCCACTCATCAACGCATTCGTTAACTGCACCCGAGTCATATTCAGACGCTCATATCTACACTATATTATCCAGAAAAGAAACATATAATGTAATAATTGCATTTGTACAGTAAACATGGTTGGAAAGGTATCTTGCCTGGAACTTCGTGCTGCAACTATGAAAAGCCCGCTCTTGTCTCCTCGTCGGAACGATCAAGCAAGCCTAAAGTATGACAATTGTATTAGCTTATGTATACTAACTTGTACAAGATTACGATTTCTCACAACATTCTAACTAATGTTCTTAGGTTGCGAAGTTGCATATTTAATAACATCGTCTATCTAGTTAGAGTTAACACCTATGACTTAGATTACTAATATGTATTCAAAATAATATTAAGTTTCTTACTCAACCCTAAGGACATTATCTAGTTTTGATTTTAATACTCCTAATCATGGTATAAAAATCAAGCAATTTGTATAATCCAAAACTATGTTACGTACCCAACTAGGTGTATATCAAGTTTTCCAAAATTAATCCAGCGTTACCTTAACAATATTCACTTAAATAATAAAGTAAATATTCTGGAATTAATTCTACATTATTAACGAAAATAGTAACCTCCCTTGAAATCATGTATTCTATATCACAAAATAAGTTACCGACAAAACTAGTTAATAGTATAAACCTATTTATGAATTTTTTTTTCTATTTTTGATTAACATATATAAATAAAAATATACTTTAATAATTCTAGAAATATTTTTTAAAAATGTTAATTTTTACTTATTTTTATATAAAAATTAATTATTTTTGCACACACAAAATACTAGTAACTATACAATTATAAACCAATTTTGTTTCTAAAATTACAAATGTTCCAACTCCAAAAATATGATCATAAGTTCTGGAATTTAAAGTAAAAATTTATATTTTCCTCTATTTAACTTACTATTTTATGTTTTACAAACAATAAATTTAAACTAGTTGGTATAGACTAGTTTTTAGCACATGTTTTCCAATGCAACATTTTCATAAAATCTCATGCCTTTCATTCTCAAAATCTTAAATTAAAGTTCTAAACTTAATCCATATATAATATATAATTAATATTATTAACATATAAATTAGGCCTATAAATAATAAAAAATACAACCTAGTTACACATATCTAGTATTTACACATGTTCAATACTATTACCCTTATGAATTTCTGCAAATTAATTCTAAAACAAATAATTTATATTTTGGATAAATAGGTAAAATTAAGTATAAATAAGAATAAAATAATTTATTTTAAATTTATTTTACAATTATATTAAGAATTACAAGTTGGTGCTCACTACGGTAAAAACTAGATTGATATTTGGGTTTCCTAGTGTAGCATGCAAAGTATATATGACAAGTTGATAAAATCTTCATAAAACCTAATGAGTAATGTTTAGGACATCTAAGGGGGTTCAAGAAGAAGAGTTTTTCTCACTAAACTCTTTGAAAAATGGGTTAAAAATGTTCAAATCACAGCTTCTTTGAAAAAATTCCAGATTTGACTTCTCCTCCTTGTAGCTTCTTGTCATGCTTGTATAGTTTGTTCTAGAGGTTGTAGTGACTATGGAAGATGGTAGGATGGTAGGGGAGGGTGTTAGGGTTGTCTTGGATGAGTTTTGAGGGCTATAGAGATGGTTGATAGGGTGAAGTAGTAGGAATAAAGATTTTGGACAGATTTGGAGGATGGAGTGTAAGTTTCGACCAAGGAGGGTGGTAGGGGCTAAATTAAATGGAATAATAATCCTTAGAATTAAGTGTTTGGGGGTTAAGGAGAAGAGGAAGAGCTTTGGTTTGGGGGTTACACCCTTTGGTGTACATTGGGAGGTGAAAGGAGAGGGAGGTTTCGGCCAAGAGGGGAGGTGAAGGGGTTGGGTTGTATGCTAAAAAATTTCTTCTAGAATAGGTTTTGGTGTATGGTGTTTTGTGAGTTTATAAAAAGTGTTTGGTGTTCTACTTGACCACTTAGTTAGGTTTTTAAGGTTAGGGTTGGGATTTGGTCCTATGTTGAGTCTAATTAAATAAAAAGGATTCATAATTAGTATTATATATATAATAAAAGAAAATATTTTTGTTTGACGGGGTTTACAACCTATCCTCCTTAAAAAAATTCGTCCTCGAAATTAAAACAACTATAATAACAACTACCAACTACAAAAAAATATTACTCACATACCTAAGCTCTCAAAAAGATGAGGAAAATGCTGACGTTTTCCATTCTCGCGTTCCCAGGTCGACTCTTCCGGTGCATGATGCCTCCATGCAACACGAACTAAGGGAATGGTCTGGCCTCGCAGCACTTTCTCCCTCTGGTCCAAAATCTCTACCTGCTTCTTCTGGTAGAATAAACTTAGCTCGACAGTAATCTCTGAATGATCAAGCACATGATTCGAATCTGACACATATCTCCTCAGCTGAGATACATGGAACACATTAGAACTCCCTCCAAAGATTGTGGCAATGCCAGTCGGTAGGCTACTTCTCCAACTCGTTCTAGCACATCAAACGGTCCGATGTACCTCGGACTCAGCTTTCCTCTTACTCTAAATTTGATGGTCCCTCTGGTAGGTGAGATTTTAGAAAGACATGATCCTCCGGCTGGAACTCCAAAGGTCAACAATGTGCGTTTTCCCATTGCTTATATCAGTCTTGTGTTGCTTAAAGGTGCTTTTGGATCTGTTTCACCTTCTCTACTATATGAACAACCAACTCTGGTCCAAGAATCTACCTCTCACCCACATCACTCCAGCATACTGTGGAATAACACTTTCTACCATACAATGCTTCAAAAGGCGTCATCTGAATGCTCGCCTGATAGCTATTGTTGTAGCAAAACTCGACCAAATACAAATGGTCCTCCTATGATCCCCCAAAATCAAGCATGCATGCTCTCAACATGTCCTCTAATGTCTAGATTGTGCGCTCTGACTAACCATCCATTTGTGGGATATAAGAGGTACTAAACTTCAAGCGGGTTCAGAGACTCTCTTGCATACTACGCCAAAAATAAGAGGTAAATCTCGTATCTCTGTCGGATACTATGCTGACTGGCACTCCTTGTTGTCGTACGATTTGCCTCATGTACATATCAGCTAAGACCTCGGTGGACTGTTCTACTCTGAAAGACAGAAAATAAGTTAATTTGGTAAGTCGATCCATGATTACCCATACTGCATTAGGACTACTTGGACTCCCCGTAAGACCCATAATGAAGTCCGTAGTGATGTGCTCCCACTTCCATTCAGGTATTAGGAGTGGCTGAAGTAATCCGACAGATCCCTGATGCTCAGCCTTAACTTGCTGACACACCAGGCACTTTGCTACAAAGCGGGCTATTTTCCTCTCCATTCCATGCCACCAGAAATGTTGTCTCAAATTTTTGTACATCTTAGTGCCTCCACGATGAATAGAGTACGCTGAACTGTGGGCCTCCGTCATCAGCTCCTGACAAAGCTCTCCGTTTGGAACATAGAGATGTGTAACACCCACTTTTCCAAAATAAGGGTAAAATTGAAATTTTGCATTTTAAATCATTAAAATATTGATTTTTAGTCATGATATGATTTTTGGTGATTTTTAGTTAATTTAAAACTATTTAATTGAGTGAAATGTGAATTAGTGTTTTGCTAGTGTAACATTAGTCATACATGACCTAGAAGACTAATCATGACCAATGAGACCTAATCATGTGTTTAGGATTTCATTTTTCTACTTTTAAGCCTAGGGGTATTTTAGTCATTTTGACACTTTTGTGATTTTGTGAATTATATTAATTAAATATGTGTTAGTTAAATTGTTGAGTCATGACCTAGATGTTAGCCTAATCTAGATTGTTAATCATGATCCTAGAGACTAAGTTAGAGGGTTTCATTAAAGTAATTACATTAGTGAAATATCTAGATATTTTGTAGAAAGATATTTTGGACTAAAGGTTAAAGGGGCTACTTTGAATGTGAGCCCTTAGATTAGCTAGAAATTGTTGGAGTAACCTTAGCCCCTCATCCTAAACCCTAACCCTAACTTATTGGCAGCCAACACTCATCCCCACCCCCTATTTATATCCTACCAAATTTTTAGGGATAGCCTCTTTCATTAGGGTTCATCAAGTTTAGAAAAGAGGTAATGTTCCAACTTCACAAATTCATAGAAAATCCAAATTAGCTCCTTTTTCCCTCTAGTAAATTCCTATAGGTTCTAAATAGTGATTTCTTGCTGTTGGGATTGAGATTTGACAGGGGGCACACAATTTGAGGAGTTTTGGAGCTTGAAATGATCTCTTCTTTGGTGTGTTTTTGGAGCTTGGTACACCACTAGGTATAACCTTCTCTAACCCATTAAAAATTCTGTAAAAATCATTTTTAGGTTACCCAAACCCTAGCCAAACTGTAGGACTAGGGTTTCCTAAAATTTCGTGTCATTTCGTGTCCATTCTGGACACGTATCAGTGTTCACTGATAAGTGTTCGATGAAATGCCCCAATGGGCATTTCGTGTGTAATTTTGGAATGTGTTTGAATAGGATATTAGATTTTTGCCTCGCTTACACGATTCTGTGGTTGGTGTCGAGTTTTTGTGCTGTGTCGAGTCGTGTCGGGCACGTGTACACGCTGTCGTGCACACGCGCGCACGGGCACTGTGCATGCCCTGCTCATCGAGGGACACAACGCCCAGGACATGACTCCCCGACACGTGAGACTTGACACACGTCATGGGGCAACTTCTGTCACCCCGTGTGTCAAGTGGCACGAGCCCACGTGGTGTGTCGGACACGCACGAGCTCGTGCATGGGGCTTTGCCTGTGCAGTTCTTCACTGTTTTTGAGCACTGACACGCACGTTTTGTGTCGAGTACACGTGACTTGGACACAGGACAGGGTGTCCATTGGATAGCCCTAGTCTAGGTCAACCTTGGGACACAACCACGAGGGTTGTGTCGTGTCGTGCACAGTAGTGATGTGAACACGTGCACGAGGGGACAGTTTTCTGTGCACTGTTGTGTGGTTTTTTTGACTGGACACGTTTGTGTCCACTTTTGTGGACACAAACAAGTTTCATAGCAGGTATAAAATATGTTTGCTAGTTACCAACCTTTTAATTTCTATTTTAAATCGATTTTCATTGTTGAATCTTCAATTCCCTGTTTTGTTAAACTGTGAAGTATCAGTCCACATTGGATGTTCTGTCCAGATTCTCAAACTGAACCTTGTCATCATTTTCTACCTATTTAACACTGCTAATTACATGTAACTAATTGCCTAAAATGTTCTCCTACATGATTCCTATTTGTATGCCAATTTTGGACTGAATTGGTGAGGTGTTGGTTCACAAATCTGGATTTACATTTTTAAACTGATTTTTGAAACTCTTGTTAACTTGAAGTGTTATGTTAACTTCATGAACTGTTAAGAACTTGCAATAGGGTCTGTTATGGGTTTTGTTTAAACTGTTTCTTTTGTATTCTTATGAACTGTTAATGGTGTCCCTTAATGTATTGTCCTGGGTAGTAGTCTAGGACTGTTAACTGTTGTGAACTGATATGAGTTTAATTCCCAGTTTCTTTGAACCATTTTGACATTGTCAATTGATTTTCTTTCATTATTTCCTGTTGTCCATTTCCCTTACAATTGTTTTCTTAGTGAAAACTGGAAACTGATTTTGTGTATGTATTAAACCATTGATTCAATGTTCTTCTAAACTGTTTTGAAAACTGATTTTCCTGTGAGCTATTCAATTGTATACTGTCATTCAAAACTGAGAATAAAGCTTGAACCTGAGATTGAATGGAGGGAAGGTAAACTCTTGTTTGAAATCTGTGAATGAGATAATTTGGTTTACACTTTTAGATTCAAGTTCATCCTAAAACTGTTGTGAAATCTGAGATTTGGAGTTATTATTAAACTGTTTTTTTTGTGTATGTTTTGAACCATTGTCATTGTTAATTGACTTCCTTATTAACTGAACTTTGAACTGTTAAATGATTCTATGTGTTAATCTAGGTATATGGGACTGAACTGAATTCCCTTTCCCTGTTCATATTGATAAGAGTTATGTGATTCCTTAATTTATTCAAATGATTAACTGTAAACTGCCTTGAGTAATTTCTTTGATTTTGTAATGCCTTATAACATGTGGTTAACCCTTCTTAATGAACTATAGTCTGAAATGTGAATGGGTTTCAATTCATGTTCTGGTTGGGACATGAAACTGTCATTGGTTGTTTAAACATGAGATCAGGCCATCCTATTCCTGTCACCCACATTGCTAGTACACTTTGATCCCACACACATATTCCTGCACACATATGTTATTGTTGTGTTTACCAGAGATTAAACTTCAATCCTAAGAGTTGCTTGTTGTTCTGATACAACCCATGGCCTAGGAATTTCCTAATTACACTTTCTGAATTCTTCATCATGTATGCCCTGTTTTTATTTCCCTTCACATTGTTGCATACCACATGTTAGTTACACCCAAAATACACAAACATTTATGTCACTCACTGTTTTCTCAGTTTTCTATCACACACACACATATGCTTGCACACACACACTTACACAATTGCATTGACACACACTCTAGTATAGACACTCCCCTTGCCATGATATGCCCTTTCCCTCTCTCTTTGTGGATACAATATATATATATTCTATTTATGTTTTGAGTCCATATATATATATATATGAGATGGTTCCTAATGAATAGAAATTATAACCAAATGTAATGTAATGTATATAGATATGTATATATGTGGGTTCAAGGATATATAGCCTTGTGTTGGTTCTCTTTCATGTACACATCCATGTTCACACACACACATAACTTACATGTTAGTTCATTCCTCTTTTCATATAATGTGAACATGCATGAATAGGATGTGCCTTGATATGTGCTTGTGTTTGGCTTGTATAGCCTTGTGATTGGTGTGTGATTGCTAGATTAGGCTTGGTTAGGCCTAGTGAGACTTGTTAGACTTGTTTGGGCGAGGACTTGACCTAGGTTGACTAGTGTGGTTGACTAGAGTTGACCAAGTGTCGACTTTAGCCTAGTTTGACCTAGACAGCATGCAGATGCATTGTACATTTCATATATCACCCTCTGTATACATCTTGACTTGTGTTGCTCTAACTAGGAGTCAGGTATCTCATCTCGGACAGTACATTTACTTCAGACATTCAGATACGAGGCGAGTACATTCTCTGATCTTTTCATACTTGTCTGGATTTACATTCTTGCTCTAGATTACTGTACTTGATGCTGACACGATTGTTATCACGGATTAGTACTATACGGATCTCCTTTTGGGATGTTATCCCCTTGTATTCACTAGATACATATTGTGATGTGCGTTTCACTTCCATATTGTATTTATTGAATACCTATATCCTTGTATACTCCTTGTGCATATTGTACTCTCAGTATCACATGAGTCCCAGGGATAGACATTGTACACTATTGTATAACATTGTACAACCATTGTATAACATTGTACATCTATTGTATATTATTGTACATCTATTGTATAACATTGTACACTATTGTGCAAGATAACGTAACGGGAGTGGATCCTTGTGTATTGATTGGGGAGGGGGGGAGTAGAATTGGTTATGTACTCAAATCCTATTGTACAACATTGTATAACTATTGTATATGTCTATTGTACACCCACGTACAATGGAGTTACCATTGCATTTTCCTAGCCCGTTTACATAACCAGATTGTACTCTAAAATCACATGTTCCTTACAGTTCTTACTTATCATATTTAGATAGTTCCTGTTATAAAATCTCTACTACATTTCATATATCTTCTTCTTCAGCGTTTCATGTACTTTACTCTATTGCATGCTTTATATTTCCTAACTCGATATGAACTGCGTGAGATGTTTTGTGCTCGCTCCCGTCCTGACTGGACCTGTTGAAAATTTTACAGAGGATGATGAGGAACCCTGCACCCCCTTACTTGGAGCTTGCCTAGATGACACTCGCGACCTGGACCCCTGGCGAGGTTCAGGCAGCTGCTCAGGATGATACCTTGTATAGAGTAGATAGCTTAGACTATTTTCCTTTCATGTTTAGCTTATGTCTTTGTTTCAGAGTTGTATGTTGTAGAGATGTTGAGACTTGTTTTTAGTTTCTGTTGTACCTCAGTTGAGGATTTCCTTATCTATTTTATCGTACCATTTTCTATCTATAGATTGTGATTGAGTTATACCTCTGTGTTGGCCTCCTTATAGAGAGTATTCATATTATGTTAGTTATAGTCCATGACCTAGAACAGCGTTCTACCGCCGACACTGTGGCGTAGGCTGGACGTACCCACTTCTCGTACCCTTACTCTAGGGTGTGGGTCGTGACAAGATGATCTCCATATCTCAAAGTCCCATCCTCATGAATACGTAATCCGGTCTGCATACCGCCCTCTGTCCTCTGTCAAAGTTGCTGGAATCTGGGATCAGTAGGCAATACAGCCTTGATCCTCTCAACCAATGATGATTGTACCTGAAGGTTCATCAACTGGCCGTCTACTCCTAGTGCAATGACTTCTATACCCATCTTCTGCAGATCCTCCAACAGATGTTGTTAAGTAGTTAATGGAAATGCCATAGTCCTTATGCTCAACGCGTCAGCTACCACGTTCGCCTTTCCCGGATGATACTATAGCTCAATCTTAAAATCTGTCATCACCTCCAGCCAACGTCTTTGTCTCAGATTCAGGTCCTTCTGAGGAAAAATATACTTCAAACTCTTGTGGTCTGTGTATATCTCTACTCGCTCTTCGTAAAGATAGTGTCTCCAAAGCTTCATAGCAAAGATTACGACTGTAAGCTCCAAGTCACGAGTAGGTTAATTCTTTTTATGTGTCATGAGTTGTCTTGAGGCATAAGCTACTAACTTCCTATGTTGCATCAGTACACAACCCAGGCCTTTTCCCAATGCATCATTATAAATCAAGAATCCTCCCGCTCTAGAGGGTATTGTCAATATAGGTGCAGTAGTCAGACGCTTCTTCAGCTCATCGAACGTCGCCTGACATTTTTTTGTCCAAATGAACTCCTAGTCCTTGTGGGTCAATCGGGTCATCGGCTTTGCGATCCTTGCGATGTTCTCTACAAACCTCCGGTAATATCTGGCAAGTCTAAGAAAACTCCTCACCTCCGAGACATTGGTAGGGGTTGGCCAAGTCTCGACTGCTGAGATCTTTGCTGGATCTACCGAAATGACATCGCCTGAAATGACATGACTAAGAAAAGAGACATGATCTAGAAACAACTCACATTTACTCAGCTTAGCAAACAACTTCTCATGCCTCAGCATCTCCAACACTCTTCTCAAGTGCTCTTCATGATCCTCACGGTTCTTCGAATAAGCCAAGATGTCATCAATGAAGACCACTATGAACTGATCCAAGTACTGATGAAAGACTTCATTCATCAAGTTCATGAAAATAGCAGGGGCATTCGTCAGTCCAAAAGGCATCAACAAGAACTCGTAGTGACCATAATGAATCTTGAATGTCGACTTTAGAATATCCTCCTTCCGTACCTTCAAATGGTGGTATCCCGATCTCAAGTCAATCTTGAAAACACCTTTGCTCCTGTCAGCTGGTCGAACAGGTCATCAATCCGCGGCAAAAGGTATTTGATCTTGATTGTCAGAGTATTAAGGACTCTGTAATCAATGCACATTTGGACTATTTCATCCTTCTTCAGTACAAACAATACTGGGGCTCCCCAGGGTGATACACTCGGACGGATAAAGCCCTTGTCTTGCAAATCCCTCAATTGTAGCTTCACTTCATCCAGCTCTTTCTTTGCCAATCGGTAAATATTAGAAGAAACCGGTGCTGGTCCTGGTACTAGCTCAATTGTGAACTCCATATGTCTGTCTGGCGGAAGTCCTGCAATTCTTTTAGAAAAATATCCTCGAACTCTGCAACTACTGACGGGGTTGCTGCCTCCATCATCATGTTAAGTCCTGCTGCATGACCTACACCTTGCTCAATGGTCCCCCGTATGAACTCGAACTCCGGGTGATCTGGGGGTTTAAATATAATACTACCCCTATGACAATCCAGAGAGGTATGATACTGTAATGCCCCGCTTCGTACGGTGTATTATGATGAGTCGTTGACTCGAAGAGTTGCGTTGACTCGATAAAGTATCGATACGAATCGATGTAAGAGTTACATTGGCCAAAGGTAAGCCTTGAGTCGATTGGAATATATGAATCGAATCGATACAAAGGATAAGTCCCGTTTGAGCAAGTACTGATTTCAGTTGATCTGGTGTGCAGGATATGCTTTTACGCTGGACGATAAGAGTGTTTCACTTAACAAAATGCCTGGAAATCGGATTTTGAAAATAAAATGAGAAAAAGTACAAGAAGTACAAATTTAATTCTGGGAAGTATTGCTATAGAAGTCTGATCTATAAATGATCACTTTATTCCTTGGACCATACGATGATGATGAAGATCACTGCTAGAAGATGAACAATTGTAAGAACTAAGTCACCAGAAAGGTATAGACGCACTTGGGCACTGATGGCGAGGCCGAATGCTTTCCTGCTTTGCTTCACTCTGTTCTGGAAGAAAAGTTAAAAAAGAATGCTCCAAAAAATCAAAGTCTCCGGGCTCTGATCTCTATGTATTCTCTTCTCTCTCTGTGTATCTCTTATATGAGAAAAATAGGTCTATTTATAGACTTGGCTTCTTGTGCGTAAAAACTCAGCAAAAATTTCGTCTTTACGCTAATAACTGCCACCCATGACCGAAGTCACCCTCTGCATATGTTGACACGTGTCCCATCATTTCAATAAGAATAGGATGCACGTACACACGTTCTTCGAGATATGTGGCATGAAAGCCATGTAGGCAAACCACTTCCAAATTGGTGAAGAAGAATAGGGCGTAAAAACAACCCAAAAGACTCTGAGCGTAAAGTAGTAGACTAGGCGTAAAATAGCCCTGACGTGGACTTTCCGCGTAAAGTGGTTGTTAAAAAACCTTAAGCGTAAAGTAGCCCAAATAAACTTTATGCACACGTCAACTTTCGAGCGTAAAAACTCATACAGTCTCCATGCGTAAAAGAAGCCATACTGTGAGCGGAAAATAGCTCAGTCCACATACTAAACGACAATATTGGTCTCTGTGTAAAACAAATTCCATCGAATTCTGTGATATATGCCATCATTAAATTTTTATGTCAGACTTCGCATTAAATGCAAGACTAGACAACTTTGTCCAGCGTTAAGTGGATAGCCTGTCTTAGGCGTAAAACCATAGGCTTGACCCTAGCGTAAAACCATTGGCTTGACCCTGGCGTAAAGCGATTAGCCTGTAACAATAGATCATGTTGAGTGAAATGTTTCTATCTCTTTGACTCATTCCATGAAGCACTTTTTACGCTCCTACAAGACCCCCTTCAAAGTTTTCAAATATCTTCAAAATTTGAAATACTTTGAACAGAAGCGTAAAAGTCAAGATTTGACCAGTCAGCGTAAAATTTGGGAAATGGTGCCGGTCAATACTTAACCGTCATAATGAATTTCCTCTCGAAACATTCGAATGCTTCTTCATCTTCCCGAGTTTGCATTAATAATGATCAGTTTCCCATAAAGAATATGAAGAGTTGATTTGTGTATATAAGGAGAAGTTCTTCATTCTTGCTTTTCATCCTTATACTATCATGGCACTAAAGAAAGAGATTAACAAGGAAGATGCTCCGAGCTCAAGGGTTGATATAGAGACAGAGGTTGAGCGGGCACGCAACTTTATAGAGTGCTTTGGACTGACTCCAGCAGTCTTTGGACGTATAAATGGTGGTCCCCCAACTGCGTATGAAGGATCAGGTGATACAGATGCATTTCTTAATCTGATGCGTCGTTCCGGGTTCCGCAACATGCACGAGTTAGATGCCTCCCTTCGTCAGCCCAACGAAGGAAAGAAAAAATAATATTTTATATAGAAGTGTCGTATATGTGTTGCGACTCTTCAACTTATCTATAGGGGCCTACTCCCCTTTTTATAAATAAAATCTTGATATTGATCTCATCTATTGGTATATATAGAATTGTTCTATATCTCCTTTAACTGCATCTATGGTTGTTCATTCCCAAGAGAAACAAAACAACACGTGGCATCTGCCTTGTGGTCACGAGCGCCTTTTTAGTAGGATCTTTCCCGAAATAGACTCATGCCAACCGTTTCTTCAACCCTTATAAATAGCTGAGTTAAAGAATGTTTTATACGTTCTCATTCTCATTCTTTCGAAGATAGCTTTTTGCAACATTTCATTTAAAAGCAAATGATGATGCTTTCTGATGCTGTCTTTCTGTACGCCTGGTAGCTCTTTGCAAGATTTTATTCTCCAACAAATGATGATGCTTTTCGATGCCGTCTCTCTGTACGCCCGGTCACCAGAAGTTGATTCAATCACTCTTTGAGCCGAATCATCTGACCTTAATGGTAAGTTCGATTTGTAAATCGATCATCAGCTTTTGAACTTTTTGTTAAAAACAGATGCCGATCTTTAAACGAGCGCAAATCCTTAACAGATGTGGAGCATTGTATGTAAAACATTGGCATAAAACCTGGCATGAAAACCTTAGGTGTAAAGCCTTGTTACACGTGAACCATTGGCGTAAAATCTTGTAGATTAAGTGCACATGAATTACTGGCGTAAAAGCCTTGTTGCACGTAAACATTGGCGTAAAACCTCGTGGATTAGGTGCGCATGAATCACTGGCATAAAAAATGCCTTGTTGAGTAAGGTGCGCGAGCATCAGTCTTTAATTGACCAGTAAGTGGCTGATGATACTTCTGTTGAAAATTTTTCTCTGTTGTTTTCTGCAGAAGCTTGGCTGAAGAACTTTTCCAGAACCGGTATTGGCGACTTTGACGCTGTGAGGAGCATTCTTCTGACATCAGCATCAGGGAGCTCATGCGCTTTTGACGCGCAAATCAGACAACTCAGAACTTTTCGTGGGATAAAAGGGTCTTCCTCAGATGGTAGGAAGAGCCTTTATACACGGAAAGTTGGATGGTGGAGTCAACTCTATCCCGAGAAATTGGGTAGTAGAGTTCCTTTTACGGCAGGACTAGGAATTGTATCCCAATGCTGGATACATTTCCATCTTCTCTGAATGGCCGCCACTTCTCCACCAATTGTATTGGCAGCAACACGTCTTCGGGCTGCCGTACTCTGGGATTCTCCTCTCGTCTGAGAGACAAGACCAGAGTATGATTCCTACTGTTCTGGTCGCCATTGAGGCTCAGACAGTAAAGAATTGACACAAACAATGAATCCAATGAAGAAGATCCAAAGAAGAAATATATCTCGATTAGGTCATCGTTGTTGTATAGAATGAAAATCCAAGATGTAATAGATTTCCATTATGATTTGTAAGAAAGTCTAAGAAATATAATAGACTTTTATGATGAAATGAGAATGGAAATGACAAGTCTTCTATGCTCAATGATTTGTATCTATCCAGAGGTAATACGGACATGACAGATAATAAAATCTTGTTTTCTGTTTTTAGAGTATATAATACTATCAGAGGTAATATGGACATGACAGTATGTAAGAACTCAAAGAAAAGTAGATTAATATCTATGCAGAGGTCAAATGGATATGATAGATAGGAAATACAAACAAATTTAGTATTTATTCAGAGGTCATAAGAACGTGATAAATAATAAATCCAACTTTCTATACCAACTGGTAAGATAGAAGATCAAAATTTCTCTCCGAAGAGACGAGTAATCAGCTTAACCAAACCTTGGTAACTGGGGATTAAGAAGACAGATGTCATTTGAGGATATATTCCAAAATGAATGAACCGACATATCTTTCAGAAAAAAAAAGATTAATTCAATTCCATAATTAAATGGATGAATCTGATGTAATGAACGGACAGGACTTTTCAAAAATGAACCGTTGTTTTCAACTTCAAAGACTGGTTCATTAATAGATCTTTCCTATAAATAGGTGAGAACTCTTTGTAACATTTCATTCTTATTTCCACTCCTCTATCGAAAATGTCTTCCATGGGCGTGCAGCAAAAGAATGAAGTCTCCAAGAAGGTTGAGGACGTCATCGAGACGCACCCTGTTGAGCTAACTGTATCAGGCCCAACCGAAGTAGGCGAAAGTTCTACTACTCCCAAGCCACCACAAGACATCTTTGCTTTCTTAGTAGAGCCAGGGAAAACTCCTGAAGAAGAAACGCTGAGGATGGCTGCCTGCAGGTTTTTTTATAAACTTAGGCAACGATGCCTTTGAAGCATTGGCTGACTATGTATTCAATAAGGCAGACAGTGGTCCTCGTCCTTAATTCTTTATTCAGAATAAAAATAATACTAAAAGAAATTTTATTTTCATTCTCTTTTTTATACATAGTACTTCTTAAGAAATTTGTCATTGATCGACATCATGAGTAGATCTCCATTGGGCTTTGATAACCGATAGGCGCCATTAGAAAATACGGTCTCAATTATATAAGGGCCTTCCCATTTTGCTTGGAATTTTCCTTTGCTTTTGTGAGTCATAATCATCGGTCTTCGAACGGCTAATACCAACTCGCCAATCTTGAATACCCTCTCTTTAACTTTACGATTAAAAGTTCGAGATATACGGGCTTGATATAGCTCAATATGTTGTTGTGCTTGAAGACGCTTCTCATCCAATCCTTCAAGTTCTTGGAGTCGTAAGCGATCATTGTTCTCTATAGTTAGCTCATTAGCAATAGCTATTCGTAGAGATGGAATCTGGATTTCCAAGGGAAGAACAGCCTCACATCCAAAAACCAATAAAAATGGTGTAAAACCAGTAGGAGTCCGGACTGTTGTTCGATAAGCCCATAAACATTCTCCAAGTTTCTCATTCCAATCACGTTTATTAGAAGAGACAAACTTTTTGAGAAGTTTAATGATCGTCTTATTGAAAGCTTCGGCTAAACCATTAGCAGCTGGATTATAAGCCGTAGAAGCCAGATTTTGAATTTGATTCTTATCACAGAACCGATAAAATGCCTGATTGGCAAATTGTGGACCATTATCATGAATTATTCGTCGAGGAATCCCGAAGCGATAAATGATATGATGTTTGATGAAGCTGATCACATTAGATGTTTTCACTTCAGCAAGAGGGACTGCTTCTGTCCACTTAGAAAGGTAATCGATTATAGCTAATATGAACCGATGTCCATTAACAGAAGGAGGGTTAATAGGACCAATGACATCCATACCCCAAGCTTCGAAGGGCCAAGAAGCTGTTGTAGGATGTAGAAATTCAGAAGGTTGGTGAATAAAGTCAGCATGAATCTGACATGCTTTACACCTTCTAGCGTAATCCACAGCATCTGCTATCATGGAAGGCCAATAATACCCCATTCTTCGAATGCGGTCCTGTAATTTCGGACCCGGTTGATGAGCACCACAGACGCCATCATGAGCCTCACGGAGTATTAGTTTAGCTTCACTTTCTGAGAGACAACACAGCAAAAGTCCATCATATGAGCGACGATATAACATATGTAAAGATGAATCATAATAGAATCGAAATGATCGTCTTTTAATTGATGCAGCTTCTTTTGGATCTTCAGGTAAAATTCTATGAACCGCGTAATCAATAAATAGAGTTCTCCAATCCCTTTGCTGAGAGCTTGACTCTGTAGTATAACTCTGTTCAATATACAAATTATTCTTGACACAGAATAAATCTCGGTCCAACAAAGTAATTGTATTTTGTCTTCGGATTGGAACAGCCAAGTCTGCAGCTAAGCTAGCAAGAGCATCAGCCTCCACATTTTGAGACCATGGTACGAATTCAATGAAGAATCCTTTGAATGAAAGGACCAATTCGACTACCACTTGATGATAAGGGATGAGATCAGGATTTCTGACTTCATAAGTTCCTCTAACCTGATTAACAATCAGCTGAGAATCTCCATAGGCTTCCAGGAATTCAATATCCAATTATTTTGCGACCTGAAGACCAATCAATAGAGCATTATATTCTGCTATATTATTGGAACATGGTTCATTGGGAGAATAGGCACGGTATATGACCATTTTGTCAGGAGAAACCAAGACGATTCCTACCCCAGAGACAATATTACCTTTAGGTCCAACCCGTGATGCTCCGTCAAAATATAATTGCCAAATGTCATTTTTTAAAGTCATATTGCAATCCACAACTTCATCTGGAATGTCCTCATATAACTTTGATGTTTCAGGTATAGGATGAGCAGCTAAGAAATCAGCTAATGCTTGACCCTTCACTAATTTTTGAGGTATATAAACCATGTCATAATGAGTGAGCAACATCGCCCAGGTAGCTAACCTAGAGTTAAGAATGCTCGGTTTTCTCATCAATACCCGAATGGAATTTATTCTGGAGATGACATGGATAGTCTGTCCTGTAACATAATGTCTTATCTTTTGGATAGCAAAAACCAAAGCCAGACATTCCTTTTCTACAGGAGTATACCTATGTTCTGCTCCGACCATCATTCGGCTAAGATAATAAATCGCTTGTTCATGCCTTATATCACTTTTTGTGCAAGAAGAGCACCAAGTGAATGATCCAAAGATCGAACATATAGCAAAAATGGTCTTTCTATCACTGGAGGTACCAAAACAGGGGGATTTATAAGGTATTGCTTGATGTCATTGAAGGCTTTCTGACATACTTTATCCCAAACAAATGATACACCCTTCTTTAATAGATGGAAGAAAGGCTGGCATCTTACAGAGAGATTAAATATAAATCTTCTGATATAAGCAATGTGACCCTAGAAGCCACGAAGTTCTTTTAGATTGCGTGGAGGACGCATTTCAAGAATTGCTTTAACCTTATCAGGATCAACATGGATACCCTGAGAAGTAATGACAAATCCTAAAAACTTGCCACTGGAAACCCCTAAGAAAGACTTAGTAGGGTTCATTTTCAATTGATATTGGCGCATCAATCCAAATACTGTCTTCAAGTCTTGAATGTGATCATTTTTTGATTGACTCTTAACAGCAATGTCCTCTACATTACATTCTACTGTCTTCCGTAGATGTTCTTGAAAGATGTTGCTCATGGCCCGTTGATATGTGGCACCGGCGTTTTTAAGACCAAACGGCATTACTGTATAGCAGTAAACCCCAAGGGGTGTACGAAAAGCAGTATGCTTCTCATCTTCTGGATGCATCTTAATTTGATTATATCCTGAGAATCCGTCCATGAAAGACATGCGTTCAAAATCACATGTATTGTCTATCATGACATCAGTAATTGGAAGTGGAAATTCGTCTTTTGGACAAGCTGCATTAAGATCTCGAAAATCTATGCAAACTCAGACTTTTTTATTCTTTTTTATAACAGAAACAATGTTGGCAACCCAATCGGGGTGTTGTTCTTCATAAACAAAACCATACGTGATCAACTTTTTGACTTCTGCTTCAATTGCATCCATCATATCTGGTCGAAAACGCCGTTGCTGTTGTTTTACAGGCTTAGCATTAGGAAGAATATTGAGTTTATGAGTAGCAAATTTGGGATCTAGACCTGGCATATCCTCATAACTCCATGCAAAAATATCAATATATTCTTTGATCAGTTTTATCAATTCTTCCTTTTCATCTTCAGAAAGATTTTTACTGATGAATATTGGTTTGGGTGTAGTTCCATCTCCAATGTCAATCTGGACAATCTCGTCCTTTGTAGGTGGTTGTCGTTGTTCAAAACGAAATTCCTATTGAGTGTCCATCTGTTGAGCCCAAGGATCATTCTCAAATGGCTCGGATTCACCATCAATTTGAACCATGTAAGCTAAAAATATTTGCTCAGATTCATCATAATAGTCTCCTTTAACACACGAGGAGTGAGAAATATCGGATTCGATGAATTGGACTTCTTCTGAATCTGATGATTGTGAAGAGCTAGAAGAGAATTCTTCTTGTATATCGTCATTAAACATGTAGGACGGATCATATCCCAATCCATGACGAGTTTTCTGGTAAAACGGATCACCACATAATGGTAGTCGTCTACCTTTGCCTTAATTGAGACCTTGCATAGTCTTCAAATCATATCCCATGTTCTGGATAATTTTGAGAGATTGTTGACTATATCTGTCAATTCAGATTCTTCCTTTATCTTTATCTCTCAAATCATCTGTCTGAGCAACAGGGATATTTCTAGCCAAGCTAAACACAATTTGACGCTTGTTTTTCTTATCAGACGGAACCACGAAGTAAGATTCTTTGTGACGTCTATAAGTTACACAAGCTTGCGATGAAGCGGCTACAGGAAGAAGATAGGAAGAAGATGTTAGAAACCTTTGAGCATAAGGTCCAACATCGACATGAGGAGGAAAAGAATTTTCCTTATTGTCAATGTATAAGGTTTCCTCGGTGTCTATGTCGTCTTTATATTGATGACTTTGATTATCAAAGATAAAGTCATTCTTTCAATAAACTTGACAGCCATATACTCGAAAAGGAAATCTTCATTGATATCAAAAAGTACAAAATGATCAATATTTACATCATTTACAATTTGACTGCTACGCTTCGGATTAATCACTAGTGGACTATCATCCGTCTTCTGCATAGATTTTCCAAGATTGACAATCAATGGAGGTTCTGGATCATTCGTACGAAAAGTACGCCCTTTGACCTTGATCACAAGAGATTGAACTTGGCTTTTAGCAGGAACATTCACTGATTCCTCAGATGAAGCTTGAGTTCTTCCTTTAACCTTGATCATCAAAGGTTGATTGTTGACAAGTTGGGGTTGGATTCGCCCTTTAACTTTGATATTCAAAGGTTGCTCTTCTGGCGGATCGTCGTTAATAGATTGATCTTCAACAGATAATTGATCTTCAGCCATATCTGATATCTCTTTCACATGCTCTTGTTTGTAAAGCCTTGAGTCAGAAAAATAGGCTTCGACACCCTTGAAAGGATTGATATCAGCAAACGCAGTCTTCACAGCTCCTTGGGAATCCACATACTTGAAGCATTGGTGGAGAGTTGAAGGCACGATGTTATGCTCATGTAACCACGGTCTTCTAAGAAGAATATTGTAGGATACGTCTGAGTTAATAACATAAAATATTGCCATAGTTTGAAGATCACCAATATGAATCTTCATACGAATCTTCCCCAGTGGTTTGCTTTTTCCAGAGTTGAAACCAACTATTGTGGTACTAGTGTAAGTCAGATCACGAGTAGGAATCCTCAATGGTCTTAGCATACTTTGAAGAATTATGCTAATGGAAGACCCAGGATCAATGTAAATTCTATCAACTTCAATGGATTCAATATACCCAGTGTAGCACAAAGGCCTGTCATGCTTATTATGCTTCAACAGCATATCTTCTTGTGTAAAGGTGATGTTGGGAATCGCTTCCATCACACTATGACATTATGGGCATGACACTGGTATATTGTCAGGAGTCTTGAGTTGAGCTAAGCAGGAGTCAGCTTGCAGCAAAGCTTCACTCAAAGTTTCACGATTTTCTTTAGAAAGGCAAAGCAACTCGAAGATAGATAATCTAGCCGGAGTATTAGCTAACTGGGATAGAATATCAAATTTATAGGGTTTTATCACCCCCCTGACCGGAAGTAGACTTTAACGGGACGTCGAAGCGTACCGCTTTCTGTTTCCCCTTTTCAACCACAGCAGGAGCAAGAGACGGTTGAGTTGATGGTGTTTCAACATTCTCAGCTTCTTTGTAGGATCCCTCATAATCTTTGTGGTACTCTTTTCCAGATCTTGTACCAGCAAAAGTTTATTCTTCAGACTCAGAAGAAGGAAGTACCATATTGCAGGATTTAATCTTCATTTTCGTAGCCTTCTTCTTATGAGGATTGTTATGAGGAACCTCAAAACCCAATCCAATAGTGGATTTTTGACTTTGAATTTGTAAAGGAAGTCGTATTCCTTTATCATAATTCAAACCTTCTGCCTTTTGAAAGTCATAACCCATCTTCTTCAAAAGAAGGACAGATTGCTGACTGTACAAGTGAGTAAGGAGTGGACTTTCAACAGGTGGTTCCATAGAGGAAGAAGAAGAGGCCTCTGTAACTACAAGAGAATAAGAAATAATCGTCTCTGTAGCTACGGGAGGAAAAGGATTCGGGATACGAGGAAAAATCCTTGCAGGAGCTTTTTCATAAGCAGCGAAGACTTGTTGTGCCCTGTATAAGGGAACACTATTCATGGCTAGCCACTGTTGATGAGTAAGCTTGAGCTTGGCAGGAGGAGCCAGACTTGGAGGACATATGTTCAATCTTCTCAGTCTATCTTCCAAAGGAATGCCCTCCCATAGATGATCCGAATCATCAGGATCTGGAATAACATGGGAAACCATGTTACAGGTTTTGACTTTCTTACCTTTCTTGGATTTTGAAGTTTTACCTTCATATTCTATTTCAGGTACTAAGTCAGGATGTACCCACATAATTTTACCATTCTTTAGTGTAAGAGGCAACAATCCTTCATTTTCCTTCCTGGCAGGCGGGATATTCACAATCTTCATCGTTACCTTCGAAACTGGAACAATTCCATCTGGTACTTGTTGTGGAGAAAAATCTCCAAATTGAAGAGAAACCATATTGGTTGTAACCGTATGGTCATCATTGGTTAAAGCAATAGCCCCACCATTTATCAGCTCTTGGATTTTTTTCTTCAAAATATAGCAAGCGCTGGTAGGATGATTAATGTATCTATGATAGATACAATATTTAGGATTATCAGTCAGATTCACCTCATTAGGCCTCTTTGGCTCCGGAATCTGGTGTTTACCACTCTTCACCAGACATTGGAATATCCCTGGGATATCACTTTCGTCAAAAGAGTATTCTTCTTTTGGCCTGGAAGATTCCTGATTATTCGACGTCATTTTATTCTTGGAAAGATTGACCATAAGAGTGTCTTTTCCTTTTATATTACGATTGTCGGAATTATTACCAGGATTACTTTTCTTTTTTTTTATCCTCAAAGGCGAAAATCATCCCATGTTCACGAGCCAACCTACCATTGGTCTCGGCAGAAACTGCTGCTATGATAAACGAAGCCCAATCTGTGAATTGGGAACCCGTAAAGACAGCGATGGATGGTCGCAGATTCATCTTGCATGTATCAATCAGCGCTGAATCTGGCATACCAGGGGGCGTCTTTAAAGTCGCCTGTCAGAAACGTTCAATGAACGTCCGAGTATCTTCTTTCTCATTTTGCTTGATTTCTATTAAGGAAGACATGTTCATGTCTATACCTCCTTCATAGAAATGGGAGAGAAACATTGCCTTAAATTTGTCAAAAGACGAAATGCAATTGTCGGGTAAACTACGATACCAGTCGTAAGCTGAATCCGTCAAGCACCCAATGAATACTCTAGTGAGAAGAGCATCATTTTTCTGCAAATGTACAGTCATAACATCAAAGTAATTGATATACTGACTAGGAGAAGCCTTTCCATCAAACAATACCATTGACTGTGGCTTGAATTTCGATGGAAAGGGTACATCATTCCAATGAGGAGGATAAGGTTGCTTAATCCCTAACCTGTGGAGTTGATCATTTTGCTTCAAAACTTCAAACTGAGCTTTGAGCTCACGCACTGCTTGAATGGCTTCGCTGGTTTGTGGAAGCACATTTGATTGAAAAGTTGTTGGTTGTACCGTAATCCCCACCGGAGATGGTACATCTTCTGGAATGATGGGATCTGGAGATGCAGAATTTTGGTTAACAGCAGGCTCTTGGATATTCAAAGGTATATCTGTTTTCCATAAATAAATTCACTTTATTTATTGTGTTTCTGGGAAAATTACAACTATAGAAATCTAATCTAGAAGACGATTACTTTATCCCTTGGACGATGCGATGAAGAAAACTCGAACTTCGAAGAACTTGGACAACAACTGGGCAATCTCTTTGTTCTCTCTGAATTGACTGTTGTCCTTGATGAAGATGAAGAAACTCTCTTTTATAGAGTTCTGGATAACTGTTCTGAAGCATACGCTCAGTCAGTTACTTGACGTATGCATAACTGCAGGGACGCGTGGCGAATTCTGATGAAGACACATTAGAGTGCGGTTGAGAGTAGTAGGATATATCTAAGAGAGATTGATGGCATGGATGCCACATTGCATAACTTCTGAGTAAGTGGGTAACTGAGTACAGGACACGTGAGAACGTGTGTTGACTGTACGTTTGAAGTCATCTTGAACGCATTTGCTGTGATACGTTGTCTTTGTTGAGGAGGAGTCATACAAAGCTGATACGCTCACTTGGTTGACAAGGAGTCGTATGAAGTCCATACGCTCACTTGATTGGCAAGGAGTCGTATGAAGTCCATATGCTCACTTGATTGGCAAGGAGTCGTATGGAGTCCATACGCTCACTTGATTGGCAAGGAGTCGTATGGAGTTCATACGCTCACTTGATTGGCAAGGAGTCGTATGGAGTTCATACGCTCACTTGATTGGCAAGGAGTCGTATGGAGTCCATACGCTCATTTGATTGGCAAGGAGTCGTATGGAGTCCATACACTCATTTGATTGGCAAGGAGTCGTATGGAGTCCATACGCTCACTTGATTGGCAAGGAGTCGTGTAGACACGTGGCTGTCCTCAATCTTCTCAAATATGCCATATCTTCTAATAACTAACAAATATCTCTCGAGCGTTGTGTTGCAAATATGATGGCTGACAGACTGTCATAAATGTCAGTAATGATGGCTGTGCATTTATGATGGCTGATGAGCTGTCCTCGTAAGAGACAAAATTAATTCTCGAAAACCCATACGACGGCTAATCTTCATAGGGCAGCTGTCTTTTGCACGAAAGACGAAGTGTCAGATTCATCCTTCATTAAATGTCTGCTGTGCTGTCATTTCAAGAAATAATAAAGTATTCACTGAGTGTATAGCTTTGACTGAGCGTATGGCCTTGAGCGTATGGCTTTGGCTGAGCGTATGACTTTGGTTGAGCGTATGACCTTGAGCGTATGGCTTTGGCTGAGTCTTATGTCAGCGTGTCATAATTTTTCACACCCTACAAGACCCCCTTCAAAGTTTTCGAACTTTATAAATTTCAAAAGTTCGAAATTACTTTGAACTTTAAAGTGGGAATAAGTCTTGACACGCTGGCATGATTTTCTCAATATCTGTGCAAATCTTTAGGGATTCTGTTTAAAGAACGGTCGCCGTTTCAACTTCTCGTTTCTTCTATAAATAGGTCTTTCAAGACCTAATTCATTTCTTTACTTTTGCATTTGCCTTCAAGAGAGAGAGAAAAACTCAAAGCTTCTTCTTCTTCGACTCAATCTCCATCAATGGCACCCAAAGTTGATGCTGCTGTGAAGGAAAAGGGGAAGGAACCTGCTGAGTCATCTCAGCCTGCCGCCACTGCCACTAAGAAGACTGTTGATGAGCGTCTTCGACGAAGTGAACGCCCATTGAAACCCCTCTATGGTGAGGATGATGAACAGTAACTATCCCCTATTTAGGGCTCTGGTTAGGACAAAAATCATAAAACGTATCCCTTTTAGGGTCAATACGTCAGAAAATACGCTTCCCTCTTTAGGGTTTAGCCGTATTCCATATTTTTTGTTTATACGAAAAATATGTTTGGAGCGTATTCTGTAAAATACACGTATCTTTGATAGAGATGTCAAAATATGTTGTTTTGAAGGAATACGCTATGTCAAGTTGTCTCACTGAGATACGCTAACTCCTTTTTAGCGTATTTTTGATGAGCATCTTGTCAACCATACGCTAATACGCTTTTAAAATTCATCATACGCCTAGGATAGACTGAGCGTAAAAGTGATCTTTGAACTCGTCATACGCTTAGGATAGAGTGAGCGTATGTCGATCTCTGAACTCGTCATACGCTTAGGACAGAGTGAGCGTATGTTGATCTTTGAATCTGCCATACGCTTAGGACAGAGTGAGCGTATATTGATCTTTGAATCTGCCATACGCTTAGGACACAGTGAGCGTATGTTAATTTTTGTCATCTCTTTATGTTGAAGATTTCTAACTTCTTATTCTTCTTTTGCAGTGGATATTCTGGCTCAAGATGCACAATTTGAAGGATGTGTAGGAAACAACTATAACAGTGACCTATCACATGTCTATTTTCCTCAATTTGATGGGCCTTCTACAAGGATAGCTATTCTGACAAATCAGGAGAATGACACCCTGCTGAACATGATGAGTGGATTGCCTCTGCAGAGTGTGGATAGTGCGACCCACTCGAAGCCAGCATTTCTTTTCGGAGATGCTATTGATATAAACTCCCAGCCTGCCCTTGATAAAGTATCATATTCATATTATAGAGATAGTGATGCGAATCAGCCAATGTATCTGACTGGTTTGTCCAAAAGCATCAACATAGCTCGCTTATTCCACGCGAGTCATCAAAGGCAAATGAAGTGGGACATCACTCCATTCCGTCAAGCAAAAGCTGGATGGATAGGATACAGACAAGGAAGATTCTGCAGTGGTACTGAACCACATGTCTCAGTTTTGCGAGGATTGCTGCCAGCTACCATTCCTCCTGAGGACTCGGCACTTCTGAAGCCAGTTAGAGTCCCAATCTTCGCAAATGAATTTGTTCAGTTAGCAAATGTTGTTTACCCAAAACAGTCTATGAGGCTTACTGGTCTGGTGAATCCGGAGAATACCCGATGGACCGTTCTCGTATGGTGGATTCTGAACAACTTTGGGGAACAGTTAAAGGCAATAGGCCTATATAATGCCATTAAGTGCACAACTTATGGTTTTAGGCCAAACCCAGATTTGTTCTTGGCATTAGCAGAAAGGTATAATTACCGTACTGGCACTTTCATGACTCCAAGAGGCGAGATGGGATTCTCCCTCCATGAGATGGCATACATTTCTCAATTGCCAATAGGAGATTTGCCATATGAAGAATATATTCCTTTTATTGATGAAATAAACAAAATTTCCGAGGCCAACCCACTGGTTCTTCATGTATTTGAAGAATTAATGTGTCATTACAGTATATACAAGGCTTTTTATAAGGCACAAGGTACAGAGGGAGGTTCCAACTGCTATTCTTCCAAGTGGATGGCCTATTTATTCCAAGGCCGCACTGAAGAAGTCCAGAAGAAGAAGAAGACTGATCAATATGTCGGTCGCTTTAAACCCTTGAGTCAGGCTGAGATTGACAAATTAATCCAGGACACTACTCACGACGGCATCATCATTGAAGAAGACGAAGACACCTATAAAGCTGGTGATAGGTTGGAGACCAATATAAAACAAGATGGCCGGACATTATCTGATGAAGGTCATCTAGCTGGGTTTATGTCCCTCTGGCTGAGAAAGTTTGTAGTACCCGGCACCTGTTCAGCAGACAGGATGCACAGAGGAGTTATTTTTGCAGCAGTCCGTCTGACTTTCGGGTATAAGATGGATTTGCTGACCGCAATGACATGCCGTCTGAATGTTGGCTTAAGAGCATATACAGACAGGATGTTTGAATTGGCGAAGAAGAAGCTCACAACCTTTTCCCGGGTAGAAATGCCCTTTACATATTTATTTAGGTGGCTGCTTCTCCATTTTGAATCTCTCATGAGTGTTGGAATGGCCAGACCTGACGATACTTTTTTGGAAAGATATCGCCACACACCAAAGTGGAGGTACGACACTCTGACAGATTGTAGAACCATATTAAACAGGGGAGAATTATGGAGTTTCACTTGTGTTCCTCCACCTGTTGGTTATAAAACCATGCCTGAGAAGTTGATTGATGGCGTTGGTGCTAATGAGTTAGATGATATCCAACATGAATGGCTGAAGAGGATCAGGCCATCTCACTTGATCTGTCGCCGCGACGATGTCACTTATCTAGCGCCGTATCTTCCGAGTAGGTTTGCTCGGCAATTTGGTTATGATCAATTGCATGTGGGAAATACAACGACATGTTTTGGCCACAAAGGCGGATTAATCGATGGCGCCAGAGCATGTATATACTATATGGCTAAAGGTACCGGGGCTACCTTTTCCATGCCAGACCCGGTTACTTATCGGAGAGGAGCTAGAATGTTGGCGTCTTATGCCAAATTCTATGTATCGGCTAATACCTTTGATGAAAAATTCAGCATCTCAGGTAAAAGCTTTATCCATGTTGATAAGAGATCAACCAAATCAGCTCTGCCAAGAGATTATCATGACCGAGAAGATCCTCTGGCTACTGATGAAGGTTATGATGAAGTTTTAGAGACTTTCTTCTCTGATGAACTTCATCAGCCATTACATGTACCTATTGGAAGTGCTGAAGAGAGTATCTCTGCCGACAATACACCAAAAAGGAAGTGGGGCAAAGATGCTTCTGGACCTGCTCCAAAAAGGGTTACTCGGGCAGAGGCTCATAATCACGGAATACGAATCAGAGATGCGGACGAAGCAGGTAGTGACTCCAAAGATGATTATCCTACTATTCCACTAACAAAAAGAATAGGAAGGAAAGTGATAGTTTCAAAGACTAAATCTGTGATTTATCTCGATGCAGAGAGTCCTACCAATTGTGCGGAGCGATTGGCTTTAGAGAAGCAAGCTGCCTTTGCTTCTACTGTAAAGATAGAACCTATTGAAGAGGATGTGCCTGCACCTGCTGAACCTTCTATACCTTCTGATATGGAGTTGACTCCGCCAACGGCCGATGATGCGCAGTTGACTAGTCAACCCGCGGTAGAGGCCGAGAATCAAACTAAAACAGCTAATGACTTACTGATTTCGAGAGAATCAGGGAAGGAAGCCACTATTCTCAAGCCAATTGCTGAAATTTCGGAGAGCAATAAGAGTGATGAAGAGCAGGTTGACTATGAACCTTCATCTCGTTTCTTTGAAGATGAGGACATGGAGATCGAAGATGAGTCACCGACTGAAACTCATATTGATGTACTGAAGACAGCTGGTCAACATTCAGGGTTGACTCCAGAGCCGAAGAAACTTCTAGAAATAGAAGTCCATGTTCCGAGTACTTCTGGGGCGGACAGCAGTGAAATAAATCCAGTGTCGGAAAACACTCTGAATAGACTACGAGCTGGGCTGAATGATCCAAAAGAAACAGAATATGAACCAGCTTCAGGTAATATTTTATTTAGCAAAGTTTTATCTTTTCCTTGCTTTATTGTCTTTTAATTTTGATCATGCTTTTTGGATCCCAACAGTTGTATGAACTGCACCGGAAATGAGCTCGACTCAAGCCCTACTTGTTCAGACTGATATAGGTGAGGGGAGCTCACATTTGCCTAATTCCCCAAAAGCACCCACTTCAACTCCAGAATAGATGCTCCTCCTGCTCCTTCCTTTACAGTTGCAGAAACTTCCGGTTTTGAAACAGGAATAGCAAAGATCATGGGGATGTATTCAGATATTATTTATTCATACCTGGATACATTCTCAAGGCGACTTATGAAGGATGAAACTATGCCTTTTTCGAGTCTTCGAGCGGCGATTAATTTCCCGCTTTTAGCTTTGAGACAGGCTGGTTATGAGACCCAGTGTATCTTCTTTGAGCATCTCCTGAATGATTTAGAAGCAACCATCCATAAGTACTGGGAGATCAAAAAGGAGGATATTAAGTCTTTGACTGCAGCCGAGATTGCCCAATTGGAAAATGAAGCTCAAGCTCAGCATACTGCTTTGAAAGAATTCCTTGCTCTGTCTTCTGAAGAGTTAATGGCGAAAGATGAAAAAATAATAACCGCTCGTCAGAATATGGAGTGTCTAGAGAAAGATAAAACCTCAAAAGCCGAAGAGCTTAAGGAGTTGAAAGAGGAATTGGCTCGTCTTCAAGAGCGAATTGCGTCCATAGAGAAGGAGCAATCAGAGATTGCCACTGCTCGTACATCTGAAGCCGAACACTACCAACTTTTACAGTAAGAACGGGAACTGATGCAAGCTAACCAGATTAAAGAAACAAACCGTCGTAGCTTTATTATCGCAGATTATGACCAACGAATGGTTGGAATTGAAGCAGCAGAGCGAATCCAAAAATCTCATGAAGAAAAGATGAATAATGTAATTGTTCGTATTCAGGAGATAATTACTCCTCCTAAATAGATCTTTTACATTTTTCATGTGTTAAATTTTTGATACCCACTTGTAACCAATGTTTTGATTTTGAAGAAATGAATATCTTGACTTGATTTCAATTTTGTGGATGAAATTTTTGTAGAAAATATGTTCAGAGGTAAATAATACATGACATATTTCAATAGAATAGAACATACAAATAAACTTTGTAATTCTGTCAGATGATATTAAACTAAAGATAATTTTAGTTTAATACTGGTTTAGAGAAAATAGAATTCAGATATAAAGATATCTTTGGACTCTATTTTCCATGATCTTTGAACTCGGAAATCAAAAGACTAGATATCATTTTCATAGAATAGAAAATATGATATTGAGATAGAAAATTCAGAGGTAATATGGACGTGATTTTCTATACGAGATCTTTATTAAACCCACTGGGGATCTAATAAGACAGAATATCAAATTCTCTGGGAAGATGATACGTGATAGAATATCAGTTTCCTCTGGGGATAATGATATCGAGATAATTTTTGTAGAGAAGAATTTATATTTGCTAGGGAATAATGAAAATATTATATATTGATGAAATTTATACATAATATTTCTTTAAGAATTTGCCATTGATAGGCATCATCGTGACTTTACCATCCATAGAGGCAAGCTGATATGCTCCATTAGAGAAGACTTTGTTTACTACGAATGGGCCTTCCCATTTTGCGTCGAATTTGCCTTTGCTCATATGCGTCATGGTCATTGGACGTCTGACGGTAAGGACCAGTTCTCCCTTCTGATATGCTCTGACTTTCACTTTCCGGTTAAAAGCTTTTGAAATTCGGGCCTGATATAGCTCGATATTTTATTGAGCATACAATCGCTTTTCATCTAAAGCTTCCAGCTCTTGAAGTCGAAGACGATCATTATTTTCTGTTGTAAGTTCATTAGAGATTGCAATTCTCAAAGAAGGAATCTGGATCTCAAGGGGAAGAACAGCTTCACACCCATATACCAAAGAGAAAGGCGTACATCCAGTCGCGTTACGAACTGTAGTACGGTAGGCCCATAAACATTCACCAAGCTTCTCGCTCCAGTTGCGTTTGTTGGAAGAAACAAACTTTTTCAAGAGTTTGATGATCGTTTTATTGAAAGCTTTTGCCAATCCATTAGCTGCTGGATTATATGCTATAAAAGCTAAATTATTGATTCGATGGTCATCACAGAATCGAGTAAATTTCTGACTGACGAACTGCGGTCCGTTATCATGAATAATACGCCGAGGAACACCAAATCGATATATGACATGATGTTTGACAAAGTTGATGACATTGGAAGTTTTGACTTCAGATAACGGGATTGCTTCAGCCCATTTAGAAAAGTAATCGGTTATTGCTAGAATAAACCGATGTCCTTTCGATGATGGTGGGTTGATAGGACCAATAACGTCCATACCCCAAGCCTCAAAGGGCCATGATGCCGCTGTTGGGTGTAGGAACTCTGACGGTTAATGGATAAATTCTGCATGAATTTGACAGACTTTACATTTCCGAGCATATTGAATGGCGTCAGCCACCATCGTAGGCCAATAATAACCCATGCGTCGGATACGATCTTGAAGTTTAGGACCTGGTTGATAGGCTCCGTAGACACCATCATGTGCCTCACGGATAATCTGTTGTGCTTCTTCACCAGCGATGCATCGGAGGAGAAGACCATCGTAGGCCCGACGATATAGCGTCTTCGTTGTATGATTATAGTAGAATCTGAGAGAACGACGCCGGATAGATGCTGCTTCGCTCGGATTGTCAGAAAGTATGTCATACAACACAAAGTCTAAAAACGGACGTCTCCAGTCTTCAGTTATGGCTTCTGTTTTGTTAGAAAAGACATGTTCTATAGTAGAATCGAAAGAAGATGAGGACACTCTGTCAAACTTTAATCCAGTAATAAAGTCAGAAGAAAGTTCATCAAGGTTGAGAGAATTTTCGTCTGGATTATGGGGAAAATCCAAAGCCAAATTATTCTCAACGTAGAATAGTTCTCGGTTATGAACCACTATCACTTGCTGACGTCTAATTGGTATGGCTAACACAGCTGCAAGATTAGCCAAAGCATCGGCTTCTGCATTATAAGCTCGTCGAACATGTTCAATAAAGAAACCTTTAAAGAAGGAGGCCATAGAGAGTGCTACTCGATGATAAGGTATCAAATCTTGATGACGGACTTCATACGTTCCTCTGATCTGATTGATGATAAGCTTGGAATCTCCATAAACTTCTAAATATTGAATATCCAGATGTTTAGCAAGTTGAAGACCGATGAGCAATGCATTGTATTCGGCTACATTGTTTGAACATGATTGATCCAGAGAATAAGCCCTCTGAATAGTTAGTCCTTCTGGGGATACGAGAACAATCCCAACTCCGGCGACAATATCGCCATTAGGACCTATTCTAGATGCTCCATCAAAGAATAGACGCCAGATAGGAGTTTCTTCAGAAACCAGATTTGAATCCAGAACTTCATCTGGAATCTCATCATATAATTTAGAATCTTCTGAAACCGCATGAGCTGCCAGAAAATTGGCAAGAGCCTGTCCTTTAACTGACTTCTGAGGAATATAATGCATGTCGTATTGAGCTAACAAGATTCCCCAATTAGCAAATCTGGAGTTGAGAATACCGGGTTTCTTCATCATGATCCTGATGGGATTCACTCTGGAAATGACGTGAATCGTTTGACCGATAATATAATGTCGCATCTTCTGAACGACAAACATTAATGCTAGGCATTCTTTTTCAATTGGAGAATAACGCGGTTCAGCACCTGTCATTATGCGACTGAGATAATAAATAGCCTGTTCATGGCCATCTTTATTTTTCTAGGCGAGTAATGCACCGAGAGAATGATCCATGGCTCGAACATATAGAAGAAATGGTATTCCCGAGACGGGAGGTACCAAAACTGGAGGGTTCATGAGATACTGTTTGATATCGTCAAATATTTTTTGACATTCTTCGTTCCAGACGAAAGATACACCTTTCTTCAGAAGTTTGTTGAATGGTCTGCAGCGTCCTGATAAGTTGGAAATGAATCTCCTAATATAAGCAATTCTTCCTTGAAATCCTCGTAGCTCTTTTAAGGTGCGTGGAGGACGCATCTCTTGAATGGCTTTGATCTTCTCGGGATCCACGTGTATACCTTTAGCGGTAATGACGAAGCCGAGAAATTTACCACTAGAGACGCCCAGGAAGGACTTAGTAGGGTTCATTTTAAGTTGATGCTGACGCATTAAATCAAAGATAGTCTTTAAATCTTGGATACGATCCTCCTTTCGTCGACTTTTGACTGCAATATCATCAACATAATATTCAACTATTTTCCGAAGATGTTCACGAAATATAGTGCTCATTGCTCGCTGATATGTTGCTCCTGCATTTTTGAGACCAAACGGCATCACTGAATAATAATATGTACCAATTGGTGTTCTGAAGGAAGTATGTTTCTCGTCATCTGGAAACATTTTGATTTAATTGTACCCCGAATACCCATCCATGAATGACATTCGTTCGAAACCACACGTGTTGTCGATCATGACATCGGTAATTGGAAGAGGAAACTCGTCTTTAGGACAAGCCGCATTAAGATCGCGAAAGTCTATACAGACTCGGATCTTGCCGGTCTTTTTGAGGACAGGAACGATATTAGCCACCCATTCAGGATGTTGTTCCTCTCGAATAAATCCGGAAGCCATAAGCTTGTTGACTTCAGCTTCAATCGCATCTATAATATCTGGACGAAATCGTCGTTGTTGTTGTTTGACCGGTTTAGCGTTTGGCATGATATTAAGTTTGTGCGTGGCGATCTTCGGATCTAGTCCTGGCATATCCTCGTAGCTCCAGGCGAAGACATCGATATAATCATGAATAAGCTTGATCATGTCTTGCTTATCTGTTTCTGAAAGACTTTCGCTAATGAATATTGGTTTGGGGGACCCCTCTCCACCAACATCAATTTGGATCAATTTATCTTCAGTGGGAGGTTCTCTTTGTTCGAACCTGAATTCCTATTGGTTATCTAATCTTTGAGCCCATTGTTCTGATTCGGGTGATATTTCAAAATCATCCTCATCTTCATCATTTTCTTGCGGGCCATCGACAGAAACTATATTGATGGATAAAATAGAACGATGAAGATCGCCAATACTTGTGTCAGAATCCCAAGAGAGGGAATCGGAAGACTCAGATCGTTCGTCTCCATCGAATTCTGAATCCTCATGGACTGTATTGATAAAAGAGATAGGAGCAACGTAACCTAGACCACATTTTGTCCTTCCGTATTTCAATAGAGGAATTCGAACAGGCATTCTTCTTTCTTTTCCATTATTGAGGCTGGTTCTGAAGTTATAACCCATATTCTTGATGATATTTTTGGACTGCTGACTATAGCGACGTAGTTGTAGTCTTCCAGTATCGTCGTTTTTGTCATCTTCTTCCAGATTAGGAGGATTCTGGGGTCCTTTATAGAAGAATATTGGATTTTCTCCCAACTTTCTAATAGGGACTATGAAGTATGATTTTTGTATAGACTCTAATGATACTTCTGTGTGAAGAGTTTGAACAACTCCTATGGTTAATGGCTCCAAGCTATCTAGCAATTGTAAATAACTTTGTACATGATTACAGACATCAATATACTGTAAAGGAGAAGCTTCATTAATATTAGATGTTGTATTTACAGAAGAAGGCTGAGCCTTATCAGACTTAGTCAAACTAATGACTAAAGGGAGAGAAGAAGAGCGATCAGAAGTTTTGTTTCGATTCAGATCGATAACAAAAGGCTCAGAAGAGGTGAGCTCCCTTGAAGAAGATCGTGGATAAGTAGTACGTCCACTGACCGGAATGACTAGAGTATCTGGTCTAGCCTGAGAAGATGAAAGGGGAGTAGTACGTCCACTGACAGGAATTATCAGCGAACTTTGTGGAGCTTGAGAAGACAATGCAGTAGTACGTCCACTAACAGGAATTATCAATGAACCTTCTTCAGATGGTTTAAAAGACTGCGGATGAGTGATACGCCCTTTTACAGGAATAACAAAGGTGTCGACTTTTGATGTCTCATCATCGTCATCCATAGCTTGCAAGACTTTTGAGTATTCATCATTGTACATGCGAGCGTCATTGAAGTAAGCTTCGACTCCTCTGAATGGATAGAGATCTGCCACTTCCTTTTGAACCTCTCCATTATCATCAACATATTTGAAGCATTGATGAAGAGTCGAAGGAACAATATTATGTTCATGCAAGAATGGTCTCCCCAATAGAGCATTATATGAGCAACCATGATTGTCGATGATGTAGAAAGTAACCTTTGTGCGAAGATCGCCTATTTGAAATTTGAGGCGAATCTTACCCAAAGGCTCACTTTTTCCTTGATTAAATCCCAAGATGGTAGTGATAGTACTGGAAAGACTATGCACGGGTATTTTTAGTGCATCTAGCATAGTCTTTGGCATAATACTGAGAGCGGATCCTGGATCAATCAGTAGACGATCAACCTTCATAGAATTGACATATCCTGTATAATATAAAAGACGGTCATGTCGATTATCCTCTAGCAGCATATCGTCCTGCGTAAAGGTAATATTTGGAATGAATTCCAATACATTATGGCAATGAAGACGAGAGACTGGTTCTATTTTCGGCTTCTTGAAGAAAGTTAGGCAGGTTTTTGCTTGCAACAGCGCTTCGCTCAGAGTTTCTCGAGTCTCTTTAGAGAGGCGTAAGAGCTCGAAGATTGACAATTTAGCTGGTGTATTGGCTAGTTGGGCCAATATATCAAAATTATAAGGCCTTTCAAGTCCGGTAGGAAATAACTTCTTCAATGGTTTGTCGAAACGGACTTGTTGTTTGCCTTTATCAGCTGCTGTTGGTTTAGAAGGAATTGTCTCAACAGGAACATTTGAAGGTTCTTCATTAGGGATTGTTGTTGGAGTTGTAACTAGAGGGACATCAGGAGTTTCTTCAGGAATTTTAGCATAATCTTTTAGATATATTTTTTCTGACCGAGTTCCAGCAAGAACTTCGCCTTCAGGCTTAGGTTCAGGGTCTACCGAAACCATGTTGCAATTCTTCATCTTGCTCTTGGCTCTTTTGTGCTTGATGAGAGTTTTATTCCAGAAACCAAGGCCAACACGAGATTGATTATGTCTCATAGTGATGGTTAAAGGTGCTTGGAGTCCTTTGCCTGAGTTTAAACCAGTAGCAGTGGCTAGATCATAACCCATCTTCGCCATTAATTCACGAGATTGTGAACTATATAGGTGGAATACAGGCTTGTATCTATCTTCAAACTGAGGTACAACTTTTACCTCCGTAGGGGGTGAATTTCCTGCCAAGATAAAAGTAAGGGTTAGAGAAAGATTGGGTGTGATACTAGAAGTCACATTACACGACTTAGTCTTTCCAGGCTTCTTTTTAGACAAAGGAGTCTTCCGAGGAGAAGAGGAAGATGTCTCGAACTCTGTCATTAAATCCGGATGAATCCACATGATCTCTCCCTTCTTAATTGAAACAGGAACAAGTCCTTCATTCTGTGCAGGTGGGATGTTCACAATTTCTAGAGTTGCTTTGGGGATAGGAACAATCCCACTTTCCACCATTAATGGAGGGAAGTCACCAAACTGCATTGAAATCACATTTGTTGTGACTGTCTTGTCTTTAGGTGTCAGTGTCACAGCTCCTGATTTAATCATTTCTTGGATCTTTCCTTTTAATACATAGCAAGACTGGATTGTATGACCCAGCATTCTATAATATGGACAGTATTTTGGATGATCCGTCTTGTTGGCTTCATCAGGCTTTTTGATTTCTGGCAATTGAATCTTGTTACCTTTGAGCAAGCATTCAAAGATACCCTGAACATCGTCATCGTCGAAAGAATACTCTTCCTTCAGTCGAGGAGGTCTCTGTTGTTGATTTGTTGGAGCTGGTGTAGCTTGAGCAGACATTACCTCTTGATTTTTGCTTTGTAGATTGACTTCGAGAGTCTCTTTTCCTTTGCGAGTGTTGGGTCGAGCATTATTACCAATACTCTGATTTGACTCTTTGGGAGTCATTTGTACCCCCAGGCCTTTGAAGGTCTCAGCACTGACTTCAGCGGCTTTGGCACTGACGATGAAAGAAGGCCAGTCTTAGAATTGAGTGGACCCTATCCACATGCTGATGATTGGTAAGAGATTTGACTTGCAAGTATCGATAGTAACAGCATCGGGAGTTCCGAGAGGCATTTTGAGGGCTTCTCTTCTGAATCTTTCAATGAAGCTCTCCGTGCTTTCATTATTATTTTGTTTAATTCTTATAACGGCTGACATGGTCATATCGTTGACGCCTTCATAGAATCGTTCTAGAAATATCTGTTTAAATCTAGCAAATGAAGTAATACACCCATCAGGGAGACTTCGATACCATTCATAAGCGACTCCTTTAAGACAACCGACGAATACCCGAGTGAGGAGAGCATCGCTTGGTTGCAACTGATCAGTCATTACCTCAAAATGATTAATGAACTGACTTGGGGAAGTAGTCCCATCAAAGAAAGAGATGGTCGGTGGTTTATATTTCGGTGGATATGATACTTCCTTCCATTGTATGGGATAAGGCTGCTTGATACCCAATCTTTGTAAGCCATCTTTTTGCTTGAATGCTTCAAACTGAGACCGCAGATTTTTTAACTCTTCAGTGACAGCTCCGGAAGATTGCGGTGTTGTTACTTGTTGAATATAATTGGGAGGAGGGACTGCAGTATATGTACCAACCCCAGCTCCAGACTGACTTGGAGTGGTTTGTATAGGAACATTAGACTGTATTCCTGGAATAGTAGAAGGTTCCAGGTTTGGGGCAACAGGAGTATTTAATACTACTGGCGGTGCTGTTTGTTGAACTTGTTGAGTTTGCTGTTGAGCTTGCATAAGAGTATGCATAGCAGTCAATGTATCTGCCATAGCTCGTAATTGTTGTTCCAAAGAAGAAATTCTCTGTTCATGAGCTTCAGTACTAGTCGAAGGTTCGTGATTGCCATCTACCATATAAGCGGTAATCGTTCGAGGAATAGACGATGAAACAGTCTGTTCTGAATCATCGCTGTGAGAATCAGCCTCTTTTCCAGGGCTATTTATGGGGGTTAATACCGGGAAGTTGGACTCTCCAAGGAAGTCCTCTGTGATCTCTGGATTATCATTTGGATAAGAAGAAGAAGAGATCCTGATCGAAGCTCCGGTCCTGGATCGGGTGCCGAGGTAAACACCATCTTCAGAATCTGACATAGCATCAGATCGCATTCTACCCCCAATGTTTCTGGAGGTCATGTTGACAGAAGCATAAAGAGGTTCATCTTCATCCAGTATTGGTTCATATTGAATCCGTTCGAAAACAGATCGTCTTTTTGGTGAACAACAACATTGAATCACAACCCGAGGTTGGAAGTTACAACCACGCTTTTCATGGCAAATATGAGCAATGTCATAGCCAGATGGAGTGTCGATTCTCCGTTTGTTTTGCAAATATTCCCTAAGATCTGTAGGAACAGATTGGGAAGTACTTGAAGATAGTTTCTGTGTAGAAACTTGTCTTTTGTTCTTCTGTCTTCTCGGTTCTTGAGTGTATAAAGACTGATTAATTTGAGTGATGTAGTTCTTGGCATATTCTGCATCAGGGTCTAGTATACTTGTCTCAGTTTGATAAGGCTTCTTTAGACCGGAAGTAGAACCGAGATGATTCCGGTTAAGCTTGTTACGATGATCCGTAGGAGATAAGACTTTAGTATCAGTCTTGGATACTTGTAATTTGCCTTTATCAGATCGAAAAATTTTGAAAGAAGGAAGATGGACATTATTTCGACTGGGAGTCGGTAATAATCCATCTTTAGAGGAAGTAGCCAAACGGCATTTTCCTTTGTTTGATCTAGTAAAATTACTAGTCAAATTAACTCTAGAGGTAAAGACCTTAGGAGTAGAGGAGTTGACTAAAGAGTCTTTCTCCTTAGTTGGCACAAGATGTGCAAGTTGTGGAGGAATCATTTGTATGTTCTGTGGAAGAGAACCCCCAGCCTGCTTTTGAGAAATAGTCAAAGGACTGTATTGGTTGGCATACGCTGACTTCAGTTTGGAATTCTGGTCATACGCTGCCTTTTTACTAGAATACGCTGACTTTGGCTTAGCATACGCTGCCTTTGCCGCACGCTGCTCTTTGACTTCCATACGCACAGAGTCTTTAATGGCTAAAGATCCGACTGCTGTCGTAAGGGTAGAAGGACAAGAGACTTTGACATGTCCAGAGATGGTTTTCCTTAGACACGCTGACTTGGTTAAAGAACCCACTTTGTCAACGTGACTAGAAGAAGCCACTGTTGTCGTGTTCAGAGAAGCCGAGGCATGCTTCGTTGAAGTTGAAGACGTATTCTTGTCAGCATGAGTGACAGAAGCGTCTCGGGCCGTCGAAGAAGACTTAGGGACATAGACAGAGTGTCCCTTCTTCTTGGCAACAGGAAGAGCGGAGGAAGCAGTTCGACCCTCTTTCGCCTTGAGCATTTCTTCGTAAGCAGATTGATCGAATTGTACGACCATCGTCTTCTTCGTCGAGCCGATCGACGAAGTATCGCATTGAGTTGTTGCTATCTCGTTGGAGGAGACAGCTTTCTCCAGCAGAGTTGCCAATTTGTTTTCCATAAATAAATTCACTTTATTTATTGTGTTTCTGGGAAAATTACAACTATAGGAATCTAATCTAGAAGACGATTACTTTATCCCTTGGACGATGCGATGAAGAAAACTCGAACTTCGAAGAACTTGGACAGCAACTGGGCAATCTCTTTGTTCTCTCTGAATTGACTGTTGTCCTTAATGAAGATGAAGAAACTCTCTTTTATAGAGTTCTGGATAACTGTTCTGAAGCATACGCTCAGTCAGTTACTTGACGTGTGCATAACTGCAGGGACGCGTGGCAAATTCTGATGAAGACACATTAGAGTGCGGTTGAGAGTAGTGGAATATATCTAAGAGAGATTGATGGCATGGATGCCACGTTGCATAACTTCTGAGTAAGTGGGTAACTGAGTACAGGACACGTGAGAACGTGTGTTGACTGTATGTTTGAAGTCATCTTGAACGCATTTGCTGTGATACGTTGTCTTTGTTGAGGAGGAGTCATACAAAGCTGATACGTTCACTTGGTTGATAAGGAGTCGTATGAAGTCCATACGCTCACTTGATTGGCAAGGAGTCGTATGAAGTCCATACGCTCACTTGATTGGCAAGGAGTCGTATGGAGTCCATACGCTCACTTGATTGGCAAGGAGTCGTATGGAGTTCATACGCTCACTTGATTGGCAAGGAGTCGTATGGAGTCCATACGCTCACTTGATTAGCAAGGAGTCGTATGGAGTCCATACGCTCATTTGATTGGCAAGGAGTCGTATGGAGTCCATACGCTTACTTGATTGGCAAGGAGTCGTGTAGACACGTGGCTGTCCTCAATCTTCTCAAATATGCTATATTTTCTAATAACTGATAAATATCCCTCGAACGTCGTGTTACAGATATGATGGCTGACAGACTGTCATAAATGTCAGTAATGATGGCTGTGCATTTATGATGGCTGATGAGCTGTCCTCGTAAGAGACAAAATCAATTCTCGAAAACCCATATGACGGCTAATCTTCATAGGGCAGCTGTCTTTTGCACGAAAGATGAAGTGACAGATTCATCCTTCATTAAATGTCTGCTGTGCTGTCATTTCAAGAAATAATAAAGTATTCACTGAGCGTATAGCTTTGACTGAGCGTATGGCCTTGAGCGTATGGCTTTGGCTGAGCGTATGACTTTGGTTGAGCGTATGACCTTGAGCGTATGGCTTTGGCTGAGTCTTATGTCAGCGTGTCATAATTTTTCACACCCTACAATATCAACCCTTTTGCTATCTTGAGTTGGTATTGCTGCCTGAACTGGTGTTACAATTGCTGGTTGAGCAGTTTACTGAGCCGTTATTATCTGGTGCATGCTTTGCATCATGTTAAGCATGTCTTTCAATGATTGCTCAATGGCAGGGAGACGTTATTCTGTGTTAACAGATGACGTCTCTGGTTCGTCTCCAATAGTGTAGGATTCAACCTCTCTTGAAGATACAAAAGGATTAGTATAGAAGTATGAATCAACACTATCAGTTTCGGACTCAAGAGATTGAGTACCCCCAGCTTCAGAATCAGAAGTGTAATTGTCTTTGTCTTCTTGATCGAGTATTCTGATATACTCTTTCAAAAGAATCAAGAAGTCTGTTGAATTATTGTTGACCTAGGGTTTGGGACGTGTTCCGTCAAGTACGTCGTCCTCTGTTGGTGTGAGATGCCATGTTGACTGATGCATATGACAACTCATCAGCTTGTTGTTGGGGCGCATTAAAATTTAATCGATCAAAAATTGACCGTCTGGAAGTCGAGCAACAACATTTGATCACAATCTGGTGACACTCACAGTGATGATTTTCTTGGGGGAGTGTCACGGAAGATTGTCTATTTTTACGCTTTTGCATTAGCAATTCACGTAAATCAGAAGGAGTAGAAGGAGTAGTCTTCTTTATTACATTTGGGATAGCAAAACGTTTAGTCCCTTGTGTATAAAGAAGATTACTGGCTGCATTCGCAGAACCAAACTGTACATTTCTACGCGTTTGGAGTTGTGTGCGCAAATCTTGAGATTTTTGAGCACGAAGGACTCCATTTTCATTGCGTGTGATTTATAGGTTTGGTACTTTGCGTATAGCAGTTTAAGAAGGCTGTTGGTGTAGAACTGAAGCTTTACCAACAACATTTTTACGCTGTATGCATTTAGGTACATTCACATTAGATGTAAAAATATCGTTGCAAATTTTATCTACACTGTTATAGACAGGAGACTTACCTTTACGCGTAGAGCGTAAAAATTGATTATCTACCACGTCACAGATGGGAGATTTTCCTTTATGCGAAGAGCGTATTTTTTGTGTGTCTACCACGTCACAGACGGGAGACTTATTTTTACACTTAGAAGCACAAGCATTAGAGTCTGTCTCATTACAAATGGGAGACTCATTCTTATGCACTGAGCATAAAATTTGGTTTTTACCCGATGGACGTAAAACCTGATTATCTTTACCGCCACAGACGGGAGATAACTTGCCACACTTAGAGTGCAATGCTGAAGTAAGGACCGCCTTGTTACAAACGGGAGCCCCTACGAAAGGAGTGGGAAGAATTCCCTTGCCATCAGAAGCAACAGAGAGATCAGAAGCTATTTTGGATTTAGGAATCCAAACTTTTCGTGCTTTAGAAGATTTTTGAACATTGGAGCAGCGAGAACCACCCCCAGTTCGGAGCATCTCTTCATAAGCAGTCTGGTCGAAGTGTACAACCAGAGTCTTCTTTGTCGATCCAAACGACACATCATCATATTGAGCAATTACCTCCTCGTCAGAGGAGAAGGTCGTCCCCATCAGAGTCGCCATTTTTGTTTTACTTAACAAAATGCCTGAAAATCGGATTTTGAAAATAAAACGAGAAAAAGTACAAGAAGTACAAATTTGATTCTGGAAAGTATTGCTATGGAAGTCTGATCTGTAAATGATCATTTTGTTCCTTGGACCATACGATAATGATGAAGATCACTGCTAGAAGATGAACAATTAGAAGAACTAAGTCACGAGAAAGGTATCGACGCACTTGGGCACTGATGGCGAGGCCGAATACTTTCCTGCTTTGCTTCACTCTGTTCTGGAAGAAAAGTTGAAGAAGAATGCTCCAAAAAATCAAAGTCTCTGGGCTCTGATCTCTATGTATTCTCTTCTCTCTCTGTGTGTCTCCTATATGAGAAAAATAAGTCTATTTATAGACTTGGCGTTTTGTGCGTAAAAACTCAGCAAAAGTTCTATTTTTATGCTAATAACTGCCACCCATGACCGAAGTCACCCTCTGCATATGTTGACACATGTCCCATCATTTCAATAAGAATAGGATGCACGTACACACGTTCTTCGAGATGTGTGGCATGAAAGCCATATAGGCAAACCACGTTCCAAATTGGTGAAGAAGAATAGGGCGTAAAAATAACCCAAAATACTCTGAGCGTAAAGTAGTAGACTAGGCATAAAATAGCCCTGACGTGGACTTCCCGCGTAAAGTGGTTGTTAAACAACCTTGAGCGTAAAGTAACCCAAATAAACTTTATGCACACGTCAACTTTCGAGCGTAAAAACTCATACAGTCTCCATGCGTAAAAGAAGCCATACTGTGAGCGTAAAATAGCTCAGTCCACATACTAAACGACAACATTGGTCTCTGTGTAAAACAAATCCCTTCGAATTCTGTGATATATGCCATCATTAAATCTTCATGTCAGACTTTGCATTAAATGCAAGACTCGACAGCTTTGTCCAGCGTAAAGTAGATAGCCTGTCTTAGGCATAAAACCATAGGCTTGACCCTGGCGTAAAACCATTGGCTTGACCCTGGCGTAAAGCGATTAGCCAGTAACAATAGATCATGTTGAATGGAATGTTTCTATCTCTTTGACTCATTCCATGAAGCATATTTTACGCTCCTACAAAGAGGTCGACATTTTGCCTTATGCAGTAGAGTATCTGTGAAATCAAATCATCGCCTTGCAACGAAGTATGGCATAGGCACGATAGGCCAAATCAACCGAGTAGTCCAAAGTAATGGCTAAGTCCGAGAGTTTCCTATGCGAGCAAACTATAGAAATCGAGCCGCATCAACTCGGCAGAACGACAAGGCGTATCGGCTTAAGGTAGACGGGTTCTCGAATCTCTCTCCCTATTCCTTCACGTCTAATAAAATATATCCTTGTATGCGTGCGTAAGTTACCATTAAGTAAGCGAGCGTGGCTCGAACGGTTAAGGGTGTTCGTATGTGTCGAACCTTAAGATAGAACATTGAATAATTAAAGCGACGTGCATCAAGTGTACGGGTCATGGTAGGGCGATAATGGTAGAACATTAAAAGGCAATATCGAGATGTGCATCACGTGCACGACTCCGAGAACATTGAACACTAGGTCTAGAATATTGATTATGGCATTAAGCGCGCCCTCGTGCACGAAATCTACAAAATGACTAAGTAACGACGGAACTAGGCTATGTAAATAACCTATGAATGGAATATATTAAATATAAGTACGAGAAGTCTAAGCCGTTGGACGTCGTGCATAAGTACGAATGTGTTGGGGCATAATGTCGTCGGAACTTGAGATAGAGATTGGGGATTATGTTTATGGAATACGAGATTGTTGGTATGATATGACTTGTTTGCTATGGCACGTATTGCATGGTCAATGGACTCGGGTAGCCCGTACACGGGTACGGCTTCCCTCGGACGGTTACGACCGGGGCACCGGGACCGTTCGGCCTAGGAGGGAATTATGTATGGTATTTATGGTGCACATCATTCGGACGGTTTACGACCGGCCAGTATTATGATAAGCTATGATATCAGTAAGTTTGCGATCCTTCGGATACTGGGCTAGCAACCCGTATCGCAGCGATCATAGGCTTACACATAAGGATTCCAAGTCCATTACGGTACGAAACACCGTGACCTTCATATAGATAGGGCCGGTAGGCTGAGATTAGAGTTGGGTGCAGGCGCAGGGCCTGCTACCCTTATACATATGGCTATGTTTATGGTTGGTTGCGTGAATTGAATGACTTCTTATGTAAAGTTCTAACCATTGCAGGCTAAGCAAACCGGGAAGAAGATGAGTATGATCACTGTTTATGTTCAGATTATGTCTAACTGTATCTGCTGCAGGAACACGATATTGGACACATTTATAATAAGTTGCTATGTATGAAGATTGCTAAGAAACTGATCCTAAGGCTAATTAGAAAGACCACCAATAATGTTGCATGTTTTACTAAATATACTTAGTGTTTGGTTTGGGTGCGGGTGGATCTTGATCAGTGCAGCGAGGACGAAAGCACTAATCCTCCACTAGTTCATGTACAGGTTTAGGTCACGTTCATCTCGGGGCGGGGCTTGGCTTGGACGCGCCGAGGCATGGTGTCCTTAGCGTTCAAGAGGAGCTACCGCATAGGCGTTCGGACTTACGACATGGAGATGTTCGACCGAAGACTACTTGTTGGCTATAAAGAGGCATAATGTATGGAACAATATAATCCTTTGTGATCTAGAGAGATTATGAGCGTTGTAGCCAATTGGCATATTAAGTTGGTCTATTCAAAGCCTTTGTAACCCTCAGTTCATTATGAATAAAAGAGATTCTTATTGTATACTATGTTTCCTTTCGCTGCTTATGTTATCAATTTGAGATAATCTTACGTGAACCTGTTATCTTGCCTTGCACGAGTGCAACTCCAGGCTCATGCGGTATCACGCCCCAGCGAGGACGATGATTCGGGTAAAATCTAGCGAGGACGAGCGATTTTCCGGATCGGGGCGTGATAGATACTGGCTCAACCAGTCCATTCCTAGCATAATGTCATAGTTTGGCATTAGAAATACCAAAAGTCGAGCTCTCATCTCTCGACCACACACAACTACCAAGCACGTTCTAATAGTGCTGATAACCGACACAATACCCCCTCTAGTAAGAATCTTCCAACTCTAGAAGTGGCTATTTTATGCATTGCTACGAAACTAGTAGAGATAAATGATAGCGTAGCCCCAAAATCAAACAAAACAGTTGCAGGTATTGAAGAAACTAAAATAGTACTAGTGATAACTTTGCCTTCAGGTCCCTCCTCTACAACTGCAAGCATAAAAGCCTGACCATGCCTCTGTCCGGTAGCCTGCTACCTGGCTCTATCAAACTGCACCTCTTATGGTGGCAATGGTGCTCCCCTCCGATGTCTATTAGGTGCCGATGGTTGTTGAACTCCTGATGCCTGATACCGTGCCTTCTGTACAGGTGCAACTGGCCTCTGAACTGTCAGTAGAGCTATAGCATTGCGTTGTGGGCAATCTCAGGCTACATGCTCGCTCTGTCCGCAGATAATGCATAATCCCAGTTTCTTCCAGCAATCTTTAGCAATATGCCCCAGCTTGCCACAATAATAACAAGTCGAAAGCTCCCTCGGCTGGTACGGTACAACCCTCTGCTGCTGTATCCCTAGACGTCTGATTGGGCCTCACGTTCCCTGTTGTCCTTTGGTTGGCATATTTGTTGTGTTGAAACACCTCTGAGTCGTTGTATCCTTGTTAATTGCCTCTTACACTCTGGCCTCTGCTAATACTTCCTCGTACGAAATCTTCGACTGTGAAGTAGTAAGCTTCTGTAGCTCATGGTTCAGTCCATGATAAAACCTCCTAGCCTTCTCCTTATTATCTAGTATCAAAATAGCCCTAAACCTACTGAGGCGACTAAGATGGAGGAACTGCTCGTAGAGTGCATCTCTGATAGTAGCTGGAAAGTACTTTGTGTTGTAGTATTCCAGAAATTACTCCCAGGACGAAGTCTTGCCCACGCTATGCTCGATCGACTCCCACCAGTGATGAGCGTTGCCATCCAGTTGTGCTCTTACTGCTGTCACCCATAGCTTTGCAGGCAGCTGTGAAGCCTCAAGAAGCATCTCAGTGTTAAAGATCCAATCGATGATCCCCTTAGGGCTCTCATGCTATGCTGGTACAGGTGCAAGTGCTGGTGCTAGTGCAGGTGCTCTCCAGGGCCGTCATCAGGCTCTGTCTCAGGACTTCAGTCTGGCGCCATTGTTATTGCATCATTACTTGGAAGAATTAAAGCATCTACGGTTGTCCTTCCTGCTGAGGCATCTGTGGTAGAAACGCTCCAAACATCATCTCCGAAGTGATTGAAGGAGGTGGAGATAGAGGATCCTATGATTGTCGTCCTGTTGTCTGAGAAGTCTGGCCCTAATGATGGTTCGGTGGAGGGTTCTCCATAGGCCCCTCGAGAATAGATGGAGTTATCGGAAGGATCGGGTCCCGCCTCGGCAATTGGTACCCTGCTTGAGTTGGAGTCATATCATTATTGGGTGTCGTGGCTGATGCCAGGTCAACACCATAAGGAGTATATCCACTGCATAAATTCATCTTTCTGTAAGAAAATTTAACTTCGTTAGATCGGTACAGAGATAAATTAGGATGTAGAATAAGTTAGTGACAAAAGGAGTTCAAAAGAATTAAGGAGGAGATTCAAAGGCAAAATTCAATATGGATGAGACCTAATAACTTATCCTATTACAGGCTCGATTGGTACAGTAATGTAACCAAGATTATTTAATTCAAGACCTGCATAGGCTACCACTAAAAATATGTCACATTTCAGTCCCAAAATACTTAGGTACCAGAAACGTAACCATGTCCAGCTGATACATCTAGATAGGTTTTCTAATTTATTAGACCTTAACTAGATGTACTATGCTGTAATAAAACTAAGTCCATCATCTAAATATTATATAAGCAAGGTACAACTATCTCATTCATAATATCAATAAGAAAGAAAGTAAAATACTGGAAATGATATAAGATTCTGAATATCCAACATCCACAAAATAAGAGAGCCTGGTGGAGAACAATCCACCTAGTACAACTAAAACCTGAGTATAACCACTACTAAAATAACCCAGATTAGCGACGTCAGGAGACGTCGCTAAATACAGAAAATACATCGCTAAAAATGATTTGCGACGTATTTAGCGACGAAAAACGTACGTCGCTTATAGGCAAGTCGCAGATGATACTTTCGTCGCCGACTATTTGTGATGCGGCGTCCATTGTCGCTAGACGTCGCCAAATGAGCGACAGAGAGCAACGTATCAGTACGTCGCCAACATTGCGACGTAAAGCGACCACTAGCGACGCTTCAAAAGTTTATAAATGTTGCCGTCGCAGTACGTCGCAGAACGTCGCTATACGTCGCTAATGTTAAAAAAAAAATTTAAAAATATAATTGATATTTTTGTTATGCTATGTTTCTGTGTTTACAGTGTGTGTGAAGTGCAGTGTTCGAACCATCGACAGTTTTGCTTACTGTTCTATGTTTTATCTTGGATAGAAAGAGCAACAGTTCAGGGTGCACTTCTCAGACCTTCCTCTTCACGTCCTTCACCTTCTCGGGAACCTTTACGACGTCCGAGAAAGTGAAGGACGTGAAAATGAAGCTCTCAGAAGTGCACCCTGAACTGTTGCTATTTCTATCCAAGATAAAACATACAACAGTAATCGAAACTGTCGATGGTTCCGAATACTGCATTTCACATTCACTGTAAACACAGACACACATCATAACAAAAATACACAATATATTTTTTTAAAATTTCGGCAGCACCTCCTTTGTATATCAGATCATCGCTTATAACCCAGCGTAGGTATATTTGTCATCCCGTCGCAGATATCACAAAGTAAATATCACAATAAAAATAGGAGGCAGTGTAAAGTAAATATCACAGACACACATCCTCATAAACATCCAATATAGTCAAATAAAAATGAAAGATGATAAAAAGTCTTCCACCAAGTGTATAAACAACAGTGTATGAATAAATAATTTGCCCATAGGGCCAATACATACAAGTCATAAAAAAACTAATAAAATTACTGCGGACCCCTGCCGCGCAACTGGGATAGAATGTAGTCATACTGCTCATGGGTAAGCTGTACCGTAGGGGCAGTAGGAGGCAGTACAATGTCTGGAGTCGGCGCCGGAGGCAGTGCAGTATCTGGAGTCGGCGCCGTCGATGGACCCGGAGGACATACCTGCTCCAGCTCTCGCAGTCGCTCACCATGCGCAGCAAGGGTACACACCACCTTCTCAGTATACTGAGCGAGTGAGGCAGATAGGCTCCTCTGCGATCCCTCCAGCTCGACCTGTCTATGCTCTGTGCGCTGCGTAGACTCGGTGAGCGTCTGCAAGTTGGCAGCTGCAGCCTGATACAGACTCATCAGGTCCTGTATACTGCGCTCGACCGCATCAAATCGTCCGGTGACGATCGGAGGGTCGGATCGTCGCTCGACCGCATCAGAAATCTGCTGCTGCAACTCGCGATGTAATTTTACGCCGTCGCTAAATTACGTCGCTAATAGATCATATTTTAGTAGTGAACTAAAATAAAATAAGTCTGGTGGAGAACAATCCACCTAGTACAACAGAAAATAAAATACAGTACATAGGAAGATACTAGGCTTGACATCTGTGAACTAGATAATAATGTCAAGTCTGAAGCTGAAGCCTACCACGATCAAGGAAACTCTGATGGAAATATCTCCAAGTCCTCTGCAGTAACAAATCCTGTCTCAACTCCTGTAGATTATGGGGTAGTACTGCTCGTCAAGGTCTGGCAAAACGAACCAGGTCCTCAGTAGCATAACAAGATACAAATAGTATATGTCGAAATATAATACTGTGCAATAAATAGGGTAATCTAACCATCTATGTTAATGCAAGTTGAGGACAACCTTGATACGTATGGGTAGAAGTAGGCATAGATAACTGTCATAACGTCCCGTCGAATGCGGCTTCTGCTATATAAACACCAAACTCTCCGAGAAATGATGGTAGACTGCATATATACATAAACAAACCTAACTTCCCATCGAAAGTGGCATATGCTAAAGGGTAGTCATCAGTCCCTGTAGATCCATATATACTACAGTTATCGATGTTGTGTATCCCATACGCCTACTAATTGTCCTCCCCACCCAATGCATATGTCTAAGTCGTATATACAACGTGAACATCACATAACTATAATGTCAGTCAAATATTCTAATACCAAAACTATGTACGGTACCGACATACGTGTCGAACGTAGCGATAGCCAGTCGAATACGATAACACGTACCAAACACGAAAGTGTCATGAATAAGACGTGTCAGGTCCTGGGAAACTATTAGAATATCTTCCAAATCTTTGGTATGTAACTATGACTAGGTTAATGCATGCATTGTCTACTCATCAACGCATTCGTTGACTGCACTCGAGTCATACTCAGGCGCTCATATCTACACTATATTATCCAAAAGAACATATAATATAATAATTGCATTTGTACAGTAAATATGGTTGGCAAGGTATCTTGCCTGGAACTCTGTGATGCAACTGTAGAGAGCCCGCTCTTGTCTCCTCGTCGGAACGATCAAGCAAGCCTAAAGTATGATATTTGTATTAGCTTATGTATACTAACATATACAAGATCACGACTTCCCACAAAATTCTAACTAATGTTCTTAGGTTGCTAAGTTGCATATTTTATAATGTCATCTATCTAGTTAGAGTTAACATTTATGACTTAGATTACTAATAAGTTTTCATAATAATACTAAGTTTATTACTCAACTCTAAGAACATTATATAGTTTTGGTTTTAATACTACTAATCATGGTATAAAAATCAAACAATTCGTATAATCCAAAACTATGTTACGTACCCAACTAGGTGTATATCAAGTTTCTCAAGAATAATCCAGCGTTGCCTTAACAATATGCACTTAAATAATAAAGTAAATATTCTGGAATTAATTCTATATTATTAACAAAAATAGTAACCTCTCTTTAAATCATGTATTCTATGTCATAAAACAAGTTACCAATAAAACTAGTTAATAGTATAAACCTATTTATGAATTTTTTTCTATTTTTGATTAACATATATAAATAAAAATATATTTTAATAATTCTGGAAATATAGTTTAAAAATTGTTATTTTTCACTTATTTATATATAAAAATTAATTATTCTTGCACACACTAAATACTAGTTGTTTAATACTAGTAACTATACAATTATAAACCAATTTTTTTCCCAAAAATCTAAATGTTCCAACTCTAAAAATATGATTATAAGTTCTGGAATTTAAAGTAAAAATTTGTATTTTCCTCTATTTAGCTTACTATTTTATGTTTTACAAACAATAAAATTAAAATAGTTGGTTTAGACTAGTTTTTAGCACATGTTTTCCAATGCAACCTTTTCATAAAATCTCATACATTTTATTCTCAAAAAATTAAATTAAAATTATGAAATTAATCCATATATAATATATAATTACTATTATTAACATACAAATTAGGCCTACGAATAATAAAAATGCAAACTAGTTACACATATCTAGTATTTACACATGTTCAATACTATTATCCTTATGAATTTCTATAAATTAATTCTAAAACAAATAATTTATATTCTGCATAAATAGGTGAAATTAAGTCTAAATCAGAATAAAATAATTTATTTTAAATTTATTTTACAATTATATTAAGAATTACAAGTTTGTGCTCACTACGTGTAAAAACTATATTGATATTTGGGTTTACTAGTGTAGCATGCAAAGTATATATGACAAGTTAATAAAATATTCATAAAACCTAATGAGTAATGCTTAGGACATCTAAGGGGGGTTCAAGAAGAAGAGTTTTGCTCACTAACCTCTTTGGAAAATGGGTTAAAAATGCCTCGAATCGCAGCTCCTTCGAAACAATTCCAAATTTGACTTCTCGTCCTTGTAGCTTCTTGTGATGCTTGTATAGTTTGTTCTAGAGGTTGTGGTGACTATGGAAGATGGTAGGATGGTAGGGTAGGGTGTTAGGGTTGTCTTGGATGAGTTTTGAGGACTATAACGATGCTTGATAGGGTTAAGTAGTAGGAATAAACATTTTGGACAGATTTGGTGGATGGAGTGTAAGTTTTGGCCAAGGAGGGTGGTTGGGGCTGAATTAAATGGAATAATAATGCTTAGAATTAAGTGTTTGGGGGTTAAAGAGAAGAGGAAGAGCTTTGGTTTGGGGGTTACACCCTTTGGTGTACATGGGGAGATGAAAGGAGAGGAAGGTTTCGGCCAAGAGGGGAAGTGATGGGGTTGGGTTCTATGCTAAAAATTTTCTTCTAGAATAGGTTTTGGTGTATGGTGTATGGTATTTGGTGTTTTGTGCATTTTGAAAAAGTGTTTGGTGTTCTACTTGAGCACTTAGTTAGGTTTTTAAGGTTAGGGTTGGGGTTTGGTCCTGTATTGAGTCTAATTAAACAAAAGGATTCATAACTAGTATTATATATGTAACAAAAGAAAATATTTTTTGTTTGAGGGGTTTACAACACGGCTGACATATAAGGATGTGTGCTTTGAGTAGTCAGATGCTTGTCAGGCTTCTTTTGAGAAACTCAAGCAGAGTTTGATTTCAGCTCCTATTCTGACATTACTCATCAGACCATGTGGGTTCATGGCGTATTATGATGCGTCAGGCCGAGGACTTGGTTGTGTCCTTATACAGTACGGCTGGGTGATAGCTTATGTGTTTCGACAGCTTCGGGACTGTGAGAAGATCTATTTGACACATGATTTTGAGTTGGTCGTTGTTATTTTTGCACTCAAGCTCTATAGGCATTATTTATATGGTGATCGAGTGGAAATTTTTACTGACCATAAAATCTTGAGTTATGTGTCCACCCAGAGGGATCTGAACATGCGACAGAGGAGGTGGCTTGAATTACTGAAGGACTATCATGTTAATCTTTAGTATCATCCGAGGAAGGCAAACGTCGTTGCAGACACTTTGAGTAGGAGACCCAAAGTCTACTTCTTGACACAGCAGTATCACCTTCAGAAGGATTTTTAGGAGATGGACATTGAGGTATTGCTATCGCGTGACGCAGCTTTCATGGCTGGCTTACAGGTTAAGTATACCATTATGGAGAGGATCAGAGCAGCACAATTAGGAGATGCCAAGCTTCAGCGACTTAGAGCAGAGTGTATTATAGGGCGCAGAGCAGAGTTGTGCATCCATGATGATGGGATACTCTGGCTTGGAATTTGTCTTTTGGTGCCAAACGGAGATATTCGGTACGAGATTATACCAGAGACCCACAGTTCTTAGTATTATGTTCATCCAGGAGGGACGAAGATGTACCGTAATATTCACCAACATTTCTGTTAGAATGGTAAGAAGAGGGAGATAGCTCAGTTTGTCTCTCGGTGCTGAGTTTGCCAGCAGGTCAAGGCTGAGCATCAAAGACCAGCCGGACTTTTTTAGCCTCTACCGATTCTGGAGTGGAAGTGGGAGTATATTTCAATAGATTTCGTGACTGGTCTTCCTAGATCCCCGACTGGTAGAGATATCATTTGGGTTATAGTGGATCGACTCACAAATTTTACCCACTTTCTAGGTTTTAGGGTTGGTCAGTCTACAAAGTAGTTGGTTGAGATGTATATGAGGCATATTGTTATAATATATGGAGTGCCAGTTAGTATAGTCTCAAATTGGGATTCCATATTCACTTTTCATTTTTGGCAAAGTCTTCAGCAGAGTCTGGGTACCCGTTTGAGTTTCAGTTCACCATACCATCCTCAGATAGATGGTCAGTCGGAGTGTACGATTCAGACTTTAGAGGATATACTTCGATCATGCACTATTGACTTCAGTGGTTCTTGGAAGGATCACTTGCACCTGGTGGAGTTCTCTTACAAGAACAGCTTCCAGGCGAGCATTCAGTTGGCACCCATCGAGGCATTATATGGTAGGAGATGTAGGTCACCCCTAGCTTGGGATAACATTAGGGAGAGTCAGATGTTTGGTCCAGAGATGATTGATCAGTCAGTTGGAGTAGCCAGGCATATCAGAGAGTATCTCCAAGTCGCTCAGGACCAGCAGCGTCATTAGGTAGACCAGTATCAACGTCATCTTGAGTTCTCTGTCGGCGACCATGTATTTTTTTAAATTTTGCCTACCCATGGGGTCATCAGGTTTGGCATACGAGAAAAGCTTAGTCCTATATTTATTAGGTCGTTCAATATTCTCGAACGAGTAGAAGATGTAACATATCATTTTGGTCTTCCGTCGTCGCTACGAGAGGTACATGACGTGTTTCACATATCTCAGTTACTTCAGTATGTTCCGAATTTGAGCCATATTCTAGCTAGATCATTCCGAGCTGGTCGTTGGTACCGACCTATCGTCTGAGGAAATGTCAGTATATATTTTGGACCAGAGGGAGAAAGTTCTCAAGAATCGGACTATCCGATTAGTTCGTATTTTCTGGGATCATCACTCTTCGGGCGAGTTGACATGAGAGCACGATAATGATATTCGAGCTCGTTACCCGTACATGTTTGACTCATAAGGTATACTTATCCATGTTTCTATACTCTACCTTTTGTTTGAGTATGATTGTAGGAATATATGATATTGTTGTTGTAAGTTTATTGCTTTTACATTCCTTGTACATTACTCTAGTTGGATTTTAGGATTTATGAGTTTTCTATCTTGATCCCAATAGCATGTTTTCCTGGATTTCTTGCTTATTTGCTTGTCTTATAGAAATTTCGAAGACGAAATTTTTCTAAGGAGGGGAGAGTTGTGAGACTCGTCTCACAATATCGGTATTTGTATACGGATACACAAGTATTTACTGATTTATTGAGTTTTATTGACTGTTATTATTGCTAGGTTATTCGAGACTGTTAGAATACCTATTGGCATTGCCATAGGCATGTGTTAGGATCAGCATATAGAATGGTGAACCCAAAAATTTCTTTAAGTAAAGAGATTTCAACCTTTCGGATAATCCTTCAAAAATTTGCGAAAATCCGACGGATCATCTGAATGGCCCATTTTAGAGGCAGTGACATTTCAGATTATCTGATGAAAGTCTGAGGAAATTCGCCGAATAATCCGACCGTCAGTCAGGATGGGATATTTTGATGAATAGTAATGATACGTTCTTTCGTCCAGTAGTTTCTTGGTTTTGATACGTCTTATTACCCAATGGTTTCTTAGTTTTCTTTGATGAACGGTCCAGATTAATCATGATCGAGTCGCAGATCGCAATCGGAGGGTCATGATTAATTCTCCTTCTTTATATATACGAGTTCGATTTCTTTCAAAATTTCTTTTTTACTTTCTCTCTCTACACTTCTTCTTTTTTCGTTTCCACTTCGTATTACTCAATAGCTTGATCTTGCGACCTCATAGTGTAGTTTCTGAACCCCTCTTGCTAGTGGAGTTGACAAATTAGGCTGGAAGCTATCTTAGGTAAGTATATCTTGTCGAACTACTGGACACTTATTGTTGTGCAGCTGTTTTGATTTTGTAGCCTTGATAGTTCATTATTTCCTATAACTTGTTTTACTAAAATTGTTTCCCTCGAGATTCTCGTCATTTTTACCGTCTCAGATTTTGGTTTGAGCTAGGTATTATTTTTCTGCGATGTCCTGATATTTAGTTAGAAAATTCGATATCGGTTATGATACGAGACTTTCTACCACCAGACTTAGACCATTGGTATATGAGGCTTACCTGCAATATTGAGTATAACTGGACTAGACTTAGACGAGATTTGGGACTGGATTCTGGCCCGGAGTTTTGTTCTTACAATTAATAACTTTTACCATGTTTCTGGATAACCCATTGAAAATCTGCAAAAATTTGACGGATCCTCCGAATGGCCCATTTTATGTACAAAATACTTGTTGTGACCGATCGGATAATCCGTCGGATCTTCCGAATGGACTCCCAAGTTTTATTCTTTTTTAATTTTATTTCAGTTTTTGGATTTTTTTGATAGTATAATTTTATATATATAATGCCATATTTTCTGTTTTGTACTACTATGTTTGCCTAGATTTCTTGTACATGTCTTATCCTACCTGATAGTGGCCTATCATGGCACACTCTTGGTTTTTTTACACGTCCAGCTTGATATAGTGGCTCGTCGTAGCACACTCCAGTCTTGATACTTGTCTTGTCTTGTCTTGTAGTGGCTTGTTATAGTATACTTTCTTGATTGTCTTGTCCAGTCTTGCATGTCTCATGTTTAGGATGAATTTTACGGAATGCCACACCCGAAATTCTGAATGAAAATGTTAAGGATTAACAAATAGCTTGAATATCTAGATGCATTGGAAGGAAAGATTTTTTCGGTTGCTTGTAAGCTCTTTGTTTTGGCCCTTACCAGGGATTTGTAGCTATCTGTCATGATAAGCACACATCCAGCGCATCATCGAATGTTGTGTAAGACCGTTGAGCACCTCTAGAGGGGGGAGTGAATAGAGTGTGTGCGTGTGCAGCAGAAAATAATCATCTCTTAAAAATAAGTAGTTACAAAGACTATGGCAAATAAGTGACAGTAAATAAATGCAATAAAGTAGGAGATCAGAGAATCAAACTCAGTAAACACAGCGATGTATACTGGTTTCCCTCTGAGAGGACTAATCCAGTTTTGAGTACTCTTGCTCGATGTTAATCTACTATTCACAAGCTAATTGAGAGCTTGTAGTCTCTTTACAATACCATGCCTTGGTGACAAGCGCACAATCGACTCCAACAAACTAATTTTGAAAACTGGAACATTTTTTGAATTGCAACATCTGATACAACTCTTCTGAACCAAAATATTAGATCGAACAGAACTGTACTGGCTTTGGCTAAGAGCAGTATAGGCTAGATTTGAAAGCTTTTGCTCGTTGAAAACACTTTAGAAAGATAGAGAAGAGAGTGAATGAGTAATTTGGAAATGTGAAAATCTTCTCTATTTATAGTGTTTTTGGGGACCGAACTCAGGCAGAGTTCGGATGCACGAATCTCACAAACGAACGTTGGATGCAGATTTGGTGTGAACTGAATTTCAAATAACCCAGACTGAACTCGGGCCAAACTCGGACCGAACTCGGTCAGAGTTTTGTCTGAGTTATGTTGGGTCAGAACAATAGTTTTTGGTCCAAATTTTTACAGGTTTTGGGCTTATTGGAATTGTAGACTTTTGGGTTTAAATAGGTAAGCTTATTTGGATATGTGGGCTGGGAATAACCTAAGCCAGTATCAATTTCGAACAATCTCACATTTATATTTTCTAGACTCAATAAAGTTGAAAAATACAGAAGAAAATATAAAATGACTCGATTCGGATTCTAATACGATTGCTTCTGGATAATGATGTGATATTCTGTGTAGCAGTGGGATATAGACGTAGTACGACATAGATGTTCTTCTTTATCTGATACCTGCAACATGTAACAGTTCGTATATTTTGTGTATCGATCAAAGTCGTCATTGATTATCAAAATCAGGTGTGACCATTAGCCAATGGACCCACAATCTCCTCCATTTTGATAATTGACAAACTATGAGTCTATACCAAAATATAACTTTGAAATGTATACCTGACTTGTTCTGAATTGATCAAGAGAATTTTAAATTTTGCTTCGGTATTGGCTCTTCTCCCCCTTTGTCATTTACTCAAACATGTGGCTCCCCCGCAATATGTGAAGCCATCAATAACAAGAAAAGATAGAGTAATATACACAAAAATATAGAAGAGAAATACGAGCATTATGCGAATGAAACAAGTCATAGCTCAAGAGAAATACTAGCAATAGCAATAATAAACTATGAGTAATGGAAACTAGAGTGACAATTCTCCGAAATATTATACATCAAAAAATGCATAAATCTAAAAACGAAAGTGTGTGGATCCTCAAATCGCTGTCCGCGAATCCAGGATGACGGAGGATCTGAACTGGTGCCGTAGGATGATGTGCCAATGACCACTTAATGTCTGCGATGCTATTTTTTAAGACCTAGGCTTGAGAAGTACGGTGATACTCAGCATCGATATAGGTTTGATGACGTTGTCTCTGAAGAGTGACAAACTCATCGAACCTCTGGTAGAACTGGCCATCAAAGTGGCCTAGAGAAGCAGATGAAGCATCAGCTGGAGCTGCAACTGGATCTGGTGGAGGTGGAGCAGTGCATAGTGGAAGTAGATGCAGAGGGTATTTCCTAGATCAAGTTAGCTTAGAAGGTGACCCAAAATAGGACAAATGTCTAAGTTAATGTTGAATTTCTGGAAGATCACCGCAAGATGCATGGGATATACTCCGACAACTAATGATGTTTACAATAACAGTCTTTGGAACAAAAAAAAGTGACTCCAAAGTGAATGTGGTACATAGCTGACATCTCTAAGAATATGACCTTATCAGTAGATCCCGTCTTAGGAAGCAAAGCAGAGTAAACAATACGATGGAGTTCATAGAAGTTTTGTTAAGGTGCTTTGTATACAACCGACCACCCCGAGGGACTGGACTTGGATGACACATAGCAGCCTTAAAGGAATCAAGAGTCATGTCATTAGGAAATTGAACTTTATTTATATCGACTAGTGCTTTGTCGTTGTCCGGCATATGGAAGTACTCACTTAAATTAGCCGAGTTAAACTCAAGTTTCCTATCAGCGATGCAAGAATAAATGTTACCACCATCTTTTTCTTGTATATTGCAATAAAATATACGTACAAAATTTTCATATATGTCACTAGAAGTCTCAAAGTAATCTCGGAGTCCTAGATTTTCATATGTGGAAGCATACTCCGAATAGTAAAATTGATAGATTTACCCGGACAGATTTTTCGGTATCAAAAAAAGGTAAATCAAGACTCAGATATTTCTAAAGATGGAAATAGATTCGTGTCAAAATCCTCTTCGTCGGTGGGACGAGTGGGACTAAACACGTTGATGGGTTCGTATCCGAAGTATATGACAAAGCTGTGGAATCCCTTTTTTTCTTCTAAAAAGTTTGGGAGCCATAGAATTGATTAGAGGAGAAAGGGAGCGAAATACCTCAAAAAGTCAAATAAAAAGGAGTGGAGAACACCTTCTTTGAGCCCATAGATCCGAGGACCATGGAAATTAAAGCTTTGGATAGGGAAAATCAAAAGCTAGGATTTTGGTTTGGAGTGCTCGGGAAGAGAAAATATGAAGAAGATGAAGTTTTAAAAAGAGCAAGGGCCGGCTGAAACGTTGCTGGTTTATGAAACAACGTCGACCGAGTTTGGCCCAAACTCGGTCAGAACTTGGTCCGAGTTCTGTCCGAGTTCGGCCACTTGTATTTCATATTCATTTTATGGGTAATGAATAATAAATATACTTAATAACTCTTAACCTCTTTGATTAATTAAAATTCATTAATTTGGGTTAGTTGCAGGGGCCGGATCCCAGCTAGCGGTAGTCCGAAGACTAGTATACAGTGTCGCTTCAGGCTATTCAGACCTGTGTGACAGAAGGGCCCTTTTGACTTGTACCCAAAATAACTTCAATTAACAAATCTCGAGATCTCAAGTTCTAAGTATTTTTATTAAACATAACTCATTATGAATCTGAAAATTCAAGTATGCCTAACTCGCGACGTAGATAATTGAAGTGGTCTTCAGCTAGCAGTTTTGTGAAAATATCTGCTAATTGATGATCTATGTCAATAAATTCTAAGTAAATATCCTCGTGTTGTTGGTGATCACATAAAAAGTGATGACGTATCTCTATGTACTTTGTGTGTGAGTGACATACAGGATTTTTAGTCAAGTTGATCGTGCTAGTGTTGTCACGGTATATGGAAATCTTCATGTAGTACAGATTGTAGTCTTCTAGGGTTTGCTTCATCGATAAAATCTATGCACAACAACATCTTGTGGCGATATACTCAGCCTCAGTTGTTGATAAAGCAATAAAGTTTTTCTTCTTACAAAACCAGAAGACTAAAGCTTTTCCCAGGAAATGACACGTACCGCTAGTACTTTTACGGTCTACTTTGCATCTAGAAAATCAACATCTGAATAAGCAATCAGGTCAAAATATATGATTTTAAGATACCACAAGCCGACTATAGAAGTTTTCTTAAAGTATCGAAAGATACGCTTAACGGCGCATAGGTATGATTTCTTAGGATTAGCTTGATATCGTGCACATATGCAAATACTAATCATAATATCAGGGTAACTAGCAGTTAAGTATAATAAACTACCAATCATACCTCGATACTTATGATAGTCGACTGGTTTGCCACTTTCATCAATGTCAAGCCGTGTTGATGTAACCATTGGTGTGCTGATAGGCTTTACATTGTCGAAGTCGTACTTCTTCAGTAAATCCTTTGTGTACTTGGCTTGGTTGATGAATGTTCCCTGTGAGTGTTGTTTGATCTGAAGTCCTAGGAAGTAGTTGAGTTCTCTGATCATACTCATCTCAAACTCACTCTGCATACACTTAGCAAATTCTTGACAAAAAATTTTATTTCTAGAATCGAAAATGATGTCATCTACATAAATTTGCACAAGTAAAATACTATTATCTGAAGACTTGATAAATAAGGTAGTATCAACTCTTCCTTTTGAAAAACTATTTTTAAGTAGAAAGACACTTAGGCGTTCATACCAAGCACGCGATGCTTGTTTGAGTCCATAGAGTACCTTTCTAAGTTTGAAGACGTGATCAGGTTTATGGAAATCTTCAAAACCAGGGGCTGTTTCACAATAACTTCTTCCTTTAAAAAATCGTTTAAAAATGCACTCTTCACATTCATTTGAAAAAGTTTGAAACTATGAAAATATGCAAATGCGTACTAGTCTATCATCAGGAGCATATGTGTAATTCCCTGAACCTATTTTCGGATATTATTGAAAATTTTCTTTATTTAAAAAAAATCATGTATGGATAATTGATTTTAATTTTCTATTTAAAATCTTATAATTTTGTTAACAAAATACGATTTTAAGTAATAAATACGATTTTAATAATTTATTGATTAATTATAGATTTTTAGTTGATTCTCTGACTGTGTGGAAGATCTCAATAAATATATATATATATATATATATATATATATATATATATATATATATATATATATATATATATATATATATATATATATATATATATATATATATATCATGATTAATTAAACTATTAAACCTTGTTTGATTTGACTATTGGTTTTGAGGGATCTTATTAATTATATTTTGATTTTTGGTTATTGTGCTAGTAATTGGAGTAGTATTTGTTGGTTTTAACTAAATTGTGTAATTAGCTAGTAATTATAACTGAATTAGTTTTTCAGTTAGGAATCTATTGTCAACTAATTTCGTAATTAGTTAATTAATAAAATCTGTTGGAGAGAATATTTGATTTTTGAAATTCTATTTTAAAATACTATTTTTGAATTGTTGTTTTGAAAACTGTTTGAAATTGAATTTGAAAATCTGTTTGGAAACTGTTTGATTTTTGAATTTGAAATCTGTTAGTTATTCTCTAACTAATTTAGTACAGGTGTACACTAAACACCCCCAGATCTGATTTTATTTACAGCCATGCCATTGTCCCTACTAGACACACACACACATTCAATACTATTTTATTATAAATAGTGTACACATTTTCCCAAAATTCTGACATAGCTCTCAATTCCTGACAACACAGTCAGCACACTCCCTCTCTCATCCCTCTGCTCGAGGAGCCGAGCACCACCGCCGAGATCGGCCATCATTCCGGCCACCAGAGCTCCGTCGCGCGCCACCGCCTTGAAGTTCGAGCTCTCCTCGACTGCATAGCCCCTTGGTTCGCGTGTCGCTTTGAGGACCGCGCTAGCTCCTCGATCGCAACGCTGACCCTTCGGTTCCCGTGAGGCCGTCTCGCAGTTTAAGATCGTCGTCGTCGCTTCGTGTGATGAGCCGACTCCTCGAAGAGAAGAGCCACTTCGACAGTAGAGCTGCCGTCAAAATAGCTGCCGCCGTCGAGATCCAGCAGCAGTAGGAGCCGCCGACCGGATCCACGAACCGAGCCGCCCCGACTACTCACTGACAGTTTTTGCCATCATCGGCCGTTGGGGCCAGGTCGACGCCACCATCTGGAGAGATCCGCCGTCGAGCCAAGCCGAATCTTCATCACCGACGCCGAGGATCGACATCCCCTCCGATCACGGTATGCTTTCACCTCGATCTCCTCGACCCCCTCTTTCTTCTTGCTTCTGGTGCTAGAAATTAGGTTTACAATTGGTTCCGCTAGGGTTTTGTTAGGGTTAGGGTTTCCTAGCTATGGGAAAGAAGATGGAGGCTGCGGCCATGGCAGATTTATTAGGTTAGATTTGGAAATGAAGCTGGAGGAAGAAGACTCTGGAGTTGAGGGGAAAAACTGTCACGCCCCAATTCGGGGAATCGCTCGCTTTGCTTCGATTCATGCCGAATCGATCGTCCTCGCTAAGGCGTGATGCCGTACAAGTCTGGAATTGCACTTGTACAAGGCTAGAACATACACATTTATATCAATTCATCACATTTGAAAAATAAGCCACAGTCGCGGAAATATTGAGTAAGCGGAATAGGAAGAAAGTATTCATTTTATTGATGATTGTAGTCAGAAATACAACTTTTCTCGATAATATTTGAAATGCCTTTTCGGCTACATTGATTCATGAAAAGAAGTACAACTGATAGGCTGCCATGAAATAATTTCCCGTTCCATACATCATGCCCCTTTAGTACTTGAAGTATAAACAGCTATCTTTGAAATCTCCGCAATACTTTGTGCATCTTTAGGGAAAAACAACTTGAAAGGAAACAGCAGTTCAGAAAGCTTTAGTTGCGATGTGCGCCCGAGCCTTCTCCAGTACCTGTGAAGGAGGGGTCAGCACATTATAACAATGCACTGGTGAGCCCCGTTGGCCCACTCAGCTAAACCAACATTTTATTAATGACAAGCATTTTAAATATATGAACTTATAAGGGACAGGCAACATTTAGAGTAAATCACAATTCAAACGACATAGTAGTTCATAAAACCATGTTTACTTTACCATTGGCCGAATCCAGCTTTCCTGCATAAGATACAGGATAATAATAATATACTTACCGCCCCTGCATAAGACATTGATTAGCATACATTCCTACGATGTGACCACTGGTGTTGTTAAACCGTATGGACTCTTTTCATTCATTCATTTGCATTTGGAACTTCAAGATAATAAGATGACAGCACAGTAGGGAGCTAGCCTCTATGATGCCTCGTATTACTCATGTTTCCCCAAAGCACATCATTATTTCCTCTTAGGCCGAATCGGTACAGGCGCCCCTGTACCGTTTGAGGAAATTATTGCTCAATCCTTGTATACAAGTTGTCCATGGTCAGGCGAATGTGTGTCCGACTCGATATACACAATGTGCATAGAATATTTGAAGTAATAGGCAACATGATCATTCTTAGCATTTCATAACCATCATTCTAGGCATCAATTCAATCATTTCAATGTTCAGTTCATTGCAGTGTAATCAATTCATTTCAATGTTCTATCGCTAGCATCTTAGTGGTATTGACTTGCGGCATTAGCATCTTGATATCGATCAACGGATGTTGCAAGACAATTATTTGGTTGGCATGAAGGAATAGCGAGAGGGTCAATACCACCACAGAGACCCACACTCACCAAATTAGAGAATCGGAGAGAGAGAGAGAAACACTTGCACGCTTAGCCTTCCATCACGCGTCAGTCTACATTGGCACCAAAAGATTGATTAATAATCCGTCTCGTTGTGTTCTCTTCTCTCAGAATTCTCAAGAATGAATGCTATGCAAATCGATGAAAACGGACAAGAATCAAATCATCGAAAATCATTCAGAAAAGCATCCATCAAAACCTAACTGCAAAACCAGCAGCAAAACATCCAGAGAAAACTCTTGGACGCATTTCAAGGGAAACCGATCCATTAATTGGAAAGGTTCTTATGCACTTGTCCGTGATCGATTCGATGCCAACGGTAAGTTTCCCCAATACTCGGTTCCGACCGAGTTAGCCAAGCCACAAGCCTTACATAGTGCACCGCTAGGAGCGGGATACTACATAATATACCACTAAGAAAAAGTTTCGTCCTCGAAACTTAAAGCAAAGGTCCTACCTCAAAATTATCAAACAGCAAAGGGTATTTCACCCGTATCTCTTCCTCTAATTCCCATGTCGACTCCTCTACAGCATGGTTCTGCCACAGCACGTTGACCAGTGATACTGTCCGATTCTGTAAAACTTTCTCTTTCCTGTCCAAAATCTGGACAGGCTCTTCAGTGTAGGATAGGTCAGCGCTCAGCTGTAGCTGATCGAAATTCACTACATGGCTTGGATCATGCACGTACTTCCGCAATTGAGATACATGGAAGACATCGTGCACATCACCCAGAGCCGGAGGTGGTGCAAGTCGATAAGCCACTGAGGCTACCTTCTCCAAAATCTCGAAGGGTCCAACGAATCTCGGGCTTAGCTTTCCTTTCATCCCAAACCGCATCACACCTTGCATGGATGTGACCTTCAAGAAGACATGATCGTCTGCTGTAAATTCCAAAGGTCGTCGATGTACATCTGCATAACTGTTTTGTCGACTTTGAGCCACTCTAAGTCTTTCTCGAATTAAGCGAACTTTCTCGACGGCCTGCTCCACGAGTTTCGGTCCAAGCACTTGTCGTTCACCTACTTCATCCCAGCATATCGGTGATCGACATTTTCGTCCATACAAGGCTTCGTACGGGGCCATTTGGATACTTGCCTGATAACTGTTGTTATAGGCAAATTTTGCTAATACGAGATGTGTGTCCCAATTTGTCTTCGAATCGAGCACGCACAATCTCAACATATCTTCAAGAATCTGATTTACTCTCTCTGTCTGACCATCAGTCTGCGGATGGTAAGCCGTACCGAAGTTCAACTTTGTGCCCATTGCCGAGTGCAGACTTATCCAAAATTGTGACAAGAATCTTCTGTTTCTATCCGATACTATAGAAGCTGGCATCCCATGTAATCGAACAATTTCATTTATATAGATCTGAGCCAACCGTTCTACTCCCCATGTAACTTTTATTGGAATGAAATATGTCGACTTGGTTAATCTATCCACGATAACCCAAATCGCATCATTTTCCTTCTGAGTTCTTGGCAAGCCAACTATAAAATCCATACAGATATTATCCCACTTCCACAGTGGAATAGCCAAATTTTGTAGTTCTCCACCTGGCCGTTGGTGTTCGGCCTTCACACGCTGACAAGCCATGCATTGTGACATGAATAGCGCCACATCCTTCTTCATACCATGCCACCAAAAAGTTGAGCGTAGATCCTTATACATTTTCGTGCTTCCCGGATGCAAGGAATACTTCACGAAATGAGCCTCGGTCAGTATTTCTTTCCTGATATTCTCATCCTTAGGGACGCACAATCTCCCCTTGACACGAATAGTGTCATCTTCAACGATAAAGTCTGACGCCTTTCCTGCTAGAATCAACTCGTGTATCTTCTGCAGAAACGGGTCATCCTTCTGAGCAATCTTAATCCTTCCCTGAAGACTCGGCTCAAGCTGCAATTGAGCCAACTGTACATTCTGCGGACGGATCCTGAATTCGATGCCCATCTCTTCAAGATCCCGTAGTACCTCTTTTGCTATTGTTAGGGACCCAGCAAATTGCCGACTCAAGGCATCAGCTACTACATTTCCTTTACCCGGCGTGTAGGAGATTGTCAAGTCATAATCCTTGATCAATTCTAACCAACGCCGCTGCCTCAAATTCAATTCTTTCTATGTGAATATGTATTTCAGGCTTTTGTGATCCGTGAAGATCTCGCAGGACACACTATAGAGATAGTATCGCCACAATTTCAACGCGAACACAATCGCCGCCAGTTCTAAATCATGTGTTGGATAATTCTTCTCATGTTGTTTGAGTTGTCTCGAAGCATAAGATATTGTCTTCCCATGTTGCATAAGAACACATCCCAAACCAAGTCCCGACGCGTCACTGTAGATCTAAAATCCCTCAGAGCCCTCTGGGAGTGCTAAAATTGGAGCCGTGACGAGCCGCTGCTTAAGTTCTTGGAAACTACTCTCACAGTCGTCGGTCCACTTAAATATGACTCCCTTCTGGGTTAGGCGAGTCAAAGGCGACGCGATTCTCGAGAAGTCTTTCACAAATCTACGGTAGTATCCGGCTAAACCAAGAAAACTCCGTATTTCACTAGCTGATGCAGGCTGCTTCCAGTCCACAACTGCCTCAATCTTCTTTGGGTCAACGGCAACACCTTCTGCCGAAACAACATGTCCTAGGAACGACACGCTATTCATCCAAAACTCGCACTTACTTAGCTTTGCATAGAGCTGGTTGTCCCGCAGCGTCTGAAGTACTTCTCTCAAGTGCTCGACATGAGTCTCCCTGTCCTTTGAGTAGATCAAGATGTCATCGATGAACACAACAACAAACTTGTCTAAGAACGGTCGAAACACTCTATTCATTAAATCCATAAAGGCTGCTGGAGCATTAGTCAAGCCGAATGGCATGACCAAAAACTCATAGTGTCCGTATCTCATACGAAATGCTGACTTAGGAACATCTTCGGGTCTGATCTTCAACTGATGGTATCCTGAACGAAGATCGATTTTTGAAAACACGGTCGCCCCTTGTTGCTGATCGAACAGATCATCTATTCTTGGCAAGGGATACTTGTTACGGATGGTTGCTTTGTTTAGTTCTTTGTAATCGATGCACAGCCGCATCGTCCCATCCTTCTTCTTTACAAACAGTACTGGAGCTCCCCATGGAGATACACTTGGGCGATTGTATCCTCGGTCTAGTAATTCTTGTAGCTGTACCTTTAGTTCCTTCAATTCTGCCGGAGCCATCCTGTACGACGCTTTTGATATCGAACGAGTATCCGGAAATGTATCAATTGTGAATTCAATTTCTCTATCCGACGGCATCCCAGGTATCTCGTCCGAAAACACATCGGGGAACTCTGCCACAATCTCAGTCTGATTCGAATCTATACCCTTTATTTGAGTGTCAAAAATAGAAGCAAGGAACCCTTCACACCCTGAGTACAACATGTGCCTTGCTGTAACTGCCGATATTACCATAGGTCCTTGGAACGCCGAGCCGTACGAGTAAGAGAACTCTGTTTCTCTGGTTAGGCGAAACACAACTCTCTTATCCGCACAGTCAATCGTTACATGACAGGCGTTGAGCCAGTCCATTCCCAAGATGATATCGTACTCTTTGATGTCGAGTACAATTGCATCCAGAGATAAAGTCTTGCCTCCAATTTTAATGTAGCCGTCCCTGCAAATCAAAGTTGCAGGCATATCTACTCCCGAAGGAGTGCTAACATACAAAGCTGTCTTTAGTTGAGTCATACAAAATTTATTTTCCGTTGCAAAATCAGAAGAGATAAAGCAATGAGTAGCGCCAGAATCAAAAAGTACTCTTACAGGTGTGCCTTTATATAGCAACGTACCTGTTATAACATTCTCCGCGGTCTGGGCCTCTGCCTGAGTCAAGGCATAAACCCTTGCTTGCCCACCTTGTTGATTCGGTGCATTCCCAGCTGGAGCCGGTAAGGCTGGTGGCGCTTCGCCATGATGCTGGTTGTTATATTGTCCCCGGTTGTGGTTGTTGTTATGCCCACGATACTGATTATTGCTATACCCACGAGGAGAATACTGATTCCCTCCTCTATTTCTGCAGTCAGCTTCCTTATGGCCCTGTTCGCCACATTTGAAACACTTCACCCGACAATCCTCAGATCGATGTCCCCAACGGTTGCATGATTTACAATGTTCTGTATGTTGAGGCCCTCTATTGTCTCCAGTATTGTGATGCTTAGGTGCGTCGTTCCTGCTAGCAGACCAAGGTCGTTTCTGATTATTGAGTCCTTGGTTGCTCTTCATTGTCTCACGACTAGCCGACTTATGAAATCTCTCCATCTCGAGAGCTGTCTCGTACGCCTCCCGGTAATACGTACATTTTCGAGTTAGCACATCCCGCTCTAGGCCCTCATTCAAGCCTTGCACAAATCTTCCTCGCTTGGCGTCGTCATTCGGTACCATGTATCCAGCGAATACGACTCTCTTCAAAAACTCTGTCTCGTAGTCATGCACTGACATACTGCCTTGTCGAAGTGCAATGAACTCATTCTCTTTTTATTGTCGGACAGCGGGTGGAATGAATTGAGTGATGAAAGCCTGCTTGAAGGCCTCCCAAGACATCTTTATATCCTGACTATTTCCGCAAAGTGCCTGTCTCTACGAAATCCACCACTCCTGGGCCTTGAGACAAAGTTGTACAGCGGTACACTCCACTCTCTTACTGCCCTGAATCTCTAACATTCGGAAATAGCCCTCCAGGGTGTTCAAGAAGCCCATCACCTCATCTGGCTCCTCTTTCCCATTAAACAGGCGGGTCGTAACTTTTAAATTCAGAGAACTTGAAGCTCGTCCTCTTTCGTGTCGGCGTCTCAGATTTCTCTGCCGGTACCTCCATGGTCTCGGTTGCTGCGGCCATTACAGAAACATTGGAATCGGCCGACAGCTTGGTGACAATATGAGTTAGACTATCCACTTGTTTTTGTTGAGCATCCAGCTGCTCCTGAAACTGATATTGAATCTGCTCCTGAAGCGCGCGATGTTGAGCTTCGCTCTGCTTCCTCTGAGCCTCCATTTGTTTAATCAGTTTCTCAATCGAGTCAGATGATGAATTCGTCTTTGCGCTATCACCCTTGGTCATTCTACAACAAAGAAATAATTCCATTAGCACTCATAAAATATTTATGGGCTTATTGTATGGAACATTATTTCATGCCAGCGCTATCGACACCATCAATCGAGAAAATTTGCATCAAGACTTCCTTTTTGTAACATTTATTTTTGAAATCCGAGGAAGTGAAACCGTGCTATGATACCAACTTGTCACGCCCCGATTCGGGAAATCGCTCGTTTTGCTTCGATTCACGCTGAATCGATCGTCCTCGCTAAGGCGTGATGCTGTACAAGTCTGGAATTGCACTTGTACAAGGCTATAGAACATACACATTTATATCAATTCATCACATTTGAAAAATAAGCCACAGTTGCGAAAACATTGAGTAAGCGGAATAGGAAGAAAGTATTCATTTTATTGATGATTGTAGTCAGAAATACAACTTTTTTCGATAATATTTGAAATACCTTTTCGGCTACATTGATTCATGAAAAGAAGTACAACTGATAGGCTGTCATGAAATAATTTCCCGTTCCATACATCATGCCCCTTTAGTACTTGAAGTATAAACAGCTATCTTTGAAATCTCCGTAATACTTTGTACGTCTTTAGGGAAAAACAACTTGAAAGGAAATAGTAGTTCAGAAAGCTTTAGTTGCGATGTGCGCCCGAGCCTTCTCCAGTACCTGTAGAGGAGGGGTCAGCACATTATAACAATGCGCTGGTGAGCCCCGTTGGCCCACTCAGCTAAACCAACATTTTATTAATGACAAGCATTTTAAAGATATAAACTTATAAGGGACAGGCAACATTTAGAGTAAATCACAATTCAAACGACATGGTAGTTCATAAAACCATGTTTACTTTACCATTGGCTGAATCCAGCTTTCCTGCATAAGATACAGGATAATAATAATATACTTACCGCCCCTGCATAAGACATTAATTAGCATACATTCCTACGATGTGACCACTGGTGTTGTTAAACCATATGGACTCTTTTCATTCATTCATTTGCATTTGGGACTTCAAGATAATGAGATGACAGCACAGTAGGGAGCTAGCCTCTATGATGCCTCGCATTACTCATGTTTCTCCAAAGCACTTTATTATTTCCTCCTAGGCCGAATCGGTACAGGCGCCCCTGTACCGTTCGAGGAAATTATTGCTCAATCCTTGTATACAAGTTGTCCATGGTCAGGCGAATGTGTGTCCGACTCGTTATACACAGTGTGCATAGAATATTTGAAGTAATAGGCAACACGATCATTCTTAGCATTTCATAACCATCATTCTAGGCATCAATTCAATCTTTTCAATGTTCAGTTCATTGCAGTGTAATCAATTCATTTCAATATTCTATCGCTAGCATCTTAGTGGTATTGACTTGTGGCATTAGCATCTTGATATCGATCAACGGATGTTCCAAGACAATTATTTAGTTGGCATGAAGGAATAGCGAGAGGGACAATACCACCACAGAGATCCACATTCACCAAATTAGAGAATCGGCGAGAGAGAGAGAAACACTTGCACGCTTAGCCTTCCGTCACACGTCAGTCTGTATTGGCACCAAAAGATTGATTAATAATCTGTCTCATTGTGTTCTCTTCTCTCAGAATTCTCAAGAATGAATGCTATGCAAATCGATAAAAACGGACAAGAATCAAATCATCGAAAATTATTCAGAAAAGCATCCATCAAAACCAAGCAGCAAAACCAGCAGCAAAACATCCAGAGAAAACTCTTGGACGCATTTCAAGAGAAACCGATCCATTAATTGGAAAGGTTCTTATGCACTTGTCCGTGATCGATTCGATGCCGACGGTAAGTTTTCCCAATACTCGGTTTCGACCGAGTTAGCCAAGCCACAAGCCTTACATAGTGCACCGCTAGGAGCGGGACACTACAAAAACCTAGGGTTTACTAGAAGGAGAAGTCGGACTTATAGTTCTGAAGGAAGAAAGAAGGAGTCGGCTGAGAATTTGTGAGCAAGAGAGAGAGAGTTTGCGTGTGTATAGGAAGAAGATGAGTGAAGAGATGGTATTGGCTGGGTGTTAGAGGAAGAGAGGAGGAGGAATAGTATGAAGAAGAGTGGGCGGTGAGTAAAATTGAAATGAGAGTAGGTGGATAAGAAGTCAAAGTGAGCTGAGTTGTAATTATGATGAAGAGATGGTGAATGGGATTTCTAAGAGAGAGAATTGAAGGGTGCTACTCCACGTGGGAGAGAACTTCATTTAATTCTCTTGATCGGTTCTCGAGCCTACTGCCATTCACTGTGACCATTCAAAAATCGAGGGGTTGCTGGCCCTTCGAGATTCGAAGAGTCGACAGGAGTTGGTTGATCCGGATTGGAGGATTCAGCTATTAGGCTCCTCAATGAATTTTTGCAGACTGATGTTCATTAGATGTGTAGAGAAGAATGGTGGGAGTTTTGGGTATTTAGGGCTGTCAACTGGGCCGGGTCAGAACAACGTTTTTGGGCTAAAATTAAGGGCTGGTTGTGTGGGGAAGTAAATTAGAAAATTGATTTTATATGTTAGGTTGATCTGTTGGGCTGGTAGCAGTATGGACTGGTTGGAAACTTTGTAATTTTGTTGTTATATTTGTTAAAGCCATGCCTAATTTATAGTATATATATACTTATGTGTACAAAATTTTGTATAAACATTTTAATATAAAATAAAATATGTATATTGTTATGAAATTATTTCTTAAACATTTGGACTTTGTAAATGTTGTTTTAGCTAGATATTGCTTAATAAATGCATTATTACTAGAAAATAGTTATTTTTATACTATCCATATGTATTTGCTATAATTTATATATTGTTAGTAAATTCTAATATATCAAAAACGTATTTATTTCAAAAATGTTATTTTACTTACAAAATGTTTCTAGTATTTAAAAGCGATATTACTATTATTTATTTTGATTAAATCATATTATAAAAATTGTTTTATATTTTCTAAAAAAATTAAAATGTGTTTTTCATTAACCTTATTGTATGATTAGCTAGCAAGTATCTCCTAAAAATAATGTACAGCTATAATTATTACCTTGCTAATAAAATATTTCCAAATATTTCTAAAATTATATAGTATATGTGTTCATGATTATTTTTGGTGATTAAACTATAATATTTTCTAAATATTGTTAACTTGTTCTTATCTAGAAATAGTTGAATTATCTAAGTTAGTTAGCTAATGTCATTATTCAAACCCTAATAACTTGTACAAAAATATTACCAGGTGATTATTCAGATCCATGCAGTACTACTCTCGTGCTTCCAAGGCGAGACAAGTACAATGACTCGACTTGTACTCTGTATTTCTGTCTTACATTCATGTACCATGTTCTCATATCGGACACGAGATACACACGATTGCCTTGTACATTGTTCATTGCTTGCGAGTCATTGTTTATTGCAGGGATTGGTGGAATATTAGCTTTTGTCTGACCACACCCAACATAGGTATTATGGATAGCCTAATCGTACACTTCACGTACGATGAAGCCGGACCTTGTAGAATTGATTGACTCATTGACTCATTGATTGATTGTGCTCCCTAGTCGGTCACACATTAGTTTAATATTTCAAATTGTCACACTTGTATATTGATTGTCGTGTTTATTGCCTTGTACATTGATAGTCGTGTTCATTGTCTAGCATATTGATTGTCGTCCAATGCCTGCAGTTTTATATTTTATTTCTGGTACCATAGTTTCACTTCCATTTCTGGTATTCTGGTTCACCTTGTATTTTGTACCACAGGTTACATTGTATATTGTCTTATCAGGGTTGTACTTTGCTCTTTTTCTGACAGGATACGTTACAGGTGAGCTTGAGGTTACATGGAGCTTGTGATTGCATTAGATATTGCGGGATGTATTTCTTTTCTTAGTTTTTCTGGAGATTGTATTTTGGATATTCATTATTGTATATTATTTTATTTGACCAGATTTTTCTCCGGCTGATTTTGTACTAAAATAACTTGATGGTTATTGGTGATTTTCTGGGAACGTTATAAAAGCTATGTTGTTTACATTACATTGTGACTTGGTGTTTTCTTTAGTATTGTACAGCTTACTTCCTCGTGTCCATCGACGAAGGCTGGGCGTGTCTGACTCGTATCCGATTATTTGAGAGCGGGTCGTGACATATTTTTAGTGGTGGCCCATGCAGGTCTATCCTAATGATACTTAGGCAATAAAGTGTTATTGGAGGACCAGCGAAAGCTAAGAAAAATTTATCACAGCATAGGAACCGCGGGAAAATGGTTTATGGTTTATGGTTATTGATACTTTTGAAATTTGATTTACTTATGATTTTTTTTTTAGGTTTAGTTTATGATTTTCTAGGACATAACAATCAATAATTTATTTTTCTGTTACAGGATGGTCGCCACGATGAACGTTGGGACTAGCGAGCAGCCTGCATCCAGTGCGCAAGAGCAGATTCCACCGTCTTCGCCTCAGCCGCTTCCTCCGACGATGACGATCGACGGCACACAGATGATAGCCATGTTTCAACAGTTAATGGAGGCCCAGAATCAATAGGCTGCGCAGTTCAGAGAGGCTCATAGTCAGCAGGCCGCACAGTTCAGAGCGACCGTCGTCGACACACTCAGGACCAGAGAGCCGGCAGCACCAGCTCCGCCAGCACCGCCAGCACCAGCAGCACCGAGGCCAGAAACTGCCAAAGACTATCAGAACCTCTGTCCGATGGATTTTTTGGGCCATGAGGGCATAGTCTACGCAGACGAGTGGCTAGAAAGTGCTGAGCGGACATTGAAGATGGCAAGGATCCCGGATGATTTGAAGGTCGAAGTTGCGAGCATGCGACTTTTCGACATTGCTCGGGCTTGGTACCGGGAGGAGCCCCAGTTAGCGGAGCCCGAGGTTTCCCGAAAGAATTTCAAACTACTGTTCCAGGAGAAGTTCTTCCCGGATGTGGAGCGGGGCGAGCTTCGAATATAGTTTAAGGTGTTGCAGCAGGGGAGTATGATTGTGGCACAGTATACATCGGAGTTCACCCGACTCAGCAGGTTCGTAAAGAACCTAGTCAGCACACCGAAGGAGAGGGCTTGGAAGTTCAAGAAGGGCCTCACCAGGAAGTTGCATCATGCAGTAGCTATCAGTCAGGCCACTACTTATACGAGCATCCTTAAAGTTGCTCAGGGAGTGGAGAAGGAGATGGACCCGAAGCTTAAGCGGGACCGAGACATTGGCGCCAGCAGTTCCAAGGGTCCACCGAAGCGGACCAATACTCAGCAGAGGCCACTTTAACATCAGCATCATGTTCGAGCACCGACATCACCGAGGCAGCAGAGACAGGTTCAGACTACGATATACTTTTCTTGTGCATGCTGCAAGAGACCGGGACACCGTGTCGAGGAATGCCGCAAGAAGTTAGGGCAATGCTTGATTTGTGGATCTTCCACTCACCAAGTGAGAGATTGCCCTGCAGCTTTCACTCGTCAGGGATCAGCACCAGAGCAGCAGCAGGAGGACCCAGTCTTTGAGGATCAGTAGTAGCTGCAGGAGCGCAGCCGGATGGACCGTTATCTTTCTTACTTACTTGTAGTAGTTGGATTTCTTTTGTATTGCCTATTTTGAGGCTTGACTCTGTGTTTTTCTTGCACTTACTGTTTTTATATTGTCTAGTGACTACTTGTTAGTCCTTGTTACTTTTGTTATCCAAATAAAAATTCCTTTTACTCAATTGTTTCTTAAAAACTTTTTACATGATTTTGTGCACCCCTACAAAACCCTTGAAATTTTGAGGACGAAATTTTTGTAAGGGGGTATATTTGTAACTCCCTGAACCTATTTTTGGGTATTATTGAAAAAAAATTTATTTTAAAAAAAATTATATATGGATAATTGATTTTAATTTTCTATTTAAAATATTATAATTTTGTTAACAAAATACGATTTTAAGTAATAAATACGATTTTAATAGTTTATTGATTAATTATAGATTTTTAGTTGATTCTCTGACTGTGTGGAAGATCTTAATAAAAAATATATATCCTGATTAATTAAACTATTAAACCTTGTTTGATTTGACTATTGGTTTTGAGGGCCTTTATTAATTATATTTTGATTTTTGGTTATTGTGCTGGCATTATTACTTTAGTAATTGGAGTAGTATTTGTTGGTTTTAACTAAGTTGTGTAATTAGCTAGTAATTATAACTGAATTAGTTATTCAGTTAGGAATCTGTTATCAACTAATTTTGTAATTAGTTAATTAATAAAATCTGTTGGAGAGAATATTTGATTTTTGAAATTCTATTTTAAAATACTATTTTTGAATTTTTGTTTTGAAAACTGTTTAAAATTGAATTTGAAAACCTGTCACGCCCCAGAACTAGAATACTGGAGAGCGGGGGAATGACTCAGCCAGCTACGTATTACGGGTAGATGAATACCGTATAATACGATCTATGCTGTCTAACCAGACGAGGGGGTGCATATTACATAAAAGTCATACTATGGTCATTTCGCATCTATTGTCTCAATCATTCAAACGAGAAACAGGAAATAGAGAACATACAAGATAAAGCAGTAAGGCGTCCCAAACGCTCAGTCAAAATGTTCTTAAGATCTGTCTTTACAAAACATAGCCAGATGGTATAGCAAGGTATACACAATTGTTATCAGCTGCAGTCTGACTTTAGTTACAATTATGCAAAAGTAAGTACAAGACGATCCGACCAACATGTCGGTGCCAAACGGCTAAGTATAAAGTAAATGACAAAACGAGCGGTGAAGTAAAGAAACCCACTCGAGTCCTCCTGCGATCATTCCCCTAGTATTGACCATCTTGGAGGTAGAAGTAAGCTAGATCCTCGGGGACCGGCTCTAAATCTGGCCATGCAAAACCAGAGAGGTTAGACCTCTAATAGCAAGTACCACAAGGGAGCACGATATGAAGGACTAAACCAGTAAGTAAGAAGATATAATAATAGATCTCTGCTTTCTACTAGGATTCACATAACATCACGACACTCCGAACCAACCTCCCAACCAAACAAGGACAGAAGTTGGTCCGTCACGTCCTGACATTCTGATCATCTTAGTTAGGCAATAGAGTAGATACAATACACAAACAAATCATCTTGAACGGCCAATCAACTCCTGCAGCTTGCTATTGTGAGTCCCAAGTTATCCTGGAATAATGCAAATACGGATTCCTCAGTTCTTACTATGTGCGAGCAAGGCTAGTCTATCCAGTCAATCAATTGCGCCAATCATGTAGTTAGACGAGTCCCAGCGGGACGCCCGTCGTTATAGTATGTACAATAATATAAGCAGATACTGTTCCCTTCCCGTGTGGCAGATTTACAGTATCTGTGGGAACCAGCCGGCCCGTCAGGCACTTAATAGTCCCAAGGGGGCTGCCATATAAGAACTCGGGAATCCATTCTCTCCATGCCATCATTATTTTATCTAACTTAATAGTCTCTACGTTGAGTGAAGTTCCATGCCGTGGATCATGGTCATTCAATGAGTACTTTTGTACGGGGTACGATATGCGTAACTCTACAATGATACCCGTGCGGCTAGGTTGTAGGTTTTACATAGCGTGATGCAATAATCAAGTCTAACCACGGAGTAATCATGCCTTGACCATATAGTACACATGCTATTTTTGTAAAATGGATAAATAATTAATTTGAAACCTGCATGTGCCTGTATGCCAATATTCGAGATTGGCTAATCGAGTACAATAGTTCATTACATGAACGTGTCTCATTCATTTCATTCAATAAGACGACTAGCTAGTCTCTTAGTTCCAACTAGGAACGCATGATCAATTTTAGTAAAGATAACCATTATTATCAATGGTATCAAGGCATGAAAGTCAATTTGTATTACACGGGGTCAAGTCTGTAACTCCTCAGGGTTAAGTTCCAGTCAATCTGGGTATCCATGGATCAATCAAGACACATGCCACATTCTACACAACAATCCATATTAACTATATTAACATGTTATGATTTTATCAAGTTCACGCCAAAAGGTGTAAGGATATAATAGAAGAATCATCATGCCATCATTAAATGAATAAGTTATAGAGCAAATAGAAACACCCTGGTTAAAAGTCACGCCAGCAAGTCTAAGCTAAGGCCAAAAGTCACGCCAACAAGTCTAGTCGAAGTGAGCGTGAAAATGGTTCCTGTTGGCATGCACAGTGTGAGTGTGGAAAATGATAAGAAATCCACGCACGCACTCGTGGGCGTGGGCGTGACTAAAAATACACGCACTCATGGATGTGTGCGTGACTGAAATACACGCACGCTCATGGATGTGTGCGTGACTGAAAATACACGCACGCTCATGGAAACGTGAGCGTGACCGAAAATACACGCACGCTCATGGAAACGTGAGCGTGACTGAAAATACACGCAGACACGCAGAGACGTGTGCGTGACTAAAAATACACGCACGCTCATGAGAACGTTAGCGTGACTAAGAAATACACGCACGCAAACGTGAGCGTGACTAAGAAATACACGCATGCAAACGCGAGCGTGACTAAAAATACACGCACGCTCATGAGAACGTTAGCGTGACTAAGAAATACACGCACGCAAACGCGAGCGTGACTAAGAAATACACGCACGCAAACGCGAGCGTGACTAAAAATATACGCAAACACGTAGAGACGTGTGCGTGACTAACGAGCAGTTCTACCACATGAACTCTCTGATCCAAAAACACGCTAAGTTGGTGGAATTAAAACCGATGAACAGCCAAAAATACAAACTTAGATCTAGAGAAAACAAGCCACAGAAATCACATATGCCAAGCACTAAACTCTCTCAGGATCATGAGAGGAAGAGTAATGATCCATAAAAATGGATGATTGAGAAGCAAGTTTGCACTTGCCTACTGCTACTGCTGGTAGGTGGAGAGTGATGAGAGGAAGAAGAAGAAGTAAATGGTGAAGAGAAGTAATGAGGAGAGAGAATGGAGAGGGGAGCTTTAAATAGCAAGGGGGTGGTAGGTGGGAGCTAATGGGCCAAGTTTGAGGGGGTTCGGCCAAGGCCAACCCAAAAGTGAGACTAAAGCAGGAAATAAAATACAGGTAACAAAATTGCAGGGAATGAAATACAGACAATAGAATTGCAGGAAAAATGATTGACATAAAAATTAAAGAGCAGATAATTAATTAACATGAACTTATAGGTATTTAAATACAGGATAATACATGATAGATACTAAATAAATATACATGAATTGTACATGTATAAAAATACGCATTTTGGGAACGGGGAGTGACATCTCTACCCACCTTAGAAAACTTTCGTCCTCGGAATTTCAAATCCAAGCAGGTAGAAAGATCGGAGCTAAACTAATACAAGCAATTCTAGTGATCAAACAATCATTTTTTTTTACCATATTAAAAGCAAGTACTATATATGTAAATTCATCAATCCACGATATCAAGTAGTTCTACCCATAAGGTGACAAGCATGAAGAATCAGGACAATCAAGGTATACGGAAAGAGATATACCTTGTGAGTCAAACAGGTGTGGATACCGTGATCGGATGTCATCCTCGCGTTTCCATGTTAACTCTTCCAATGAGTGATGACCCTAAGCAACACGGATAAGACTAATTGTTCGGTTCTTGAGTATCTTCTCTCTTCGGTCCAAAATGGACACAGGCTGTTCCTCGTAAGACAGGTTGGTACCAACAACCAGCTCAGAGTGATCGAGGACATGGCTTGGGTCCGATACATACCTACGTAATTGAGATACATGAAACACGTCATGCACCTCTTGTAACGAAGGTGGGAGGGATAAACGATAAGCAACATCGCCTATCCGATCAAGGATAACAAATGGGCCCACGTACCGCGGACTCAATTTCCCGCGAACGCCAAATCTAATGACCCCACGAGTAGGTGAGATTCGCAAGAATACGTGGTCCCCAACAAAGAATTCTAACGGCCTACGATGCTGGTCCGCCCAATGACGATGCCGATCCTGCGCAACTCGAAGTCGCTCTCTAATTCCCTTAACCACTTCAACCGTCTGAACAATCATTTCCGGGCCTAGTATCTTCCTCTCCCCGATATCATCCCATGCAAGCGGTGACCGGCACTTCTTACCATATAATGCTTCAAACGGTGCCATCTGGATACTGGCTTGATAACTGTTGTTGTATGAGAACTCGACCAAGTGCAGGTGACTTTCCCAAGACCCTCCAAAATCTAGAGTGCAAGCTCGTAACATGTCTTCCAAAGTCTGAATCGTTCTTTCTAATTGCCCATCCGTCTGCGGATGGTAGGCCGTGCTAAATCTTAACTTGGTACCCAGACTATGATGTAAGCTCTTCCAGAAATGTGATGTAAAGCGGGTATCTCGATCCGACATAATACTGACAGGGACTCCATACTGCCGGACTATCTGTTACAAATACAACTTTGCCAACTTTTCTGTAGATTGTCCTACTCGAAAAGGAAGAAAGTGTGCTACCTTCGTAAGCCGATCTACTATTACCCAAATAGCGTCCTTACCACTTGGTGATCTCGGTAAACCGGTCACAAAGTCCATCGTGATGTGCTTCCACTTCCATTCTGGGATAGGAAGCGGTTGTAATAACCCAGCTGGCCTCTGCTATTCTGCCTTCACTTGCTGACATACCAAGCAACGGGAAACAAATCTAGCTATCTCTCTCTTCATCCCGTTCCACCAGAAATGCTGCTTGATATCTTGGTACATCTTGGTCCCTCCAGGGTGAATAGAATACTGAGAACTGTGAGCTTCTGCCATAACCTCCTGTCTGATATCTCCACTAGACACACATAGACGTGATCCAAACCTAAGTGTACCATCTTCATGAATTCTCATCTTCTTCCTGAGTCCTAACTCACATTCTGTTCTAAGCTTCTGGATCCTTGGGTCTTGTGCCTGAGCTGCCTTGATCCTGTCTACTAAGTCAGATTGAACTTGCAGACTTGTTAGAACTCCTACTTCACTAGGAAGTATAACTTCGATGCCCATCTCTTGAAGGTCTTCTAAAATGTGCTTCTGTGTTGTCAGCATAAATGCGCCGCCTCTCCTGCTAAGAGCGTCTGCTACTACATTAGCCTTGCCTGGGTGATACTGAAGCTCTACGTCATAATCCTTAATCAACTCCAGCCATCTTCTCTGCCTCATGTTCAGTTCCTTCTGGGTAAAAATATACTTTAGACTTTTATGATCTGTATACATCTCCACCCGGTCACTATATAAGTAATGCCTCCACAGCTTCAGAGCAAACACTACTCCCGCTAATTCCAAATCAAGAGTTGGGTAATTCTTCTCGTGGTCCCGAAGCTGCCTAGATGCATATGCTATCACCTTCCCATGCTGCATAAGGACGCATCCAAGTCCTTTACCTGACGCATCACAATATACTGTAAAACCTCCGGATCCAACTGGTAATGTAAGAATAGGTGCTGATATCAACTTCTGCTTTAAAGTCTCGAATGATGCCTGACATTCTGCTGACCAAACAAATGGTACATCCTTCCGGGTCAAGCGGGTCATGGGTGCTGAAAGCCTTGCAAAGTCTGACACAAACCTTCTGTAATATCCTGTTAATCCCAAGAAACTCCGCACATCTGCTACGGTCTTGGGTACTGGCCAACTTTCTACTGCTTCTATCTTCTTGGGATCTACTGCTACTCCAGCTCCTGATATAATGTGACCCAAAAATGAAATACGATCCGACCAAAACTCATACTTGCTGAACTTGGCATACAATTGGTTCTCTCTCAGAACCTGTAACACTTTTCTGAGGTGGTCTTCATACTCCTCTTCACTAGCAGAGTATACGAGAATGTCGTCAAAAAACACAACGACAAACTGGTCTAAATATGGTATAAAGATGCGATTCATCAAATCCATAAATATTGCTGGAGCATTGGTCAAACCAAACGGCATTACTAAGAACTCATAATGCCCATACTTCGACCTGAATGCTGTCTTGGGAATATCTTCCTTCCGAACTCTCACCTGATGGTACCCTGAACGAAGATCTATCTTGGAGAAAACTCTAGCTTTGCTCAACTGATCAAATAGGTCGTCGATCCTGGATAATGGGTACTTGTTCTTCACTGTTACCGCGTTAAGCTTTCTGTAGTCAATGCATAATCTGGATGACCCATCCTTCTTCCCCACAAGTACCACTGGTGCTGCCCATAGTGACATGCTAGCTTGGATGAACTTCTTCTCCTTCAGTTCCTCTATATGCTGATATACCTTGGTCTGCTCTGAATCCGCCATTCTGTAAACCCGATCTGATATCGGTTTAGTTCCTGGTGCCAATTCTATACTGAACTCAATATCTCTAACTGGTGGTAGACCTGGAAGTTCTTCAGGAAATACGTCTAGAAATTCTTCAACTACCTTCGGAATCTGAACTTCTTCCATTGCCGCTACTATTCCCTGCTCTGGTTGAGTTGCCTCTGATCTGACTAAGGTGAATCTCTCCATGCCTGGAATATCAAAAGATACACTCCCTCTACGACAATCTATTATCGCATGACTGTCTTTCAGCCAGTCCATGCCTAAGATAACGTCGAAATTTCCTACAGGAAATTCTATCAACCGGGCGGGTAAGGAATGCCCGCAAACTACAACGCTACACGCTAGAATAACTCTACTAACTCCTACGAGCCCATTACCAGTGAGTATATTCAACCTCTCTGGCAATGCCTCGAACTCTATTCCTAGTCGTGTCGCAAATTATGCAGATATAAATGAATAGGATGCTCCCGAATCAAACAATGCTACTGCGAGATATGAGGCGACGAGAATGTTACCTGCCACAACATCTCCCGATGCCAATGTCTCTTCTAAGGATAAAGTGAATGCTTGCCCTCGACCTCCTTGCTGGCTCCCATGTTGCGGCCTAGCCTGATGCTGCTGCTGGCCCCTGCCTTGATGATGCTGGGGTGGTCTATGCTGGTGTTGCTGCATCGGCGGTCCCTGCTGCCGAAACATCTGAGCCTGCGGACGCTGTGCCAGCGGCCTTACTGCCACTGCTGGTCCTCGATACTGGCCTGTCCCTGGTACGGGCAGAGCAGGAAACTGCTGCCCTGGTCCTCCTGACCTTGAATTCATGGGACATGTGGTAACCCGATGGTCTGGATTTCCACATATCAGACACAGTCCATTCAATATCCGACACACATCTCTAGTGTGTCCCATCTTTCCACAATAAGTGCAGCCCACCGGGGGTTGCTGGTTCTTCCTCTGTTGTTGTTGCTGCCTGGGTGGTGCTGGCCCTCGTATCGCCACATCGTGGATACGAATGCCGGTGGATGGTGCTGTTGTTCAGGGCGCTACTCCCCCTCCTCCTTCAATCTGACTGTGGGATCTCTTCTGACCCCCAGTCCTTGCTGCAAGCCTCTAAATGGTGATCTCATGCCTTCGAGTCGCCATCAATATCTCATCAAAAGTCTGGTAATTGTGCCCCTCTATCAATTGCAAGAGTTCAAGATGAAACCATTGCTGAAACCTCATAGCCCTCTGGCTTTCTGTTGCTACCATCTCTGGGGCGAATCTACTCAATCTGCAGAACTCCGCTGCATAAGCATCCACAGTCTTGCCAGCCTGTATGAGGCTGATAAACTTCTGTTGTAGCTCAAACTGTGCTACAACTCTATAGTACTTGGTCCAGAACCTTACGGTGAAATCGTCCCAAGCCACAGGATGTCTGATGCCCACTTCCTCTGATTCCCACCAATCACGTGCGAGATCCTGAAGTAACAACTTTACTAGATCCACACGTTCTTCTGCCGGTACCTTAGCTGCTGTCAGAATAGCCTCCATGTCCTTAAGCCATGCATCTGCTGATATGGCATCCTCCGTGCCCTCGAAACGGCGGGGGTTGTACTTGCAAAACCTGGCTGATGCTCCTGAATCAGTCCTCACTCCTCTTTCCAATGCCGTCTGTAATCCTTGGTTAAGCAACACATTCTGCTCTTGTAGCTGAGTGTGCATGCGTTGCTGGGCCAACATCTGATGTTGCTGAGTAGCCATCATTCCTCTCATGATCTCTAGAAGGGCTGGTGTGTCCACTTGGGTAGGTGGAACTGTTGGTGGTGGTGGAACATCCGGATACTGCGATCCAGTTACTGGTTCCATTATCACTTCTTCCTGGGTAGCCTCTTGAGGTGGGACTGGACCTTGTTGCTGACCAACCGGGTCAGGTTGTCCATGTTGCTCCTGCTGTTGTCCAGTCCTGGCAGATGCGGATGAAGTGCCCCTAAGAAAAGGGACAAGAAAATAATCAAACAACCGGACATGAAGGATCAATGAAGTCAAAGGATACCGGAATGTCAAACAAGGGTTGAGAATAATGAATCATGAGATCAAGGGGGAACACACGTGATTGAGACATCCTATAAATCAAAACACCCCACAAGTCTGAAATCAGACCTGCGTGGGCCACCACTAAAACCTTGTCACGCCCCAGAACCAGAATACTGGAGAGCGGGGGAATGACTCAGCCAGCTACGTATTACAGGTAGATGAATACCGTATAATACGATCAATGCTGTCTAACCAGACGAGGGGGTGCATATTACATAAAAGTTTTACTATGGTCATTTCGCATCTATTGTCTTAATCATTCAAACGAGAAACAGGAAATAGAGAACATACAAGATAAAGCAGTAAGGCGTCCCAAACGCTCAGTCAAAATGTTCTTGAGATCTGTCTTTACAAAACATAGACAGATGGTATAGCAAGGTATACACAATTGTTATCAGCTGCAGTCTGACTTTAGTTACAATTATGCAAAAGTAAGTACAAGACGATCCGACCAATATGTCGGTGCCAAACGGCTAAGTATAAAGTAAATGACAAAACGAGCGGTGAAGTAAAGAAACCCACTCGAGTCCTCCTACGATCATTCCCCTAGTATTGACCATCTTGGAGGTAGAAGTAAGCTGGATCCTCGGGGACCGGCTCTAAATCTGGCCATGCAAAACCAGAGAGGTTAGACCTCTAATAGCAAGTACCACAAGGGAGCACGATATGAAGGACTAAACCAGTAAGTAAGAAGATATAATAATAGATCTCTGCTTTCTACTAGGATTCATATAACATCACGACACTCCGAACCAACCTTCCAACCAAACAAGGACAGAAGTTGGCCCGTCACGTCCTGACATTCTGATCATCTTAGTTAGGCAACAGAGTAGATACAATACACAAACAAATCATCTTGAACGGCCAATCAACTCCTGCGGCTTGCTATTGTGAGTCCCAAGTTATCCTGGAATAATGCAAATACGGATTCCTCAGTTCTTACTATGTGCGAGCAAGGCTAGTCTATCCAGTCAATCAATTGTGCCAATCATGTAGTTAGACGAGTCCCAGCGGGACGCCCGCCGTTATAGCATGTATAATAATATAAGCAAATAATGTTCTCTGCCTGTGTGGCAGATTTACAGTATCTGTGGGAACCAGCCGGCCCGTCGGGCACTTAATAGTCCCAAGGGGGCTGCCATGTAAGAACTCGGGAATCCATTCTCTCCATGCCATCATTATTTTATCTAACTTAATAGTCTCTACGTTGAGTGAAGTTCCATGCCGTGGATCATGGTCATTCAATGAGTACTTTTGTACGGAGTACGATATGCGCAACTCTACAACGATACCCGTACGGCTAGGTTGTAGGTTTTACATAGCGTGATGCAACAATCAAGTCTAACCACGGAGTAATCATGCCTTGACCATATAGTACACATGCTGTTTTTGTAAAATGGATAAATAATTAATTTGAAACCTGCATGTGCCTGTATGCCAATATTCGGGATTAGCTAATTGAGTTCAATAGTTCATTACATGAACGTGTCTCTTTTATTTCATTCAATAAGACGACTAGCCAGTCTCTTAGTTCCAACTAGGAACGCATGATCAATTTTAGTGAAGATAACCATTATTATCAATGGTATCAAGGCATGAAAGTCAATTTGTATTACACGGGGTCAAGTCTGTAACTCCTCAGGGTTAAGTTCCAATCAATCTGGGTATCCATGGATCAATCAAGACACATGCCATATTCTACACAACAATCCATATTAACTATATTAACATGTTATGATTTTATCAAGTTCACGCCAAAAGGCGTAAGGATATAATAGAAGAATCATCATGCCATCATTAAATGAATAAGTTATAGAGCAAATAGAAACACCGTGGTTAAAAGTCACGCCAGCAAGTCTAAGCTAAGGCCAAAAGTCACGCCAACAAGTCTAGTCGAAGTGAGCGTAAAAATGGTTCCTGTTGGCATGCACAGTGTGAGTGTGGAAAATGATAAGAAATCCACGCACGCACTCATGGGCGTGTGCGTGACTAAAAATACATGCACTCATGGATGTGTGCGTGACTGAAATACACGCACGCTCATGGATGTGTGCGTGACTGAAAATACACGCACGCTCATGGAAACGTGAGCGTGATCGAAAATACACGCACACTCATGGAAACGTGAGCGTGACTGAAAATACATGCAGACACGCAGAGACGTGTGCGTGACTAAAAATACATGCACGCTCATGAGAACGTTAGCGTGACTAAGAAATACACGCACGCAAACGCGAGCGTGACTAAGAAATACACGCACGCAAACGCGAGCGTGACTAAAAATACACGCACGCTCATGAGAACGTTAGCATGACTAAGAAATACACGTACGCAAACGCGAGCGAGACTAAGAAATACACGCACGCAAACGCGAGCGTGACTAAAAATACACGCAAACACGTAGAGACGTGTGCGTGATTAACGAGCAGTTCTACCACATGAACTCTCTGATTCGAAAACACGCTAAGTTGGTAGATTTAAAACCCATGAACAGCCGAAAATACAAACTTAGATCTAGAGAAAACAAGCCACAGAAATCACATATGCCAAGCACTAAACTCTCTCAGGATCATGAAAGAAAGAGTAATGATCCATAAAAATGGATGATTGAGAAGCAAGTTTGCACTTGCCTACTGCTACTGCTGGTAGGTGGAGAGTGATGAGAGGAAGAAGAAGAAGTAAATGGTGAAGAGAAGTAATAAGGAGAGAGAATGGAGAGGGGAGCTTTAAATAGCAAGGGGGTGGTAGGTGGGAGCTAATGGGCCGGGTTTGAGGGGGTTCGGCCAAGGCCAACCCGAAAGTGAGACTAAAGCAGGAAATAAAATACAGGTAACAAAATTACAGGGAATGAAATGCAGACAATAAAATTGCAGGAAAAATGATTGACATAAAAATTAAAGAGCAGATAATTAATTAACATGAACTTATAGGTATTTAAATACAGGATAATACATGATAGATACTAAATAAATATACATAAATTATACATGTATAAAAATACGCATTCCGGGAACGGGGAGTGACAAAACCTGTTTGGAAATTGTTTGATTTTTGAATTTAAAATCTGTTAGTTATTCTCTAACTAATTTAGTACAGGTGTATACTAAACACCCCCAGATCTGATTTTATTTACAGCCATGCCATTGTCCCTACTGGACACATACACACACATTCAATATTATTTTATTATAAATAGGGTACACGTTTTCCTAAAATTCTGACACAGCTCTCAATTCCTGACAACACAGTCAGTACACTCTCTCTCTCTCTACACTCTCTCTCTCTCATTATTCTCTCTTTCTTCTCCCTCTGCTCGAGGAGCCGAGCACCATCGTAGAGATCGGCCATCACTCTGGTCACCAGAGCTCCGTCGCGTGCCACCGCCTTGTAGTCTGAGCTCTCTTCGACTGCAGAGCCCCTTATTTCGTATGCCGCTTTGAGGACAGCACTGGCTCCTCGATCGCAACGCTGATCCTTCAGTTCCTGTAAGGCCGCCTCGTAGTTCGAGACAGTCACCGTCGCTTCGTATGACGAGCTGACTCCTCGAAGAGAAGAGCCGCTTCGATAGTAGAGCTGTCGTCAAAATAGCCGCCGCCGTCGAGAACTAGCAGCAATAGGAGCCGCCGACCGGATCCACGAACCGAGCTGCCTCGATTACTCGCTGACAGTTTCCGCCATGTTCGGCCGTTGGGGCCAGGTCGACGCCACCATCTGGAGAGATCCGCCGCCGAGCCAAGCCGGATCTCCGTCACCGACGTCGAGGATCGACATCCCCTCCGATCACGGTAAGCTTTCGTCTTGATCTCCTCGACCCCCTCTTTCTTCTTACTTCTGGTGCTAGAAATTAGGTTTACAATTGGCTCAGCTAGGGTTTTGTTAGGGTTAGGGTTTCCTAGCTATGGGGAAGAAGATGGAGGTTGTGGCCATGGAGGATTTATTAGGTTAGAGTTGGAAATAAAGCTGGAGGAAGAAGACTCTGGAGTTGAGGGGGAAAACCTAGGGTTTACTAAAAGGAGAAGTCAGACTTAAAGTTCTGGAGGAAGAAAGAAGGAGTCGGCTGAGAATTTGCGAGCAAGAGAGAGAGTTTACGTGTGTATAGGAAGAAGATGAGTAAAGAGATGGTGTTGGGCTGTGTGTTAGAGGAAGAGAGGAGGAGGAATAGTACGAAGAAGAGTGGGCGGTGAGTAGAAATGAAATGAGAGTAGGTGGAGAAGAAGTCAAAGTGAGCTGAGTTGTAGTTATGATGAAGAGATGGTGAATGGGATTTCTGAGAGAGAGAATTGAAGGGTGCTCCTCCACGTGGGAGAGAACTTCATTTAATTCTCTTGATCGGTTCTCGAGCCTGCTGCCATTCACTGTGACCATTCAGAAATCGAGGGGCTGTTGGCCCTTCGAGATTCGAAGAGTCGACAGGAGTTGGTTGATCCGGATTGGAGGAGTCAGCTATTAGCCTCCTCATTGAATTTTTGTAGACTATTGTTCATTAGATGTGTAGAGATGATTGGTGGGAGTTTTGGGTACTTAGGGCTGTCAACTGGGCCGAGTCAGAATAATGTTTTTGGGCTAAAATTAAGGGCTGGTTGTGTGGGGAAGTAAATTAGAAAAATGAGTTTATATGTTAGGTTGCTCTGTTGGGCTGGTAGCAGTATGGACTGGTTGGAAACTTTATAATTTTGTTGTTATATTTGTTAAATACAGGCCTAATTTATAGTATATATATATATATATATATATATATATATATATATATATATATATATACTTATGTGTACAAAATTTTGTATAAACATTTTTATATATAATAAAATATGTATATTGTTGTGAAATTATTTCATAAACATTTGGACTTTGTAAATGTTGTTTTAGCTAGATATAGCTTAATAAATGCATTATTACTAGAAAATAGTTATTTTTATACTATCCATATGTATTTGCTATAATTTATATATTGTTAGTAAAATTCTAATATATCAAAAACGTATTTATTTCAAAAATGTTATTTTACTTACAAAATATTTCTAGTATTTAAAAGTGATATTACTATTATTTATTTTGATCAAATCATATTATAAAAATTGTTTTATATTTTCTTTAAAAAAAATTAAAATGTGTTTTTCATTAACCTTATGATATGATTAGCTAGCAAATATCTCCTAAAAAGAATATACAGCTATAATTATTACCTTGATAATAAAATGTTTTCAAATATTTCTAAAATTATATAGTATATGTTTTCATGAGTATTTATGGTGATTAAACTATAATATTTTCTAAATATTGTTAACTTGTTCTTATCTAGAAATAGTTGAATTATCTAAGTTAATTAGCTAATGTCATTATTCAAACCCTAATAACTTGTACAAAAATATTACCAGGTGATTATTCAGATCCATGCAGTACTACTCTCGTGCTTCCAAGGCGAGGCAAGTACACTGACTCGACTTGTACTCTGTATTTCTGTCTTACATTCATGTGCCATGTTCTCATATCGGATACGAGATACACACGATTGCATGTACATTGTTCATTGCTTGCGGGTCATTGTTTATTGCGGGGATTGGAAGAAATATTAGCTTTTGTGTGACCACACCCAACATAGGTATTGTTGATAGCATAATCGTACACTTCACGTACGATGAAGCCGGACCTTATAGAATTGATTGACTCATTGACTCATTGATTGATTGTGCTCCCTAGCCGGTCACACATTAGTTTAATATTGCAAATTGTCATACTTGCATATTGATTGTCGTGTTCTTTGCCTTGTACATTGATAGTCGTGTTCATTGTCTAGCATATTGATTGTTGTCCATTGCCTGCAGTTTTATATTTCATTTCTGGTACCATAGTTTTACTTCTATTTTTGGTATTCTGGTTCACCTTATATTCTGTACCACAGGTTACATTGTATATTGTCTTGTCAGGGTTGTACTTTGCTCTTTTCCTAACAAGATACATTACAGGCGAGCTTGAGGTTACATGGAGCTTGTGATTGTATTGGATATTGTGGGATGTATTTCTTTTCTTAGCTTTTCTGGAGATTATATTTTGGATATTGATTATTGTATATTATTTTATTTGACCGGATTTGTCTCCGGCTGATTTTGTACTAAAATAACTTGATGGATATTGGTGATTTTCTGGGGATGTTATAAAAGCTATGTTGTTTACATTACATTGTGACTTAGAGTTTTTCTTAGTATTGTACAGCTTACTTCGTCGTGTCCATTGACGAAAGCTGGGCGTGTCCGACTCGTATCCGATTATTCGGGAGCGGTTCGTGACAATATGTCTTGTCATAATCAATACCTTCTTTTTAATTATAACTTTATGCCACTAGACGTGCTTTGTTATGTAGAACTTGTCCATCATCACTCTAGTTATTTTGGAACACCCATTTGGTACCAATTATCGATTGACCAATAGGTTTAGGAACAAGTTTCCAAACTTGGTTTCTCTCAAATTGATTAAGTTCCTCTTGCATGACGTCAATCCAAAACTCATCATTAAAAACATTTGCTACTGTTTAGGTTCTACTTGAGAAATAAAAGCTACATTTGCTGGTACATTAATATCTCTAGTAGAAGAATATGTACTTACGCCTTTGGATACATCACCTATTATGAGTGCCTCTGGATGGTCTGGCATAAATTTTATTCTCTTAGGTAGACTTTCCAGATAGCCCTTGTTGGTAGCAGTATCTTCAGGTGTCTTGGATTTGTTCTGCACATCTTCATCATCACTGTCACTAGATCTGTGACTATTGAGCTCATCAACAGTAATGTTAGTCGATTCTTCAACAATCATAGATCTCTTATTAAAGATCCTATATCCTATACTCTTGGCATCATACCCGAAAAATATCCCTTCGTCTGCTTTAGAGTCGACCTTACCCAAGTTGTCCTTGGTATTCAGGATAAAACAACATCCAAAAACTTTAAAATATAAAAATTTTGGAATCATTCCAAACCAGAATTCATAAGGTATTTTTTCAAAATAGGTCGAATTAACACCATATTCAAAATATGACATGTTCTACTAACAGCTTCTGCCTAAAAATACTTAGGAAGATTATGCTGATTCAGCATGACTCTAGCCATCTCACTTGGAGTACGATTCTTTCGCTCTACAACATCATTCTATTAGGGAGTTCTAGGACAAGAAAACTCATGGTAGTAACCATTATTATCACAAAACTTTTGAAATCGTTATTTATGAATTTGCCACCAAGATTACTTCGGATTCGAGTAATCATGAAGCCTTTTTCATTTTGTACCTTTTTGAAAATTATTTGAAATTCAAAAATGATATCACTTTTGTTTGATAAAAAGAAAATCCATGTATAATGAAAAAAATCATCAACAATCACAAAAGCGTTGAGCTTACCGCCAAGACTAGATACTCTACTAGGACCAAATAAATACATATGAATTAACTGTAAGGGTCTAGAAGTACTTACAACATTGATGGATTTAAAAGATGACCTAGTTGCTTTGTTCTTTTCATAGTTAGTACATACCATATCTCTCTTGTATGTGATCTCTGGAAGTCCTTTTACCAGCTTCTTGGTGCATAGCCGTGAGATAGTGTCTAATTTTTGTTTGTCCTAGCCTCATGTGCCATAGCCAGCTTTCATCTTGGTCGGCTATCAGGCATTTTCTGTATTGTTAGTACTTTCTAAAAAAAACATAGATATTGTCTTCCCTAATCCCTTTATATACAGAATTACCAGATGACATATCATAGATAGTACATTTGTCTTTTACGAAATTGATACCATAACCATTATCTTCCAAATGACTTATACTCAAGAGGTTATATTTCAGTTCTGTAACTAGACAAACGTCTTTTATTACTGGATAGGGAGACATACCAATAATATCACCTCTCAAATTATTGCTAAAGGAGACGTATCCTTCTTTCTTTATCGATAATATAGCAAATAAAGATGCATCACCAGTCATGTGCCGTGAACATCTGTTATCGAGTATCTACTTGCTTTTAGCATAAGATGGTTGAGGGTCCACCTACAAAAAGAGTAGATGAATCATTTGGTACCCATTTCTTCAAGGGTCCTTTATTATTAGTTTTAGGAATTCAAGCAAGTATGTTAGTGTCAACAAACTTTCTAACTCTACAATATTGTGATATATGCCCATGTGTACTACAATATGTGCATGTGAGTTTTCAAAAAGTGCTTTTTGTTTCTGTATTGACATTATTATGTATTTTTCTTGGAAACCTGTAAGTGAAAGCATGATTGTGAGTTACGTGTTGCTTACGTGCTTTCTTTGGTTTAGTCCTCTGAGATGTATGTTTGGCATTAGGACTGACCTTAGGCTGTGTAACAGGGATGGCCAGTTTGCCTAACTTGATCTCTAACTTTTTAGAGACCTCACAAGACTCCTCATATTTGGCAGTCATATCTATGAGTCTTTGCTCAGTGACTAAGTATTTCCTCTTCTCTATGTCATAAAGTTCTTGTATTTTGACATAGTCTCTTTTTTTCTTTTCAATAGTGAGGATAACCTCATGATAGTCTACTTTAAGCTTGGATATCTCTTTCGTGTCACCGATAGTAGACGTCTCTTTAATGTCTTTAACAAGATTAGACAGTCTAGCTATTTCGGTTGTGTGTGCCTTATTCTCCTTACGAGAAAGCTTGTACTTGTCTAACATATTTCTGCGTTCATCAAGTAGTTCACTAAAGGCAGTTTCTAGCTCATCGAAAGTAAAATCATCGTACAGAGGGTTTGAAGATACCGTATAGAAAGCCACCAGGCAGACATTTGTAGTGTTTCTGGGTCTATCCTCCTCCTCTGACTCACTGGCCTCATTTTCGTGCCAGATGCTTGTATTAGCGTACTTTCTACTGGTTGCAGCTTTCCTGCTCGATCTTGATCGGTCATACGGACTACTTTTCTTTGATAGTGGACAGTCCTTCCTTATGTGCCCTATCTTCTTACATCCAAAGCAGATTGTTTCTTCTTTATTGCTATCATAGATGTCCTTTTTTGTTCAGTTTGATCTCTCAAACTTCAAAAACTTTATGAAAATTTTGACCAATAGGGCCTGTTCTTCACCATCAGATGATTCTTCGTCCGAGTTGTTGCCTGAGACTCTTCGGACTTGTGCTTTGAAGGCTATAGATTTTTTCTTGGAAGTAGCTTCTTTAAACTCTTGTAAGTCCAGCTTTTGGGTTATGAGCTTGTCCATCAGTGTCTCCAAAGTCATCGTAGTGAGGTCGTTTCCTTCTATGATCGCAGTTGTCTTTGGGTTCCAATTCTTGGTTAGAGCACGCAGAACCTTCCTGATCTTTTCGTGATTGCTGTAATCCTTACCAAAAGACTGTAAAGGATTAGTAATATCGAGAAAATGAGTAAACATCTATGTAATTAACTCACCGGGTTTCATCTTGAAGGACTCGTACTCCTGTGTCAGTCTACTGATTTTAGATTCCTTCACTTGGGAAGTTCTTTCGTGAGTTACCTCAAGAAGTCTCCAAATTTCATTAGACGTCGTGTAGGTAGATACGCAATTGCACTCAATTTTGTCAATTATACAGAATAGTGCATCGATTGCTCGTACATCTAAACTAGCCTGTGTCTTTTCATGCTCCATGTATTTGTCATGAGACTTATCTACAAGTATACCATCAATCACTGTTTTAGGCGATTTCATGTAACCGTCTATCACTATCGACCAAAGATCGAAATCGAGTGACTTAAGAAAAAAATTCATTCATGTTTTCCAGTATATGTAGTTCGTTCCATCAAATAGTGGGAGTCTATTTATGGATTTCCCTTCATCGTTGAATATAGATTTAACAGCTGCCATAGATATATACTCTCTAGAGTGGTTATGTATATATATATAACCTGCTCTGATACCAATTGTAAGACCGTTGAGCACATCTAGAGGGGGGTAAATAGAGTGTGTGCATGTGTAGCTAAAAATAATCATCTCTTAAAAATTAAGCATTTATAAAGACTATGGCAAATAAGAGACAGTAAATAATAAAATAAAGTTGGAGATCAGAGAATCAAACTCAGTGAACACAGCGATGTATACTAGTTTTTCTCTGAGAGAACTACTCCAGTCTCGAGTACTCTTACTCGATGTTAATCTACTATTCACAAGCTAATTGAGAGCTTGTAGTCTCTTTACAATATCGTGCCTTGGTGACGAACGTACGACCGACTCCAACAAACTGATTTTGAAAACTGGAATATTTTTTGAATTGCAACCTCTGATACAACTCTTATGAACCAAAACACTAGATCGAATAGAACTGTACCATCTTTGGCTAAGAGTAGTATAGTCTAGATTTGAAAGCTTTTGCTCGTTGAAAATACTTTAGAAAGATAAAGAAGAGTGAGTGAATGAGTGATTTAGAAATGTGAAAATCCTGATCTATTTATAGTATTTTTTGAGACTGAACTCGGACAGAGTTCGGATGCATGAAACTTGCAAACAAACGTTGGATACAGATTTGGTGGAAACTGAATTTCAAGTAACCCAGACCAAACTCGGCCAGAGTTCTGTTGGGTCAGAACAGTAGTGTTTGGGCCAAATTTGCATAGGTTTTGGGCTTATTGGAATTATGGACTTTTGGGTTTAAATAGGTAAGCTTATTTGGATATGTGGACTGGAAATAACCTAAGCTAGTATTAATTCCGAACAATCTTACATTTATATTTCCTACACTTAATAAAGTTGAAAATTACAGAAGAAAATATAAAATGACTCGATCCGGATTCCAATGTGATTGCTTCTGGATGACGATGCGATGTTTTGTGTAGCAGTAGGATGTAGACGTAGTACGACGTAGATGTTCTTCTTTATCTGATACCTGCAACCTGTAGTAGTTCATATATTTTGTGTATCGACCAAAGTCGTCGTTGATTATCAAAATCAGGTGTGCCATTAGCAGTGGGCCAATATGTTGCACCTATACTTAGGATATATTTGTCTCCCGGGCAATATAGCTACTATTTATTCTCTATGTCTTCGACCTGAATAAGTTGGATAGTCTATAGGGCGGGCAGCTGGATTAGATTTCTCAAAGTGCATATGTTAGTAATTAGGATTGTGCTAACCTTCTTGGTCGTATTTAATTGATGGAGTCCATGTCTGTCTTGCCTAGTCTAGTCTTCCTCCAGCTTGTTATTCAGTATCTAGATTCATGTACATGCTATTATTTTTTCTACATGACTGGCTTCACTACTTATCTTACATGTTTGACTATATTACATATTTATTTGCTCGACTTCACCATACATGATCACATGCTTAGCTTCACTTAACATGCTCACATGTTCGTCTCTACTACATGTTTCCAGTTTCCTTTCATATTCTTTGTGGTAACCTTACATTATTCATGCTTTGCTCTTATTGCTTTATCTTAGTTTTTTTGTAATTTGTATGCTGGTTTAGTTCATAGTTTGGCTTTCTTTGTGGTACTTACTATTGGGGGTCTGACCCCACTAGTTTTGTTTTGCCAGATTTGGTTGAGGAGCCCGAGGATCTACCAGATCTTCCACTCGATGGTGACCACCCGGAGCACCAGGGTGCCTGAGTGGGTGTTCTTCCTCCTACCCACTCTTATCTATATAGTCTTCTGTGACGTCTAGCCACCGAACATGTATTTAGTTCATGTTTTAGACTTGACATTTTGGCCTACGGGCTTAGACATGATTTGTATATTTTCTAGACTACAGCTAGAGTTGATCATGCATGACTTACACTTTTGCTAGTTCTTTATTTTATATTACTAGTTTCATGATCATCTATATATTATAGTTTGGGACGCTTTACTTTCTTATAAGCCTGATGATCATACTCTTATAATTTACTTACATACCTGTAATTGAGATATCTAGGATTTGCTTGACCTAGGATTGACTGTTGACTTGTAGTAGTAACCCATATATCTACAGCTCTGACTGTATTGTACTGGAGTACTTTGGTATATGTAGGTGGCCTGGTCTGTCCCTACTTGTCGGTATTATGGTTCTGGGGCATGACAGCCGTCATACAGTCACCTTTGAGTGTTTGGTTGTAAGGCCTTCGTGCATGTACCAAAGAATGCGAGATCCAAACTCGAGCCAAAGACGAGGCAGTACGTCTTTATCGTCTATGGTCGGGATGAGTTTGACTATATACTCTACGACCCAGTAGAAAGAAGCTCTATAGAAGCACAGACGTTGTGTAAATCGAGGATTAGACCATAGCCAAGACTCAAGATTTCGAGATGCATTCTGAAGATGAGGAACTGCCTGAGTTAGAGTTATTTCGCTTCGAGCCATTTCCGAAGGACACTGTAGAGGATCCAGCTATTGAGGAGCCAGTACATGGAGATGCTCCTAACTTTGATCATCAGCCTGCTGATGGTGGTCAGGGGAATCCTCAGAAGGATGAGCATGTCGAGAAGGCAGATTCTACAGGGAATAAGGTTGTCGGTACACAGCCAGTACTAGAGGTGCCATTAAGGAGGGGCACGAGAGTAAGTCGACCATCTACGGGATACTCACCTAATGAGTATGTGCAACTAACTGACGAATGAGAGCCTTAACTTTTGCAGAGGCGATGGAAGACCACCAGCTTATAAATTGAGTTTTTATATAATAAACTCATCTCCTCTTGTATGGTCTGCATCTACTCATGCTTGTACGGTTGCCAAGGACAAGAAGTCTTTGAAAATTTGATAGCTGTTTAGAGTGAAATAGATGGATGATGCTACTCACCCCTCGATACAAAGCAAGGATGGTAGTTGAAGGTTGCGGTTAGTAAAAGGGCATAGATTTCAATGAGATATTTTTGTCAGTCGTCAAGTTGTCATTAATTCGGATGGTGCTAGCGTTAGCAGCCAGTTTTGACCTAGAGGTTGAGCAGATTGACGTAAAGACAACATTTCTCCACGATGATCTAGAGAAAAAGTTGTACATGGAGCAGCCAGATGATTCTGTGAGAAAGGTAAATCACACATAGTTTGTTGGTTGAGGAAGAGTCTGTATGGTCTAAAGCAGGCTCCGAGGCAGTGATACAGAAAGTTTGAGTCGTTTATAGAAGTCATGGTTTTACACGAACGACGCGAAGCACTTTATGTTTATGCGGTACTTTGTCGAGGATGATTTTATCATATTATTTCTCTATGTGGATGATATGCTATTGGTGGGTCAAAATATCACCATGAAAGCGGAGTTGAAGCACCAACTAGGTATAACATTCTCTATGAATATTTGAGCGCAAAGAAGGCTATTCTTATGATGGCGATCGGCCGAGAGAGAGAGAGTCCAAGCTGCTTTATTTGTCCCAAAAGAAGTATATTCTCTGAGTACTTCAGTGTCTCGGGATGGAATGGTTAAAGAAAGTGAGCAACTCCCATGTGGCTTACTTTAAGCTTAGCAGTGTCCATCTATCGAGGACGAGAAGAAAAATATAGAACGGATTCTATATGCTTTAGCTATGGAGAGTCTCATGTATGCCATGGTGTATACGAGACCAGTGTAACGCCTGTAGTTCGTATTACGTATTTTGTTATACGTGTACGTAATCTCGGACTTGTATATAGACTTGTCCTGATTGGCTAGCCTTGGGTTCTGCATTGGCATGAGTTAGTTAGTATTTCATGGTTCTGACATGCATCGGGTTCGGTTGGGTTCGGCTTGGTTGGTTCGATTTGGGTTGGAATGCAAACCCCTACCTACCACCCTCCATCATTTATTAATCCCAATAACCCATTCTCTCTCTTCATTCACTTCTTTATTTACTCTTATCCTTCCTCCATTAACTCTCTCCACCGACTAGAGAGAGGCTTAGGCAAGTGCAACTTGCTTCATGGAGGAACTCAGATTTTGTTATTCCATTGTCTTTCTCATGAGATTCTAAGCCACTTAAGTATTTAACATTTTCGAATTCCATGGCACATTTCATGTACATCTAGGTTTTATCATTTTTTGATCTTCATGGTTTTTATCATCTAAAACTGGCTTATTTCCAAAATGGAGAGTTCCATATAGTAGGGATTTCGATTTACGCAAGTTTGGCTCTGGAATGGTTGGATTTCATCGAGACTTGACCAAGATGGGACTTGCTTGAGTTCATGAGCTTTTACGCCTACTTATCTTGGCCAGGGGAAGAAGATGAAGTTTTACGTACACATTCTAACGTGTTAGAGTAGTGTTTAGCCTTTACGCCCATGTTTTACGTGACAGCATATTATTCAGCCTTTTACGCATACGCATTTGCGTGCCAGCGTACTCCGTTCTACGTCGAGTTCATTCGAATTTTACGCTCGGGGCCCTCCCGCTCACGTAAAATCGTGCTCGCGTTCGAGCAGACTCTCGCGTGCGTAAAGTCTTGCTCGAGTGTTTTCTCGCGTAGAGCTTGCTCGCGTAGAGTTACACTCGCGTAGAGCCTCGCTCGCCTACGGCTTGCTAGTGTAAAGCCCTAGCTCGCATAAAACTCCACTCGCATGCACCCTTGCTCGCGTAGAGCTATCTCACCTTGCTCTTGCTAGCGTAAGCCACTTTACGCTTGAGGCCCTTGGCCTAGCGTAGAGGTACGCGCGTAGAGACCTTGAGTCCCTATGGCGTACACCTTTACCCTTTTATATCCTTACGCATTTTGTCATGAACTTGATAATCACGAATTATTTAATATGTTTGAAATGATAATTGTACATGACATAGTATGAAGTAGACATAACATAACATGATATGACAAGCAAGCATGATGGGAACTATTGAAAGCTGTTGCGACGGCTAGTATGGCATGACAAGAATGACATGACAAGAATGAATGTCTGGACACCGTGGACGATTGTGTTTGTACAAGTGAACCAGTATGGTTTTGAATCATGTCTAAGACAGGGAACCCTAAGTACCACGGTCAGGGGTACTTACTTAAACTGATTAAGGCTAATAACTAGAACAATCCAGTAGTCATAAAGAGATTTTTTAGCTACAGGCGATCCCGTTATCTGGGCGCCCCATCATGGGATCTGTAGCCTGCCGTCGAGTAGGGCACATTTCTAGCACACTGTTATGTGTTGCACCTTTCAAGCTACCTAAGGGTACATGTGTTCTTTGGATAATGTACCCACATGAATTCAACCCCTAATTTGTGTCCGGATAGCCTGGATGGTCTGCAGGGCTTGTGGCTGTGGAATAATCTCATTGCATCTTGTTACTAATTAGGCCTGTAATAACCCTAGTTAGTTAAAGTATCAAGCCGTACTTATTGCTTAGTCGTGATTTGATTGGATGCAGTCTAACCCAGTCTAGTCTTGCCCTGATCCCGTACAAGATTGTTATATGACCTGAATGCTTGTGCTTTACTTTACCGATAAATAGTGGGAAACCAAGTTCCGTTCAGATGAAGGGTTACAACCCCGGTCCTTCTTTGGTTTAAGGGTTGTAATTTAGTTATCCGAATAGTCCTATGGTTATCTTATCGTATATCATCATGATTGACCATATCTCATGTTTTCTTTTATTGTATTAATATGTTTTGTGCTAATTGCTGGTTTTAGTTCTTAAGTGAAGCCTCCTTTGTGGCACTTTCTCTTTCTGGGATCTGACCCAGCTGGTTTTACATGACCAGATATCGGAGTAGCACCAGAGGATCTTCCTGTCTTCCAGCCAGATGGTGACCACCAGGCGTAACCCTGGCAACGAGTGGGTTTTATTATGCTCTCCCACTCTATTGTAAAAATATTCTTTTGAGGCATTTAGCCAACGAACATGTGTTCGCTCGATTGCACCTTTACTTACTGTCTGCCTACGGGCTGTAGCATGATTAACAAATCCTAGGGTTGATCATGTATGACTGAACTCTTGCTAGTCTTCACATTTTGTATGACTAGCTTCATGATCGTCCAAATATGTAATGTATGGGACGCCTTACTATTGTATATTTGGTGCTCTGACATCTTGTAGCTGTTATTACTTGCATGAGATTGAGACAATAGGCTTGTTCATGACCATAAGAGACCGATGGCTTGTAGCTAAACCCTCATGTATCTAGACAGCCGTGACCGTATAGCGAGGTGGGTTGCACTTCAATATATGTAGCTGGCTATGTCCGCCCCCGCTCTCTAGTATTCTGGTTCTGGGGCGTTACATGGTTTTAGTGGTGGCCCATACAGGTCTTGAAAATCAAGATATGTGAGGGTTTACCGAATAGATGTCTCAATTAGCACTCGCCCTTGATCTCTGCTCGTATCCTCTAAATCTCTAAAATCTTGACCTGATCACATGCTTGTATCTTTGATCTGTCCTGGTCCTTCTTTATTGTTCCCTATGTCGTCTTCTTCAGCGGCATTGTTCCTGGTCCTGCTAATCAGCCGGAAGAAGCTCCACGAGTACCCCCGTAACAAGAAGATCAAGCTCAGCACTCAGGGGTAGCTTCCCGAGTCATGCTTCCCGGAGGTCCAGAGCCCCCAATACAGCCAGCCCAGCCTGTAAGGCAGGATGATGGAGTCTTGGTTGGACTCATCTGAGAGTTGATTACATCACAGGATCGACGGGGTGATGCATTACACCAGACAGTACAAGATGCTATGAACAGAGGTGGTCATCCAGGTAACAGTGCGGCCAACAGCTTCAAGCGCTTGAACCCTCCCTTCTTCGATGGTAGCGAAGTTGCTATTGCCGCAGACGCTTGGTTGTAGGATACTGAGGTTATTCTAGAAGCAGCCTGGACCCCAGAGAACGAGAAGGTGGCCGTTTTGCGCCTGAAGTTACTGGATCTAGACCGCAGCTGGTGGGTGTCACAGGCCGATGGATTACTGGTACCTATTGTTTGGACAGTATTTCGTAAGAGATTCCAGACCAAGTACCTTGATGCTGTAGCTCGGTATGATCTACAGACGAGGTTCACGAATTTGAAGCAGATGGGCAGGACGGTCAATGGGTATGCGGTCGAGTTTTCCAGACTTAGTCGATTTGCTCCCACCTTGGTGGCGACCGAGTTCGACAGAGCTCAGCGGTTCCAGCAGGGACTCCACCTGGAGATTTTACTGGCAGTGGAGCAGTTTGAGCATCAAACTTTTAATGCGGTATTGAGAGCAGCGAGGAGGCATGAGTATACCTCCCAGAGGATTGTAGATCGGACGGGGAGTCGGAAGAGGTCTCACGGCCAGATGAACCAGTCTTCAGCACCAGCCCCGGCCGCTCGGGCTTTGACTATTGGAGCTCTGAGGCGGGCGGCTTCCGTTACGTCGGTTCAGCATTCGACCCCGGCGTATCCCCAGCAGCAGCAGAAGCCGTCTTCCGTAATGGGTTTCACTCATTGTGGGAAGCCAGGGCACGTGGTGTCAGAGTGTCGCAGAGCACATGATTTGTGCTTGGTTTGTGGTGCACCAGACCACAGGGTTGGAAACTGCCCGAATAGGGGGAGTTCCACTTCTTCGACCTTTTCTAGTCCCTCGGTTAGGGGACCAACCCCAGAACCAGTCCAGCAGCAGCAGCAATACCCGTTTCCGAGGCCCTTGCCGCCTCAGGCTCAAGCATTTCAGCAGAACCCCCAGCAGTATGCATAAGTCCAAGTTCAGACCCAGAACTGCCAGAGAGGTTTTCAGCAGCGGGGACCAGCACCCCGAGGGCACGGTCAAGTGATGGCTTTGACCGTGGAGGAGGAGTTAGCATCAGGTGAGGTAGTGGCAGGTACTATTCTCGTCAACTCCTTTCCAGCATCAGTATTATTTGATTCTGATGCATCACATTCATTTATGTCTGCACGATTCGCGACACGGATAGGACTGGAGCCCGAATAATTATCAGTAAGGCTTAATATACTTACTGGTAACGGTCTTCTGGGAGTAGATAGAGTGTTTTCATCGTGTCAGATCGTTGTTAGCGGTAGAGAGTTTTTCGCTAGGTTGATAGAATTTCCGATGGCCGATTATGATGTGGTCTTAGGGATGGATTGGTTGAGGGACTAGTATGCTAGAATAGATTGCCATATCGGCAAGATTATTTTTAGTATTCCTAGTAAGCCAGAGTTTTCATTCTTTCGAGGCAGAGTAGAACCTTCACCTCCAGTGTTGCGGATGGCAGTGGCATTAGCAGTTCAGTTTTCCAGAATTGTAGAAGAGTTTTCCGATGTTTTTCCCGAGGAGCTTCCAGGTATGCCGCCGGAGCGAGAGATCAAGTTTACTATCGACTTGATCCCAGGGACAGCCCCAGTGTCAGAAAGAGTATACAGGATGGCGCCGTCAGAGTTAGAGACATTGTACAAGATGATTGAAGAACTCAGGACCAAGGGATTCATTCGTGCAAGTGGATCGCCCTGGGGAGCCCCGATGCTTCTTGTAAAAAAGAAGGATGGTACATCCAAATTATGTGTATATTATCGTACCTTGAACTCAGTGACAATCAAGAACATATATCCTCTCCCGAGGATAGATGACTTGTTTGATCAACTCAAGGGGGCAGCAGTATTCTCGAAGATTGACTTGCGGTCAGGATACCATCAGATCAGAGTCAGAGAACAGGACATCCCGAAGACATCTTTCAGATCTAGATATGGGTATTGGGAGTTCCTTGTTATGCCATTTGGAGCAACCAATGCACCGGCTGTATTCATGGACCTCATGAATTGTATCTTCATGCCATATTTGGATCAGTTCATGATTGTGTTCATAGACGACATCCTGGTCTACAGCAAGAGTGAAGCAGAGCATGATCAGCATCTCAGAGTTGTCCTCCAGATTCTCAGAGAGCACCAGTTATATACCAAGTTCAGTAAATACGAGTTCTGGCTCGATCGTATTTCGTACTTGGGTCATATAATTATCAGAGGTGGAGTAGAAGTAAATCCCCAGACGATAGTGGCCATTGAGACATGGCCAGTACCTAGCACAGTTGCAGAAGTTCGCAATTTTCTTGGCTTGGCCGGCTACTACCGGCGATTTGTTTCAGACTTTGCTCGGATTTCAGCGCCATTGACCCAGTTGACCCGCAAGGATGCACAGTTTGCCTGGACAGCTGAATGTCAGGATTCTTTTGAGAAGTTGAAGCAAGGCTTGATGACGGCACCCATTCTCATGCTTCCAGATGGGACTGGAGGATTTTCAGTGTATTGTGATACTTTAGGCAGAGGTTTAGGATGTGTTTTGATGCAGCATGGGAAGGTAATAGCTTATGCGTCACGTCAGCTTCGTGATCATGAAAGAAATTATCCCACCCATGACTTAGATTTGGCAGCAGTAGTGTTTGCACTTAAGTTATGGAGGCACTACTTGTACGGAGATAAGGTGGAGATTTTTATTGACCACAAGAGCCTGAAGTATGTGTTCATCTAGAAGGATCTCAACATGCATCAGAGAAGGTGGCTAGAGCTACTTGTAGATTATGATGTCAACCTGCATTATCATCCAAGGAAGGCCAATGTAGTAGCAGATGCATTGAGTAGGAGAGTCGGAGCTTATTTTCTAACAGTACAGCCAGAGTTATTAGCAGATCTTCAGAAGATGGGTATTGAAGTTGTTCTTCCTACCCATGTGGCATTGATGGCCAATATACAAGTTCAGTCCAGTATAGTTGAGAGGATCAAGTTAGCTCAGTCAGCGGATTCTAAGCTTCAGCGGCTTAGGGCAAAATGTGTAGCAGGGCGAAGACCGGAGTTATGTATCCATGAGGACGGTACACTTCGGTATGGGAGGCGTCTTTGTGTACCTAGTGGTGATATCAGGCAGGAGATCATGGCAGAAGCTCACAGTTCTCAATATTCGATTCATCCGGGCGATACGAAGATGTATCATGATATCCGACAGCATTTTTGGTGGAATGGTATGAAGAGGGAGATAGCCCGGTTTGTCTCTCGGTGTTTGGTCTGCCAACAAGTTAAAGCTGAACATCAGAGACTGGCTGGACTTTTTCAGCCCTTGCCGATTCCAGAATGGAAGTGGGAGCATATAACCATGGATTTCGTGACTGGATTACCTAGGTCCCGGCCGGTAGAGATGTTATTTGGGTTATTATAGATAGGCTCACAAAGGTGGCTCACTTTCTCCCATTCAGAGTTGGTTAGTCGACGGCTTAGCTAGCAGAGATGTACCTCAGGCAGATCGTCAGATTTTATGGTGTTCCAGTCAGTATCACCTCGGACGGAGATTCAAGATTTATGTCGCACTTTTGGCGCAGTCTGCAAGAGAGTTTGGGAACTCACCTCCAGTTCAGCTCAGCTTATCATCTGTAGACAGATGGTCAGTCAGAGCGTACCATACGAACCTTGGAAGATATGTTGAGATCTTGTATACTCCACTTCGGTGGTTCATGGGAGGATCACCTGCACCTGGTGGAATTCTCGTATAACAACAGTTTCCAGGCCAGTATCCAGATGGCACCGTTCGAGACACTTTATGGTAGGAAGTACAGATTCCCGCTAGTATGGGACGATGTTGGAGAGAGGTAGATGCTCGGTCCGAAAATGATTATTCAGACAGTTGAGGTGGTCAGAAAAGTTAGAGATCATCTTCGTATCGCACAAGATCGCCAGCGTCATTAGGTCGATTCTCATCGGTGTTCCCTTGAGTTTTCTGTCGGCGACCATGTATTCCTGAGGATCTCGTCTACCCGTGGCGTCATTCATTTTGGCGTGCGGGGAAAGCTTAGTCCTAGGTATATAGGACCGTTTGACATTCTAGAGCGCGTAGGAGATGTGTCCTATCGTCTCGCTCTTCTTCCGTCATTACGTCAGGTGCATGATGTCTTCCATGTATCCCAATTACGATGGTATATTCCGGATCCGAGTCATGTCCCTGATCATTCGGAATTGGTTGTTGGTACCAACCTTTCGTATGAGGAGAGGTCCGTATCCATATTGGACCGGAGAGAGAAGATACTCAAGAACAAGACTATCAAGTTAGTCCGTGTTGCTTGGGATCATCACTCATTGGGTGAGTCAATGTGGGAGCGTGAGGATGATATCCGATCGCGATATCCCGACCTATTTGACTCGTAAGGTATAATGTCCTTCTTATGCCTTATACTCTCGATTCCTTGCTTGAATGAATGATTGCATGGTAGACTGCTTAGTATAGCTTGTCTGTGATTAGTATAGCTTGTTCTGCCTCTCTGGCCTCTCAATTAAATTCCGATGACGAAATTCTTTTAAGGTGGGTAGAGTTGTAACGCCTTTAGTTCGTATTACGTATTTTGTTATACGTGTACGTGATCTCGGACCTGTATATAGACTTGTCCTGATTGGCTAGCCTTGGGTTCTGCACTGGCATGAGTTAGTTAGCATTTTATGGTTCTGGCATGCATCGGGTTCGGTTGGGTTCGGCTTGGTTGGTTCGGTTTGGGTTGGAATGCAAACCCCTACCTACCACCCTCCATCATTTATTAATCCCAACAACCCATTCTCTCTCTTCATTCACGTCTTCATGTACTCTTCTCCTTCCTCCATTAACTCTCTCTACCGACCAGAGAGAGGCTTAGGCAAGTACAACTTGCTTCATGGAGGAACTCAGATTTTGTTGTTCCATTGTCTTCCTCATGAGATTCTAAGTCACTTTAGTATTTAGCATTTTCGAATTCCATGGCTTATTTCATGTAGATCTAAGTATTAGCATTTTTTGATCTTCATGGTTTTGATCTTCTAAAACTGGGTTGTTTCCGAAATAGAGAGTTCCATGTAGTAGGGATTTAGATTTCACGCATGTTTGGCTCTGGAATGGTTGGATTTCATCGAGACTTGACCAAGATGGGACTTGCTTGAGTTCGTGAGCTTTTATGCCTACTTGTCTTGGCCAGGGGGAGAAGATGAAGTTTTACGCACACGTTCTAACGTGTTAGCGTAGTGTTTAACCTTTACACCTACGTTTTACGTGACAGCGTATTATTCAGCCTTTTATGCATACGCATTTTCGTGCCAACATACTCCGTTCTACGTCGAGTTCATTCGAATTTTACGCTCGGGGACCTCCCGCTCGCGTAAAATCATGCTCGCGTAAAACCCTGGCTCGAGCAGACTCTCGCATGCGTAAAGTCTTGCTCGAGTGTTTTCTCGCATAGAGCTTGCTCGCGTAGAGTTACACTCGCGTAGAGCCTCGCTCGCCTACGGCTTGCTAGTGTAAAGCCCTGGCTCGCGTAAAACCCCACCCGCATGCACCCTTGCTCGCGTAGAGCTATCTTACCTTGCACTTGCTAGCGTAAGCCACTTTACGCTTGAGGCCCATTGGCCTAGCGTAGAGGTACGCGCGTAGAGACCTTGAGTCCCTATGGCGTACACCTTTACCCTTTTATATCCTTATGCCTTTTGTCATGAACTTGATAATCACGAATTATTTAATATGTCTGAAATGATAATTGTACACGACATGATATAAAGTAGACATGACATAACATGATATGACAAGCAAGCATGATGGAAACTATTAAAAGCTGTTGCGATGGCTAGTATGGCATGATAAGAATGAATGTCTGGACACCGTGGACGATTGTGTTTGTACAAGTGTCACGCCCCAGAACCAGAATACTGGAGAGCGGGGGCAGACATAGCCAGCTACGTATATGAAATGAAATCCATCTCGCTATACGGTCACGGATGTCTAGATACATGAGGGTTTATCTACAAGCCAACAGTCTCTTAAGGTCATAAACAAGCCTAGTGTCTCAATCACAAGCAAGTAAGTAAAAGTCACAAGATGTATGATCATTAAATATACAATAGTAAGGCGTCCCAAACATTACATATTCAGTTGATCATGAAGCTAGTCGTTACAAAATGTTAGGACTAGCAAGAGTTTAGTCATACATGATCAACCCTAGGATCTGTTAATCATGTTACAGCCCGTAGGCAGACAGTAAGTAAGTGCAACCGAGCTAAACAGGTGCTCGTCGGCTAAACGCCTCAAAAGAATATTTTTACAATAGAGTGGGAGAGCCAAAAATAACCCACTCGTTGCCAGGATTCCTTCTAGTGGCCACCATCTGGCTGGAAGGTCGGTAGATCCTCTGGAGCTGCTCCAAAATCTGGCCACACAAAACCAGCTGGGTCAGACCCCAGAAAGAGCAAGTGCCACAAAGGAGGCTTCACTTAAGAACTAAAACCAGCAATCAGCACAAGATATAAATAAAAGTAAGAACTGAAAATAAAGAAAATACACCAGGATGATATACGACGAGATAACCATGGAACTATTCAGATAACCAGGTTACAACCCGTAAACCAAACAAGGACCGGGGTTGTAACCCTTCGTCTGAACAGAGCTTGGAATTCTCACCATTTATCGGTAAAATAAATACAAGCATTCTGGTCGTTCAATGATCTGGAACAGGATCCGGGCAGGACTAGACTGGTTAGACTCCATCCAATCACTTCACGGCCAAGCAAGAATTACGGCTTGATACTTTAACTAACTAGGGTTGTCACAAGCCTAATTACTAACAGAATGCAGTGAGATTGTTCCACAGCCACAAGCCCTGCAGACCATCCAGGTTCCCCAGGTTAAAAGATTAGAGTTGAATTCAGGAGGGTACATCGTCCAGGAAATGAATGTACCCTTAGGTAGCTTGAAGGGTACAACACATGACAGTGTGCTGAAAATGTGCCCTACTTGACGGCAGGCTACAGATCCCAAGGCGTGCCCAGGTAACGGGATTGCCTGTAGGTGGAAAATCTCTTCATGACTAATGTATTAATCTAGTTATTAGCCCTTAGTTTATTTCAATAGGTACTCCTGACCGTGGTACTCAGGAGTCCCCTCCTAGACATGATGCAAGACAAGACTGGATTATTTATACAAGCACAATCGCCTACGGTGTCCAGGTTATTATACAGGTCATGTCATGTCAGGTAGCCGTCGCAACAGCTTATCAAGGTATAACATGTCAGGTTATCAGGTCAAGTGTACTTGTCAGGAGTGCGCCACGACGGGCCACTATCAGGTCATGTCAGGTTACTCATGTCAGGAGTACACCACTACGGGTCACTATCAGGTCATGCTCAGGTATCATTTTCAAACATATTAAACAAATCCATGATTATCAAGTTCATGACAAAAGGCGTAAGGATATAAAATGGACGTAAAATATCTAATAAAATATCAATATACATGGCTATAAAAGAGCCAAGCTTAAGGAAAATAAAACCAAATCTGACACGCTGACATGAAACCAAGTCAGCCAAAGGCCATACGCTCAGGTCAAACTATGCTCAGGCCAGCGTACACCTTGCTCGCTTAAACTAGCGTACCAAGGCACGCGTACGCTCAAGCTACAGGTCAGCGTACGCTCAAGCTAGCGTACCAAAGGGTCCATACACTTCCAATGGGAAGCGTACGCAAGGGTCAGCGTACACAAGGGCACGCTCAAGCTACAGGTCAGCGTACGCTCAAGCTAGCGTACGCTCAAGACTGCGTACGCTTGAGCTAGCGTACGAAGGGTCTAGGGCACGCTCACGCTAGCGTACGCAAAAGACACACTGCCAACAGGCAGTGTATCAAGGCTAGCGTACGCTCGCTAAAGAGCAGCGCACTCAAGTCAGCGTACGCTCGCTAAAGAGCAGCGTACCCAAGTCAGCGTATGCTCGCTAAAGAGCAGCGTACACAAGTCAGCGTATGCTCAGGGCAAGCTATGCTCAGGTCAAACGCTCACAAAAGGCAGCGTATGCACTCCATACGACTCCTAGTCAAGCGAGCGAGCGTATGCGAGTCATACGCTCCCAAAAGGCAGCGTATGGGGGTCGACTGCGCTGCGCTAAAGAGCGCGCGCAGCTCAGTGGCACAAGCTAAAAAGCTCGTGCACTGCTCACTGTCTTCTCCAAATGGCAAGAACAGCAAGAACTCTAAAGTTGAATCTAAGCTTCAATTGTCCAAATCTTGGTCAAAACAAGTCCGAATCCAACTTTCCAAAGGTCAAAATTGGGTAGAATGAAATTCTCTACAACATGAAACCATCAAAACTTGAAAACAAGGAAGTTTGATAGATCAAAACTACCAAAATCCGAAAATAGCATGACTCTAGATCTACAAGAATTAAAGCCTCAAAATGGAAAATGACAAGTTCTAATGTGGTTTAGAATCATGAGGAGAAGCTAATGAAACCATCAAAAGGGGTTCTCTTGTGGAAGCAAGTTGCACTTGCCTATGGTGTTCTTGGTTGGTGGAGAAGAGTAATGGTGGGGAAAGGAGAAGTAAATGAGAATTATAGAGGAGAGAGAAAGTTGGTGGGGATAATAAAGAAGGGGGTTGTGGTGGAAATGAAGGAGAAGCATAGGCTAAGGTGTTCCACCCTTGGCCCATGATGAACCAAGCATTGGGCCGGCCGAACCAAGCCAACCCAAACCGAGAGTTAAACCAAGCCGAGAGCTAAACAAGGAATCAGGCAATACAGAATAAAATACGTATACGTATCCCAAAATACGTAATACGAACACAGGCATTACAACAAGTGAACCAGTATGGTCTTGCATCATATCTAGGGCAGGGAACCCTGAGTACCACGGTCATGGGTACCTACTTAAACTGATTAAGGCTAATAACTAGAATATTCCAGTAGTCATAAAGAGATTTTTCAGCTACAGGCGATCCCATTATCTGGGCGCCCCATCATGGGATCTGTAGCCTGCCGTCGAGTAGGGCACATTTCTAGCACACTGTCATGTGTTGCACCCTTCAAGCTACCTAAAGGTACATGTGTTCTTTGGATAATGTACCCACATGAATTCAACCCCTAATTTGTGTCCGGATAGCCTGGATGGTCTGCAGGGCTTGTGGCTGTGGAATAATCTTATTGCATCTTGTTACTAATTAGGCCTGTGATAACCCTAGTTAGTTAAAGTATCAAGCCGTACTTATTGCTTAGTCGTGATTTGATTGGATGCAGTCTAACCCAGTCTAGTCTTGCCCTGATCCCGTACAAGATTGTTACATGACCTGAATGCTTGTGCTTTACTTTATCGATAAATGGTGGGAAACCAAGTTCCGTTCAGATGAAGGGTTACAACCCCTGTCCTTATTTGGTTTAAGAGTTGTAATTTAGTTATCTGAATAGTCCTATGGTTATCTTATCGTATATCATTATGATTGACCATATCTCCAGTTTTCTTTTATTATATTAATATGTTTTGTGCTAATTGCTGGTTTTAGTTCTTAAGTGAAGCCTCCTTTGTGGTACTTGCTCTTTCTGAGATCTGACCCAGCTGGTTTTGCATGACAAGATATCGGAGTAGCACCAAAGGATCTTCCTGCCTTCTAGCCAGATGGTGACCACCAGGCGTAACCCTGGCAACGAGTGGGTTTTATTATGCTCTTCCACTCTATTGTAAAAATATTCTTTTGAGACATTTAGCCGACGAGCACGTGTTAGCTCGATTGCACCTTTACTTACTGTCTGCCTACGGGCTGTAGCATGATTAACAAATCCTAGGGTTGATCATGTATAACTGAACTCTTGCTAGTCGTCACATTTTGTATGACTAGCTTCATGATCATCCAAATATGTAATGTATGGGACGCCTTACTATTGTATATTTGGTGCTCGGACATCTTGTAACTGTTATTACTTGCATGAGATTGAGACAACAGGCTTGTTCATGACCATAAGAGACCGATGGCTTGTAGTTAAACTCTCATGTATCTAGACAGCTGTGACCGTATAGCGAGGTGGGTTGCACTTTAATATACGTAGCTGGCTATGTCCGCCCCCGCTCTCCAGTATTCTGGTTCTGGGACGTTACAGCCAGACATCGATTACGTAGTTGGCATGGTTAGTAGGTATCTTTCCAATCCTGAGAGGATATATTGGAGTGCGTCAAGTGGATTCTATGATACCTTCAAGACACTGCTGATTGGAGGCTTTCATTTGGTAGTGACGAACTGAAGCTAGTCGGATATACTGATGCTGATACGACTGGAGATGTAGACATGAGGTGATCGACTTCAGGCTATGTGATGATGTTTGCTGGTGGAATTGTATCATAGCAATTGTGGTTGCAGAAGTGTGTTACCTTGTCTATGACAGAGGTAGAGTACATTGCGACGACAGATGCTTGCAATGAGTTTATGTAGATGAAGAAGTTGTTGCAGGAAATGAGACTAAAGCAAGAGCAATATATTTTGATTTGCGATAGCCAGAGTGTCATTCACCTTGGAAAGAACACGATATTTCATAGTCGGTCCAAACATATTGAGATTTGGTATCGTTATATACGAAATGCACTTGAGAATAAGGACGCGACGCTTAAGAAGATTTACACGAAGGACAATGGAGTAGACATGCTCAAGAAGGTTCTACTAAGGGAAAAGTTTGAGTAGTGTAGGCGTATTGCCGATTTGATGAGCTTTCTCACCTAGTTGGGAAGGAGGAGATTTGTTGGAGTGGGTGAGATTCTTAACCTATGTGAAAAATACCCTTTTGTCGGATTGGATATTCCTATATATATAATAGGAATAAGAGTTGGATTAGATATTCTTATAAATAATAGGAATACGCCAATGGCTTGGATTGAGTATTCCTACAAGTAATAGGAATACATCAATGGTTCAGATTATTTGTAGGTTTGAGGCTATATATATTAGGTATTTTCTAACCCTAATATATATCTCAAAAATATTACAAAAGGAGACAAGAGTGCTTTACAACTATTAGAAAAATAAAGAGGGAATTGACGGCTACATCGAAGATGATATCTTTTCTGGTAGTTCTTTCTAGTCAACTTCGTTCTTCAAGTGCTTGTAATTGTGTTTTCTTCATCAAGAAGTTGTAGTGATCTTTTTGGCTCGGTGAAGAGTTTGTAAGGAGCGGTGTATTTCTTATTCCATTAGTGAATTTTTTTTTACAGTTGGACTCCAATTGTCCCGTAGTTTTTTTCGTAAAAATTTTCACGCCAAAAATTGCTTGTATCTGTTTTTGCCTTTTTTTATGATTTTAACAAATTAATTTTGTTTATTTTTCTTCGATTCTCTCGCAGTCCCTCAAATGGTTTCCGCGTTTCCTTTATAAAAAAAAAGGAGTGGTTGAGCTTCCACATATCGACCGCCTCAGCCTTGAGATTTGGATGACGGTTCTAAGTACTGTAAGAGGGTTCCTTTGTCTATCACACTACCAAACCGGCGGTTGGAGTCATGTCAACCCACGGTTCCTAAAGGACTATATATAACAAGCAAATTAATATGGGTGAAAGAGTACATTGTTGACGACAGGGTACCAGCTACAACTTTGTTCATTACTAATGAATGAATACTATAGAGGCCTATAGCATCAAGTTGCAGTACAAAATCTTCCCATGAACCAAGATTTTGTAAACTTAAGCTTGGTTTGACTAAAATTAATCGAGCTCGATAAATTTTTTATTTTAGAGCTTGAGCTTGGCTCTAGCTTGTTTATATTAAGCTTGAACTTGGCTTGGTTTGAGCTTGAGCTTGGCTTGATAAGCAAGCTTGATAAACAAGCTCTATAAGTTCAAAATCAAGCTCGTTAAACTTGATCTCAAGTTCGCTCAACTTTATTTCAAGCACATTAAACTTGATTTCCAGCTTAACGAGCTCGACTTCAAGCTAGTTAGATTTGAATTCAAGTACATGTAATTTTAGCATTTTATTTATAAAGATTTAATTAAAAAGTTTCTTAATATTAATTATTAAGGACATATAAATATATAATGCACACAACTATATTGTTATACAAACATATATAAATTAGAATTCAGCAAAGAACAAACGGTCCGTGAGGGTGTAGCCAGTTGGGTACACCGAGGATCCCGTTGGGATATGCACGGTTCGAATTTTCCCTAAACATTGCTTGCCGGCTCAGAGAAAAGGACACCTAAAAAATAAAAACAAAGAACAAACGAGCTTCTAAACAAGCTCCTAAGCGAGCTCCTAAATGAGCTTCTAAACGAGCCAGCTCGCAAGCTCCTAAACGAGACAGCTCGCGAGCTCAAACGAACCGAGTACTTCTAAGCTTGAGCTTGGCTCGTTTATTAAACGAGCTCGAAAATGAAGCTTGAGCTCAGCTTGTTTACAAAACGAGCCGAGCTCAAACGAGCTTTTCTCGAGCCGAGCTTCTAGCAGCTCGCGAACAACTTGGCTCATTTGCAGCCCTAGCCACTAGGAACAAGAGAAAGCAGTTGGATGTCAGCTTCTACGCAGAAAGCAGTACGTAGGAGGAAAATGTTAGGTGATTAAAATTTTGTGTTCCTCGTTGTTATTAATTTTAGTCATAGTTGGTATTTTGTTCATCTTACTTAATAATTATAATTATATGTAGCTGGCCTTATATATATTGTAGTTCTTTCGGACTTCATTTGCTTCTGATAATACATCTGCAATTTACATAAAAAAGAATTCAGCCTTCCATGACATCACGTGTATTGTTGCTTAATCATAAAAGTTACATTTCGTGAGATTCAACTTCATCATGTTCACTTAGCTGATATTCTCAAGATTAATGGCTTGAATTAACCAATTTACCAACACTCTCTCCAAACAGGAAAATTTTAGGAAGGAAAGTTGCCTCCTTCTACATAGTGTATTCTCCTTCTTCATAGTGTATTCTACACTTACAAAGTTTGATCTCTAGTTCTTTCAAGTGAACCTGTAACTTCCTCTCGGGAGATGTTTGGTCATGCAATATTTATTTCTTGTACCACAGTTTTTCAATGTTTGATTTGTTGTAGATGGTGGAATTAATACAGTAAGAAATTGTTTGGTTTAAAGACTTAGAAATGGGTTTTTGATTCCTTATTCATGTTTGGTAAGTGCAAAATTGAAAATTGGAAGAAAACATTGGGTGATTTAGATTCCCGTATATGTAGGAAAGTAAAATCCAAACCTCCCCTTGCAAATATTTTTGCTTTCATGAAAATATTGGTTGGATGCATTAATTATATATTTTTGATGGTAATACCCTCAATAACACCAACTGAAATTAGGAATAATATAATAATGAAATTAATAAAAGAGTTTTTATGGAAGACTAAACAAATTAAGATTTCTATTCTGTATGAACCAAACATGGAAATGGTAGGACTACATATTTTCAACCTAAACAAATATGGATATAGAAATGGTGAATTTCTTTTCCATAAAAAAGAACAAAAAGTTGTATAAATACAAAATCTTCATCCAAACGTCTCCCAAATATTATATTAATCTCGGACGGCGACATTTTTTCAACCAAATATCCGCACTTCAAACATTTATTGCACCACTAACAGCATTTTCTATTATTTTCTCTTCATTCAAAAGTCACAAACAAACAATAAATTTATATTTATAACCACAAAAGGTGCAAATTAACTTAACATTCTAATTACATTATTCCAAACAATAATTTACAAATCCTGCAAGTACGTCAACAAAATAATGAATTTACAATACTTGGTGCATCGAGGTTTCGGACTACGAAAACCTGACTAGTAATTCTTTTCATTTGTGATCAGCTAATTGGTCTCCACCGATCTATACAATATCAACCCAATTAGTCGAGAGAGAGAGAGAGAGAGAGAGAGAGAGAGAGAGAGAACCCAAGTAGATTGATCTGGTCATTATGACTGGTCAACAATAGCGAATAAGGTTTCAATAAGGGATTGTATGGATAAGTATAATTCGTAGCAAGTGTGACTTCTTATTTGCAAAAACTGATTTTTAATATTTGAATACATAATATTTTATCTATAAACATAGATAAATTCATACATCTGTATTTGAATGTTAAATATAAAGGAAGTAAAAAAATAAAAAATATTATATAATAACAAAAATTATTAATTATATAATTAAATTAAAAATAATTTATAAATAGTAATTATTTAAATATTAACAATTAATATTGCCAAAGAAATTATTAACTAGTTATAAATATTAAATAATATCTCCTTTTCATATAAGACGAGACAAGGGACAAGAGAGGAAAAGAACTAGAAAGTAAAGAATAGGGATGGCAAAGGGGCAGATAGGAACCGGGGACCATACCCCCCATCCCCGCCACCCGAGTAGTGTTTGAATTTTCGTTTTCATCCCCAGTTAGGTTCAATTTTTTTTTATCTCCATCTATGTTCTCGTTAATCAATGCACTCCCTGTCCACGTCTTGTTAACACTTTAGGGACTGTATTTTTTCGTCTCCATCCCTTGTTTCGTTAACCAATTTTTTCTGCACAGTATAAGCTTAAAAAAATTTGTTTTCATTCAAAAATAATATAAGATAGGATAATAAAACCTGCTTTTCATAAAAAAAAAATTAGTAAATAGATCACAAACCGATACTAATGGCTTGCATATATTAGTATAAGTAATCGAGGTCGATGATTTACCAAAATGGAAAGATACATACGTGGTACGTATACCCTGCCCCGAACCCAACCGAAATTGTTCTTAATCCCCATCCCCGCTCCATTCCCATTTCTAAGTTTCCAAACCGGACCCTTCGGAAAAAAAAAAAAAAAAAAAAAAAAAAAAAAAAAAAAAAAACTCCGTCTGATTCCAGAGAAATTGTCATCCCTTGTAACCATGACTTCAAGTTCAAACCCTTTTTTCTTATATTTATTCATACATTGAAAGTGTAGAAAATATATATATGCGGTAGTTAGAATTTTTTTTAAAAAAAATTATTAATTACTTGAGAATATACATATAGCTTAGATAGCGGTTTTCAAGCCGCATTATAATAGTAGAGATATCGATATGGGCCGCGAGAGTAGAAAGAATTAAGCTCACGTAAGTAAATCAGATATTTAAGCCACCACCAACTATTTATATTTATTTATTAATTAATTACGAGAAGAACATTGTTGTGTTCATTCGGTTGTCAGTATCCCTGTCTATGGTTCATAAATGATGTCTAGCATAATTAAAAAAAAAAATCAAACTTTAGGAATCAAATAATATAAACAAAAACAAACAGCAAGAAATTAAGATGGTTACCATAGTCTTCGAATTAATCAGTATATATATAGCACATACCATGTTGACAGAGATGAGCGTTTGATGCATGCATGGTTGTAGCAACCCTAGGTAAAACAAAGACACTTGGGTCACTCAGATCTCATCCTATTGAGCTGGTTCAGTGCAGGCTGCAGGATGTTGAACAAGACCCAACCGATGGCCGGGGCAACGACAAACAGAAGCAGCTGCCCCCGGCTGTCGCTTGAGGAAGCCGCGGCAGCATCCGCGATCGACACCAGCTCAGCAGCCGATACGCTCGGTGCGGACATCAGCCCTGCCGCAGCCAGGCTCCCGCCGATGCCTAGCCCGACGGTGATCGCCTTCTCGTTCCTCATCCGGTTGAGCTGGTTGAGCGCGGGCTGGAGGATGTTGAAGAGGACCCAGCCGATGGCTGGGACGAGCGGCAGGAGGAGAGCCAGGCCCCGGTTGTCGCTCCCCTCGGCTATGTCTGCAATCTGCTGCGCAGCGAAGGCGGCGTCGGTGAAGCTCAAGGTGGAGAAGAAGGCCCCGGCGATGGCAGTGGCTGCCGGGGTGGAGATGTTGGATGGCTTGGAGATGGGGAGGACCTTGGGGAGGGAGAGGAGGGGAAGGGGTCTTATGGATGCTGGCTTTGAGGTGTTGCTTGGTGGTGGGTTGGTGGTCAAGCACTTGGCATTGAGCATGGACATGGTAGCAATGGTTGCCATGGACTAGTAGTCTTTTTTCTTTTTCCCTTGCAGGCACACAAGAGTATAAGGGAATGGATTGCTTGGTATGATGAGAAATTGGAATATCAGTTGTATGGAGAGAGTTGGACAAAGACACCAAAATTTTGGATTCTCACCTTATCCTTTCGATGGCCAATTGGATGATATGGACCTCATATTTCCAACTCTCCACAATGCCATCTTATCGCCTATGGTCCTCTTGAGGCTTTAGTAAAAAAATATTTAATGACAACTATAGGCTGCATAACTTTTATATTCAACTACTAGACATTAATAACTAGGGGTAGGGATGGTATAATTAATCTCTTCAACCTAACAAGGTTGCCATCCCATTTGCCCATTGTCAATTGAACAAGTGAGTTGTTCAAGATTCTCAATGATATCCTATTTCGTGTTTCATACATGTTTAATGTCAACCACTAAACTCCAATGATTAATCTAATTTAATTAAAGAATAATAAAATTGTCCAAAATTTAAGGCAATTCCTGCAATGTACCCTCTTACCTCCGTCTAAACTTTATAATATTGGACAACTTAACTTCATTCTCCTTGGTTGCATCTACTAAAACTGCAATGACAAAAGATAGCCGTGTCTAAAGCCAAGTGGCAGTTTATGTTTCTTGATAGCTTACTTGTATAGAAATTTGACACCAACAAAGAAGAAAGTAAACATCCGTCTGTAAAATTGTGAAGCTGCTTAAATGACATCTTCCCAAATGTGAGAAGGCTCCCATAATGATGAAAGAGTTGGACGTAGAATGCGCCACACAGCGATGCCCAATATCATTCCTTTATACCCACAAATTCCTCAAACCCAACAATCAGTGACATACCACTGTACTTTGAGGACAACTATCCACAATCTTAAAGAAATGATAAGAAACAATGTCTTGTATCACAAAGTAATTTAACTTCTGCTGATCGATTAACAACTGGAGCAGATAGGTAATATGAGCTCCCTTGTTTCGGTCTTAATGTGCCAAATGTCCTTGGAATGTGTACATCAATACGCCTAAGTACAGAAATGATTACCTAACATTGCAAATTAACTGTTCTACAAAAGAACTACAGCTTGCACTGGTGGATCCCCTCCGGATCCGAGAGCTTTACTTCACGGCTTTTAACCACAACGAAAGAAAGGGCACGTACGAGTGGCATCACATACATGTTGACTTAGAATGATAAAAAACACCTAATTTACACACTCATTCACAAGGCCGACCAAACAACGTAAGGAATCCAGCATCGGGCGGCATTGCCCTTCTTCACTCACGCGAGCGATATTGCTTGCTCGATCAGGCTGCCCATTGTCCAAGATTCCTTACCTAAAAAGACCTTGGTGTTCAAAAGTGAGAAAACAACATATGTGGCAGTATTTACCAAGTCTACTTCCCCACAAGGAAAGCATGTAAAATGGTATATATACTGAATAAAATAGAATAGACTTGGAAGGAAGAAAAAAGATAAATTATCATGGGCAATGATAAAGACGATGACAAGATTCAACCAGCTGCTTTGATGATAGCTATGGCAGGTTTTGATCTCCAAATCAAACGTAAAGCCCTTATATAACTATTATCAGAAAGGATTTACATTTGTTGATTTACCTATGTTGGACATGGAGACTGCTTTCATCATGTTAGACTTGGCAGCATCGAGCATGGGGTCCGACTGCAGAGCCTTCACGAAACAGCTTCTGGCCTCCTCCCACTGACCCTCAGCCACAAACACGAGGCCCAGGTTGTTGTGTGAAGGTGCATATCCAGTGTTTAGTTCCAAAGATTTTGCAAACATAGCCTTTGCATGTTCAAACCTTCTCTGCTGACGATATAGATTTCCGAGGTTAGAAAGGATCACATGTGCATGCTGGATCCTTGCTAGAGAGAGGGCCTTCATATATACTTCTTCCGCCAAAAATGGATCATCTGATAGTTGCAATGCAATCCCTGTACACGAGAAGTAAATGTGGATTGAGTTCATAATCTCAATCATAAAGGACCAGTTTTTAGCACTGGGTAACAACAAGTCTGGTTTTATTGGCTATTTTAGGTGTAATAGGATTCTTATTTGAGGGCTTCCTATTTAAGAAATCATATTATTACCTAAAATATGATTTTCTCATCCTATATATATGGGGTGAGGGTGGAGGCACAAGCAACAGCACAAAGTGGAGATTCGGGGTGCTCGTCCACAAAAAAATATAAGAGAAAGTTCGTACTTTGCTCTTAGGACTTCGTCATCCAAGACAGAAGGAAGAAGAAGATCTAATCGAAGAGTCGACGACTTCGGTTAGGGAGATTGCTACGGGTTGGTGAGTGATCTCAATTATAATCTTCTGTTTTTCTTCTTGAGAGTGGTGAGGGGTTGAACCTATTAGGGCAAAGGGTTCAACATTGTTTTTGTCAATCTTGTAATTTCATCTGAGTTATAAAGGTTGGGATTTGTCTAGGTGATGTACGTCACTGCCATATACTTGTCTTCATCTTGTGCTTGGTGTCCGTTAGACAGGGGTTGATTTTGATCAGGTGCATTGGCAAACACTTCCGCACGCGCCCAACAATTGGTATCAAAGCGAGCTTCGTTCGTTCTGGTCTGATACCCAACAGGTTTATATAACAAATGTATGAAATATATGCAATATGTAATAACATGGGAAGTTTATTCACACCTGAGATAACATGTGCACCATGCTCTTAACTTCGTTTACATGTCCTATCACAACTTTGCCATAACAGTAAGGAAATATTTTTGAAAAATATTAGCCTTTTTCTAAATTTCTATTCTTTAGAATGAAAGTTCTGGGCATATTAGTAGAGACTTTTTAATATAAAAGTTAAAATTAGACAAATTATTTTTTATATAAAAATTAAAATTAATACCAATATTTTGATAGACTGACATGCCATACATGATACCATGCGGCCCTGTAATGAGTATAACAGGTATTAGTGTTGGTGACCAATAGGAGTCATTTTGTTGAGGAGCATGACCATCTAACTTATCCTTAAGTAGACACGACCCAACTTTATCCTTAAATAGATGTGACAGTCCGTATGAAGATATTCCCAACACTTTGGGGTTGAGAAATCTTGATTTCTTCTTCCCACAATATTATTGAAAACTAACCTAAGAAAATGTGCTTTCTTGAAGATAGGTGGCATTTGAAAAGCACCTGTCGTATTTTTCCAGTTGAGTAATGAATATTTTCAAATTTGCAATGTTTCCTGGTCATCTCAACTAGAGTAATTTTGTTCTCTAATTGTTTCCAATGTTTCTGTCGACAGTTGAAGCGAAATGAAAAGACCACAAAATGATAGTTACAATTGACAGAATTAAGTGACCTGACTTCAAAATTTAGGGATAAGTATTTTCTAATTTTGGTTGTTGTAGTTATCTTGTCTGGTCTTCTTTACTCAACAATGCAGCAACTGATTTGCATGAAAAAAAAGAAAAGAAAAGAGGCTTTAACAGATTAGAGCCACTACACATTCTCATTGTTTTCTAAGTCAAAGCCCACATAAGGAAGAATATAAACAATAACTGGACAGTAAATATTACCAAGATTGCACCATGCATAACTGCATTTTGGGAATCGGGCTACTGCTGCTTTGAGTAACCTGACTGCAGACTTAAATTGCGTAGTACAAAGGTTGTGCAGACCAAGCTGATGCCAATGCACTGGATCATCTGGATTTTCTCCAATTGCCTTCACATAGTACATATAAATCAAAAGACGAATAGAAACCAAAGCCAGATGCAATGTTGACCTGGTGAATGAGGTTATGGCCATGCTAACAACTAAACAATAGGAATATCACTCTGTGGGATAAGTAGATTAATTAGCCCACTCTCTTTCTTTTAGAAAAAAAACAAAAAACAAAAGCATTGAAAAAAAATCCTTCATACATCATGTATAACGTGATAAGGATATCAATTTATAGCCAAATATTTGTGTACTGCTGAGTAATGACTACTCAGCATACATAATATTTTATTTTGAACCTCAACTTTAAGAAGTTCAGATAGAAGGCACAATCACAAAAGCACAGCAATATCACAGTGTAGTCATTTCTGCTTGCAAACAAACAATTGAATAAGTTCAAGCTGATTGATAAACATCATCCTTACAGCTGGTTTTGTGATGTGTTCTCATCCTTTCCTACTCAGTGTAGTATTGATGCATCTATGATTGTCACTAGTCTCCATATTACATAATTATATTTTAAAAGTAGGTTTTGTAATGTGTCCCATCTTTCCTACTCAGTGTAGTATTGGTGAATCTATGATTTTCACAAGTCTTCCTAATTCATAATTATTAGCACTATTATTTGTGTAAGTGTTTCTAAGCATTTTCTGTTAGTCCTTAGCTGTTCTTAATAGCAATTCCGAGTAATTTTCACTAGTCTGCTCAATTATAAGAGTAGCACATATTTAGTAGCATTATAGCAACTTTTACTACTTGGGTTTTAGTTGTAGAATTCTTGGATATTCCATGTTTTATTTGGGTTCTCCACACCCAATCCACCCTCTTGTCCAAGTTATGTTCTTCATCTATCCTGATTTAGTATATATACATGTCGAGAAACCTATTACATTTCAACGATATTGATCTTCAAGAAGTGTCATTCAAGATAGTCCCTTATTTGTTTTCTTGATGAATAAGTAAAAGTATTCCATATTATGTAGTTATTAGAAGAACTCCAATGATATAGATAATGAACAGTTTGCTTTTTAAATTTGAGTAATTATCCTACACCTCCCTTGTGGTTTGTCGTTAGTACCACTGGACCCCCTCCATATTGAAATATTACTTATGTCGTTAGTAAGGCGACAGGCTTCCCGACTCGTCTAGACATCGCCCTGGAACTTGGGTGTTGGTGTTTTTGCCTTTGGACTAGTGTAAATAGTCCCACATAGGCTACACCACCAAGTGAGTATCTCAATATAATGCTTTGCATGTGTTGAGGTGTGCACATGGGGTGTGGTGGGACACATGTGGGGGCGTCTTCCTAGGAGAAAAAATGATTAACTCCTCACAGAAAGCATGTATTCTTTTTGTCGCTCGGACTCGGACGCGGGCTCCAGGGCGCAATATGACACGTCGCGCATGCACGGGTGTAGGCACGGACTGGCGCACGACTCTGCTAATTGTGGGATGGTCTAAAATATCAAACACATTTTTTGAGTATTGGTATTTTAGTCCCACATCGGATAGGAGAAGAGGTTGAGTTTCTATTCCTCTCTATAAAGTATAAATAGAGCTCCCTGGCCTCCTTTTGGAAAGACAGAAAAATTAAATGAAAAAGGAAGTCTGTTGAGTCCAGGTAGTCCGTTCGAGTCACAAAAGAGTTGACTACGAGCATTCCAGAAGTTCTTTGTGAACTTGCTGGTTCCTGGGAGCAGATCGCACGGACGAATCATGCTTTGAGCAACGATGGTCTTTACTACCCCAGCAAGAATAATAATTTATTATTATATCTTCTTCTCCTTTCTTTTGTATTTTGTAATATGTTATGTCCCAATTGTAACACGTTTGCAAGGAAGAATGCTCTTTTTCTATCAGTTTATATTTGAGAGAGAAGTTGTCATCTGAAACGATACTAGTATTCAGTGGCTTCAGGATCTTTTAGAGAGCAAACTTGTTTGTCGGAATCTCCAAACTCCTAAATCTCATAATAGAGAGCAAATTTGTTTGCGTGAAGTCTTTGTTTCTGATCGTCACTCAGAACATAGCAAACTTGTTTTACGTGAAGTCTCTGTTTCTGATCGTTTTACTCAGAACAGAGAGTAAACTTGTTTGCAGGAGGTCTCTGTTTTCTGATCGTTCTTCCATATAGATCTGTTTCGGGAATAACAATCTCAAAAGAAGATCCGAATCCGATGGAGAACTCCCATACAATCGTTCTCGATACAAGTTTTAACAAACTTCAGAAGATTGACGGACATCACTTCCAACATTTGGATAAGGAAAAGTTCTTTGTCAAATAGTTGGATGAGTGTTGAGCCAAGCTATCCAAGAAGTTTGATGCACTATACAAGACGGTGTATGGAGATTACAACTCGTGCTAGAGAGGACAAGAAGGTTCTCAAGGAGCATCTCAAGTCAGTTGAGAAGAAGATCAAGGCCTTTTTGCACCTGGATTCTGTTCAGATTAAGCACATGCGAATTATGTGCATGCGGCATGTGTCTGTTCAGATTATGCACATAAGATCTGTTCAAATTATGTGTATGTATGCGCTATTTGTATATGCACGTGGGCTGCTGCATATCTTGGTGCATGGGTCTGCTCGGATGAAAGGCATGGGTTTACTCGGATGAGGCGCATGAGACTGTCCGGATGATGCACATGGATTAGCGCATAGGTTTTCTCCAATATGCACATGGTTTCGACTGTATAAGCACGTAAATTCTCCAGGAGTGTAATAACCCAACATGAAGACAACTTCATCTTGGTGGGGTTAGTTACGACTGTGGTTTGGAGGGTCATTTGAAGGAGATTTATAGATCAAATTCAAAACCAAAATAGCAAGGTAAAACTAAACTTGATTTGTTTGATTACTTAACTTGGTTGCTATGTTTGCACAGGTTAAGTGAGCATGTTGCTAACTTGTGGACGAACATTAGTGCATCTAACCATGTGAAGAGCTGTTCACCAAGGTCAAGCCTATTTTCAAAGGTCTCGATGGCGAACAAGTCTCGAGCAGAAGATCTGGGGATCGGGATTATAGTTCTGGACTCTCAGAAAGTCGCTGACACTGGTATACATGTAGCACGTACCAATTATTTCTGAGGACCTGATCTCAGGAAGTCTGTTGTTCGATACAAACTTGAAGATAGACATTCATGCAGGCAAGATGTTGATTTATTGGCCAGGAACATGCTTCGAAAAAAATGCTCAATATCAAGAGATGTTCGAACTTCTGCTGATGATGCAGTTTCATAATTGAGTTGGGACGAATGGACTAGGACATGTGCTATATAATAGCAAACTCAAGATGTCTAGTCTAGACCTTATCTCTAGAATGTGGGGGTAAGGGGGTAGTGGATTATGAATTATGTGCACGGGACAAAGATTGTAAGGAGGCTGCTCAGACGATTATACTAAAGTACAGATCTTCAGGAGTTGGCACACTCAGAAATCTATGATTTTCACCAATTCTTCTTATACCTTCATAGACGATTTCTCGATGTACTCATATCGGAAGATGGAGTGTTCGAGAAATTCAGGGACGAAACTGAACGTCTAGCCGGTTAACAACTCAAGTAACTCAGAAGTGGTTCAGATGAAAAGTATCGTTTTTTTGGATTCGCATCGTTCTACTATAAACATGAAATTGTCTATGAAAACGACTCCTCCGTATTCTCTCTAATCGAATGGAATTTCAAAAAGGACGCTGTCAGAGATGATGATATCTTTATTGTGGATCTTCCAATACACTTCTAGGGATAGATTGCGTTTACGGCTACGTTTATTTTCCAGTAAAATACCGTTCACTACATTTGACATTGCTTTCCATGACGGGTTTAAGATTAGACCTGACTTGAATATCCTTCAAGTGTGGGGGTGTCTGGTATACGTGAAACTTCTGGATATCAAAATTCAGAAGACAGGGACGAGGACCAAGATGACAGTTTTTTTCTGGAATTTGTTGTTGAAAGCTATGCTCGGAGTTCTCCTTATATCGTCATATCATTCTGTCTTGCGACTTGGAATTCTTTGGAGGCAGGTTTGCTAGGGTCAAAGCATTTATTCTCGTGGATGTTCCGGAGAATCTTGTTAGCTCCGAAGAAGAAGTACTTCCAAAGAAGAGGTAGTCCAGAAGGAGGTTGTCGTTAATGAGAATACTTGAACAAGTATTCGATGGGCTGTTAGCAAAGCGAGTGAGAAGACCAAAAGATTCCGGAGACTTTATCATCCATCACGTGGAGGCTGATGAGGTGATGAAGTCCAGAGATGCGATCTTCTGGATGAGAGAGTCGATGATAAGATTGACTCCATAACATCCAAATTATAGTTGGATTTTGGTAAATCTGCCTGAATGAGCTAAACCCATCGAATCTTCTAGACGAAGAAGAAGACGAAGGCCGAAAGAACTGATGATGAGTTCGAGGCTAGGCTGGTTGTCATGAGGGTTTGCTCAAGAACAGGAGATTGGTGAGGTTGATACATATGCTCTAGTGGCTAAGATGTCAACTATCAGGATGACGATTGCCGTGGTTGTTGTTCATAAGTGTTCTGTCATCAGATGGATATCTAGATAATATTTATGGATAAAGAAATGACAGAAGAGATTCACATACAACAGCCAGATGGATTTGCCGTTCAGGTTCTTGAAGACAAAGTCTGCAGGTTGGTGAAATCTATGTACGACATGAAGCAAGCTCCCTAGATGTGGCATGAGAAGTTTGACCTGGTTATTGGGTCAAATAGCTACAGGTTCAGCGAGACTGGTAAGTGTGATCACACGAAGTTCGCTGATGATAGAGGAGTAATCGTTTGTGTCTATGTGGACAACATACTAATGTGTCACTAGAACAAAGATGTTCCTCACGTCCATATTCTGTATGAAGGACATGGGAGATGCAGATGTCATTCTAAGAATTTAGATAATCCTGACAGAAGTTGAGCTTGCTCTGTCACACGCTCACTACGTGGAAAGTTGCTCGCACGCTATGGATATCAGGATCTTCCAGGGATTGATACTCCTTACAGGTTTGATCAAAAACTGAAGCCAGATTCTGGAGAAGCGTCAGAGAGTTGGTGTACTCGAGTATCACCATTAGTTTGATGTAGGCTACAAGTACCACCAGGCCTGACATAGCTTTTGATATAGACATGCCGAGTCAGTTCACGAACAATCCAAGTGTTGATCATTGGAAAGCTGTAAAGTGAGTGATGGAATCTCTCTCAGGGACTCAGAAGGATGCACTACAACGGTTATCCTGCAGGGGTTGACGGCTTCACTGATGCCAGTTGGTGCTCATAATGAGAGAAAGAAGATGTTACATTTTCTACACGAGTGGTTTTATTATATCGAGGAAGTCGAAGAAGTAGATCCATGGGTGGTGCTGCTATATCGAGAAAGTCGAAGAAGTAGACCTTTCTCTCATTAAGAAATCTAAGTTCTATGCACTATCAAGCTGCAGCAGATGAAGCGGAATAGCTTCGAGAATGAAGCAGATGACCATGCATGATCTTCCCGTGGTTAGTGTGCAAATCCGGGTGATGTCGATGTATTGCGACAATAGGGCATAATCTTCCTATGATTAGTATGCAAATCCTGGTGATGTCGATGTATTGTGATAACTAGATGGCTGCAGCAATGGTATCGGATGATCTTTTTAATGATAAGAAGAGAATTTTGCGTCTAGGACACAAGGCCCTGAATAAGCTCATCAAGCGTGGATCATTACAGTAGGTGATATTCGGAGTCAGAAGAATCTGACGGATCCGTTCATCAAGGCTTCAAGCGCCATCTAATCAAGAACTCAACAAGAAAATGGGCATGACGGACCTCTGATATTGTGTCTCTACAATCCTACCATAAAATTTTATGATATTGGTTCAAAAAGAAATCTATCAAGCATCTAGCTTTTGGTTCAAGGGAGGACCATTGACTAGGAGAATATCATGAATAGTGGGTAGTCCTTTGAGACATTGAGGGGCTATAGACCCAGAACCACTGTTGTCTACTATTTGCTCTTTGTGTAGAGTAAGTCCTGTGGGAGGATGGCTTAGGCGTCTTAATGAGTTCTCAGACATTTTGAATGTCCGACGTACTTTACAGGAAACACGGGTAGCGCAGCACTACAAAGGAGCGAAGTACTCCATGCTACAGTGGGGTGACACCACGAAGAGGTACCTCAAGAGGGTAAAGCCTCGGCTTTGGACTATGTCACAGCGGCAAAGTACCGCTCATAGACAGGTAGCCTAATGCTGTAAAATAAAGAGTGGTAGACAACACTACAAAGGGGTCGGTGACCTCATGTTACAGTAGTGTGACACCACCAAAAGGTACCTAGAGAGGGTCAAGCCTCGACTACGCGAGCCACGTCACAGCAGCGTAACACCACAAGGAAGCGCAAGGCTTCATACTGGACAGTATGACACTACAAAGAGGCTGGGACATCATGCTACAGTGGAATGACACCACGATGAGATGTAGCCTTGGCTTTAGCGGCGTAGCACCGCAAGGAAGCGAAAGACTTCATGCCATGACTCTTTAAAATAACTCGTCTAGAGTGTATGGAAGAAGATACATGCACTCTTGAGGGTAAGCTTGTAGACACCCAATATACATACACTGAAACCAGGCGGGCACAAGACCTTTAATGTGCAACCGAAAGCACAAATAATGTCATTGTGTGAGTGAAAAGAATTGCAGCTATGATGCAGAATTCAAAGCTCGTCTATTCTTATATCATATTGTTATTTAACCCATACGGGAAGATTCAAGTCGAAGCGACATCTATCCTAATGCATGATGGACAATCACTGTAGGGAACACTCAACCCATATATTGAGATATGTAGGAGATTGTTGGTATTTTTGTCGTTGGACTAGTGTAAAATAGTCTCACATCAGCTACACCACCAAGTGGGTATCTCAATATAATGCTTTGCATGTATTGAGGTATGCACATAGGGTGTGATAGGGCACATGTGGGTGCCATGTGGAGTATTTTCCTAGGAGAAAAAAGGGTTAACTCCTCATAGAAAGCATGTATGCTTTTTGTCGCTCGGACTCGGACACGGGCTCAAGGGCGCAATATTGCACGTCGCACATGCACATACGCATGCACGGGTGTAGGCGCACGACACCGCTGATTGAAGGATGGTCTAAAATATCAAACTCATTTTTTGAGTATTGGTATTTTAGTCCCACATCGGATAGAAGATGTTGAGTTTCTATTCCTCTCTATAAATAGAGCCCCCGGCCTTCTTTTAGAAAGACAAAAATTAAAAGAAAAAGGAAGCCCGTTGAGTCCAGGAAGTCCGTTCGAGTCACAAAAGAGTTGACTACAATCTTTCCAGAAGTTCTTTGTGAACTTGCTGGTTCCTAAGAGCAGATCGCGACGGACGAATCTTGCTTTGACCAACGGTAATCTTTACCAACCCAGCAAGAATAATAATTTATCATTATATCTTCTTCTCTTTTCTTCTTCTATTTTGTAATACGTTCTATCCCAATTGCAACACATTTGCAAGGAAGAACGTTCTCGTTCTATCAGTTTGTATTTGAGAGAAAGTTGTAATATGAAAGGATACTAGTATTCAGTGGCTTCAGGATCTTCTGGAGAGCAAATTTGTTTGTCGGATTCTCCGAAATCCTAAAACTCAGAACATAGAACAAACTTGTTTGCATGAAGTCTATGTTTCTTATCGTTGCTCAGAACAGAGAACAAACTTGTTTTACGTGAAGTCTCTGTTTCTGATCGTTCTACTCATAACAAAGAGCAAACTTGTTTGCAGGAGGTCTCTGTTTTCTGATCTTTCTTCTATCTAGATCTGTTTCGGGAATAACATTGGATACTTTCCTGCTACTGCTGTAAAGTTCTCTAATTGCAAAGTTCTAAGCGACCCTAGGCGAAACCAAGGGAAATTAACCCAAGGCGAGTCAAAAAAAATTTTACATGTACTCCTAATTCGCCTAGGCATTGCCTCTAACAACATATTATATTAGAACTCACTCCCCTAAGAAAACATTCCATCTAGGAAAGAAAAGGTAATTGTAAAGTTGCATGTTTGTCCTTGATTATACGGTTTAACTAATATAGGATTTTATTGGTTCTTTTCTTTCTTTTCAAGTGCATAGAAAGTGGTTTGGGTTTATGTTGTTCCATATCTCTTGTAGTGCAAGACATGACTTTTCTTGAAGAAGGTTTATGATTGGAGTTTGAATAATGAATAATTTTTTGCTGGTATGTTCATTGTATTTGGTTCTTTTATTGTTCGGGTACTTTTGTTATTGCGTAATGCCCAAATTAGGGTATAAGAGACTTCCTGAAAATAAGGTATTTTGTATCTCCGCCTCTCGGGTTGCCTAGGTTTTGTTTTCTTAGTTTTGAATTAATTTTCTTTATTCAACCGTTTCAACAACTTGCACTAATCAAAATAAGTCGAATTTTTTTTCTACAATTGAGTCTGAAAACTTAAATGGACCAAGAGATGATAGGATTATGTTAGTACGAATTTACAAAGCATCGGTGTTGTAAATTTTGCTAGGCGAAATCAGTGTGGTGGAGGGCCACCTAGCACCTAGGCCGCTTAGTTTTTTTTTTAATTTGAAATTTGAAATCCATAATACAAATATGAAATCCAAACATGTTCCAACTTCTAAATCCAAAACAATTCATAAATATTTTTGAAATTTGAAATTTAAATGTTCTAAAATCCAAATCCAATCTTAAAACCCAAATAACATATCCACAATACAACTAAGCATAAAAAAATTAAAAGAACAAAAAAAAATTCAAAAACCTCACAACCGAACAGGACCGCCTAGGGCCGAATATGGCTGCCTAGGGCTGAACAAGCCCGCCTAGGCGTCTAACATGTCTGTCTAGGCATCGAACAGGCCCGCCTAGGCGCCGAACAGGGTCGAACATGCGCCTAGGACCACCGCCTTGGGGGTTCTCGGTGCGGCCGACGGCCGCCTAGGCCGAAATTTAGAACACCACGATGCATGCTTCTTCTTTTTTTTTCTTTTATGGATTGCACCGAGTGAAGAATGCATAATTACTAAGGGGGGACATAATGCCATTTTTTGGTTGAAAACAACAATTAACTAACAACAAACACTAAAACTAATGGCAAGTTAACATTAAGGGGGTATTTGTAAGCATATATACAAAATATGAGGGGGGTTGTAATATTTCAACATGGAGGGGTTTGTAATATTTCAATATGGAGGGGTCAAGTGGTAATAACGACAAACTACAAGGGCGGTGTAAGATAATTACTCTTTAATTTTTTTACAGAAGACATCATATTGCGCCAATAGGAATTGAGTCTCTCATAAATATATGGGATAAGGGCCCTGGTGAATCCATTGCATACTATTTCTACTGAGACATCTACATGAACTATCTCCAACCAATTCCCATACAATCAATGAGGACTGGTTTGTTAAGGATAATCTTGCAAAAAGACCCAATAACAAAGATTCATGTATTTTACTTGTAAAACAAGATTCACCTACCCGCTATGTTTTCATGCATGGATAACTATTCCTTCTTACACAAACTTACATATGATTTTAAGTTTACGATAAATAAACAAATATGTACAATGATATGGTTTACGTTATCCTTGTTTGTGAAGACATGGTCGAGGATGTCATTTTAACTATAACAATATTCAAACAGATATGTAACCAATTGGAGAAGTTATGGCTGATGTATTCTTGGAGAAAGATCCGCAGAAGCTGGCACTGGATCATGTACAAAGAAAGAAAGGAAACCAGGTTCGTGTCAAATATCTCTACAAAATTTATCGGGGGTGACACACTAAAACACTTGTGCATGTGTACCTTCCGGTTACAAAATCATGAGAAGGTATGGGATTTGGTCATTTACTATAATATAAATATGAGCAAGTAAACTAAAAGACAATGTAGGATGCATGAGAAAGTTATGGCTTTTACAAATTAGAGTATTAGTTACTGAACAAAACAATCACCTGCTTCAGTGTATAGAGAGCTTGGTCTTCGGCAACTGCCAAACAACTTTTTTCAGTTTCAAAAGCAGCAGCAATTTCATGTTGAGCTCTTTGAGCCATTGCTAATCCTGCCCATGCGATTTGAAGATCGACTCTCGAAGGGTCACCCTCTTTTAGAATTGATGCCATCTCATTGGCAGCCAACGGAAGTTGTTGTGTATAATCTTGAGACCTTTCAGCATCTTTGATTCGATGAACAGCAATAGCATACCGAGTGGACATCTGGTTGGGATCCAATTTTGCTGCCTGCAAAAACATGGACAAGTAACCAGAAACTTCCAAGTCAGAAAATTACTCGTATTCAAAATTACATTAATAAAACACCTCCAGATGCCTTCGTCACATGATTAGCTAATGAGACACCTAAAATCTCAATAGAAAACATTTTTATAACTTGATATTTAAACTGTTCCAGTTTCACCAGGCAGAATATATCGCAGGTGAGGCAGGTTGAACAAAAAAATAATCCTTAAAACAAAGTTATTAGTTCTACAATAGAGACTTTGACTATCCAAACTGCTTAAAATAAAACAATATGATGGAATACAATATCTATAAGAACCAATAATGGCGAGATGAACTAAAGGAATACACAAAAGGAAAAGTTACTACCTGCTCCAAGCACTTCTTGGCATTCCTATGATCACTAGCGACATGATATACATTAGCAAGATTCATCCATAACGGCACAGCTTCGGGGTCAGCTTTTATTGCCGCTAGTAAACACTCTTTGGCAACTATTACTGCTTCAACTTGATGAGTATATGCCCCTTCTCCTGCATTAGCCCCTGGACCTAGAAGTTCAACAGAACATCAGAATGGTTAGTTGCTCTCCTAAGAGCATTCACATCCATACCTAACATAAAATATTGTTTAACCTCTTATAGTAATTGAGTGTACATAAACGAAGTAAATGGAAAATACCAGTACAGATTTATTGGCCTTCCTGCAATTGTGCTAAATGCTAATTTAATGGCTGACATAAAGGAGACTAGGTAATTCCACTAGGAGGGCATGTTGTGTTCAGGAGCATAGGTTACACTAGACAAGACCTACAAACTAATGGGCAGAATTACAACATAATAGTCTGAGATTTTGCAGAAGCTTAATTGTAATGACAATTTTTATCGATCTTCTAACAAATAAACCTAACAGATATTCACAATTCATAATTGAAATCAAAGTATGCTTCGAGTTTACCAAAAGTCACGATCCTAAATTTGTCCAAAATCTGTAACACACTTCAACAACAAATTTAAAGACCTTACCAACCAAATCTGAAAATCCTTTAAACATGAAGTTGTAGTACTTGAAGACAGCTTTCCAAATTGGGGTTGCAAACTCTACAGACCTCTGTAGTAGCAGATACGATCGTATTCCTACAGCTGTGCAGTACAAAATCTGCAGATCCCAACTTATGTTTTGGGTTGTTCGGTTATAAAAAAGAAGCAAAAATTGGGATAAAGGATTTAGGGTTGTAAAGGGTACGCATGGTCTATAATTGTTTTGGACGTATTTTTTATGGTGTTTTGAAGGGTTTTAAGGGTGTATTTTATTGCCGAAAACAGGAAAAAGCGAAATACGATTGTCAAATAGATGAAACATAGATGAAGATAAACTTTATCTACAAATTGGAATCATTCCAGAAACTATAAATAAAGGTTTTGTACCTCTTGATATAGCTTAAAAATTTAGCCATCAAGAAATCGGTCCTAGCCAAACTTACCAAACCAATCCTAACCATGTGCCACTCAAGTGCAGCCAAATAAATGTGATGATTTGGTCATGAAGAACGGCTATTAAAGTTAATTTATTTGTGTGATTTGGTTGCCTAAACTGGTCCGAACTCTCAAATCATGCACATATGGTGATTTTGTCCTCCTTGATCAGGTCAGTATATATTTATGTCCAAAACATTTAAAGAAATGCTCCTCTACCTATAATATTTTACTTAGAACCAAAGTTTGAAAAACTGGCTCAACCATTGAATCGGTGAACTCAAACCTTACACGTAGGACAAGTTGGACCTTTAATTACCTTTAAAATTATCAAAATTGTATTCAGTATTTATCTGTTACTGTTTTAAATTTACAACCAACCATAGTACTTCATTCGGCAGAAATTAGGTGAGATGGACAAAACAAGATATTTTCAAGGAGATTGGGTTCTAACAGTCACTGGACTTATTGTAGTTACTTTACTACAAGAACAAGCCTTATCCCAAGTTTTGGGGACGACTGCTTGAATCATTTCATTCCGTTCAGCTCCTTTGTAACACTAAAAAAACCATCTCCCTATTTACAACTTCAATTTATGTTTATGTTCGTTTAGGCCTACCTTCCAACAACTCCTATTAAGTGATGTATGATCACTCCTTACTGGTGCATCTATTGACCTACGTTACACGTCGATACCACCTAAGATGATTTTCTCTCAATAGGAGTCACCTCAATTTCCTACAAACACTCATTTTTATTATATCTTTTAATGTTTGGCCTCATTTATCTTAGAATTTTCATTTCAACTACACACAAAATTTAGGCATCTTTCTTAATTGCCTAACACTTGGTTCCACTTATCGTGCATTTTTCTACTCATGATTTGATTGAATAAATTGGTAAGCCATACTAATCCTTTCTAACCTAAATAATTTCAAATCTTAATAGAAATATCATCAAGTCATGCTACTTTTCCTCTCTTTTTTTTTCTTAAGAGTATTCTTAATCTCAGAATCCTAATTTTACAACAATAGCTATATAACCCATCTGAAATTATAGGGACAAGGTAAGAATATAGGTTGCTCCAGATAAAGAACTTGTAAAAATAACTCCACCACTCCATAATATTGTTTTTCTTACTAATATTTTTCTGTCTTCACTTCTACCACATTTAATATTACCTATGTTCATACTCTTTTCCCTATTAGCAAAAAATCTCATATACAAATAATCATTGGTCTTATATTTAGTTCCTTAATTGCTTTGTTATTTTTCCTTCTTTTCTAGTTTGTATCTCCCATAATTTTATCATCACCGTACTTATGTTGACATTTATAGGAAATTCTTTCTGCCTTAATTACCATGGACTTCCTTCTTCCGCCACCAACTTTTCCTTTAAGAGTCCAACTGCTACCTATAGCAAATAGTAGAATTTATTTTGCAACGCTTTTAATACAATTTGACATATTATATAACATAATGTTAGTTAATTTACTAATTATTAAAAAAAATAGTAATAAATAAAAATTTATTTAATTAGGAGCAAGTATTAAACAATATATTTTGATGCTATATTTACTTTTAGTGGTTATTGAACTCTCCGCTCGGATACAAGTTAAAAGTATCTCAATTCATTGCGGTGAGTTGTGAGATCACAACCCGAAACTGTGTTGACTACTTATTTCGTGTACCAAAAAGTAGGCAAGTAGAGAAACTATTAAATTCCTTAGTATATTCAATTGTAACCAAAGAAATTGTTAATATACATATTTTCATACCGGTATCAATATACATAGAGAGACACTCAACACCAAAGTTAGTTTAGCCTAATTGTTGGGACCTTTGGTTTGGATAGTTGACATCTTGGTTTGATTCTCCATGCTCACAACGCTTTTTAAATTAATTTGAGTCTTTTCTAGCGGTAAACCGAACAACTCGGTCGAATCGTAACCGAGAGAGAGAGAGAGAGAGAGAGAGAGAGAGGAGAGAGAGAGAGAGAGAGAGAGAGTGAGAGAGAGAAATGTTCTAAAATCAGTCGGGTGGTTTCATATTAAGGAACCAACTTATGTTACAACCGTTAGATTTAGATTGCAAGGCTGAGAATAAAATGTAAGAGTACCTACTTAAAAGATACAGGTCTAATCTCATTCTTCCAATCCAAATCCAACGGTTCTAACATAGGTTGGTTCTATAATATGAAACCACTCCAATCCAAATCCAACGGTTCTAACATAAGTTGATTCTATAATATGAAACCACCCGGCTAGTTTTTGAGCATATATATATATATATATATATATATATATATATATATATATATATATAGGGTAAATTTTATTCCAAAAGTAAAGCAATAATCTTACAACATACAATCCAAGTGGGACTTCCACTCATCAATTTCCCATAGCATTTACATCAAAATCGATGTTATGGAGAATGCCTACCGGAGAGGTGACCAGCCCCTCAAAAATTCGACAGTTTCGTTCCCGCCATACATGCCAGACTGAAGCAGCCAGACGGACTCCGGCAGTCCGGAACTAGTCCTGCCCTCGACCCCTGCTATCCCGGAGCACCGTGATGATGTCCCCAATTCCTCTCCCGGAGACGCACACTCCCAACACTCTACTCTGCTCCGACCAGATCTGCCATGCCAGTGCGCACTCAAAGAAAATATGCTCAATAGACCCCTGCTCCATACAGCATAGCACACACTTAGGATCCGGAATCGGCACTCCAAACGAACTCAGGCGATCCCTAGTCAAAAGGCAGCCCAGTAGAAGCTTGTAGACACAGAGCTGCATCTTCCTGACCAGACCCTTGCACCAAACAAACTCATAATCAGGACTCTAAGGAAAGGTGCGTCGAATGAGGTTGTAGCAGCTCCGGAATTGGAACTCCCCAGTTCCCGGAGTAGCTCCTGGCGGCTCCCAAATCCACTGATCAGTAGGCAAAGCTAGATCAATGGTAATAGTACTAATGATCCCACCCAGTTCCTCAGTAAAATTATACGACTCCGACCTCCACTCCCTATCGCGAATGATGCGATTACACATCAGACCACGCCTATCCTCCTGATGAGTCGGGACTCCCCTGATGACCAAAAGTGAACGCCGATCTACCCAAGGATCCTGCCAAAGGTCAGTTCCAAACCCATCCTTCATGACCTTCCGGATTGCAGATTTGAGCACCCCCCTGTGTCGCAGGACAGTCTTGAACGTGACTGAGTGATTGTTGTCAGAAGCACACGTCCAAAAGTTACCCTGCTTCACGTATATGCTATGCATCCAGTCCGTCCAGAGAGACCCCCTATTGATGAAACTCCAAGCCAGCTTAAGCGCGGAGGCCTCCCTAATCTCCAGCAACGGCCTGAGCCCCACTCCTCCCTCCTTCCTGGGTCTACAAAGCTGCTCCCAGGAGATCGCATGCATACCCCCCCTCCAGATGAAATATGCACATAGCTGCTCCACTTTCCGAATAGTGGCAACAGGGAGGAGGATGGACTGTAGCCAGAAATGGGCCACAACCGAAATCACCGATCTGACCAGCTCGATGCGACCGCCAAATGACAAACCAGCGACTTGCCAACCTTCCACTCTCCTCTGGACATACTCCACCAGACTATAGCAGTCCTGATCCCGCGCGTAATTGACTGTGAGAGGCACTCCTAAATATCGCACCGGAAGATCACTCCTCGCGATACCCAGCACAGCGGCCCGCTCCACCTTCTGGGGACATAAGGAGCTGAAGTAAACCCGACTCTTATCCATGTTCATCTGGAGGCCCGAGAGAGTTCAATTCTTCCATAATCGCCGCAAGTGTCTGCAAACCCTCCGTCGATGGCTGGACGAACACCAAGAGATCATATGCACATATAATGTGGGTAACTGGGGGGTCCACCCTCCGAAACAAAGGGACCAGCCTCCCACGGTGCACTGCAAGGTCCATCAGGCATGTGAAGTATTCCATAACAAGCGTGAACAGGTAAGGGAACAAGGGGTTACCTTGCCTAAGCCCACGATTGCTCTAGAAATACCCATAAGGAACGCCCTGGATGAGGACAGAGAAAGTGGGAGACGTGCTGCACTCCCGGATCAAAGCAACCCAGTGGTCCGCGAATCCCATGGCGGTCATCAGGTGACAGAGGAAGTCTCGATTAACCATATCGTACGCCTTCCTCAGGTCCAGTTTCACACATGCCTTCTCCCCTCCGGGTTTGTTAAATCCCCTCACCATCTCATGAGCCAGGAGGCAGTGCTCAGCGATCGACCTGCATGATCCCTCCATCCGCCGGCACATAAGGTGCGTAATTATCTTATATAGATAATTACAACACACAATCGGTCTGAAGTCCGCCAGTGCTGTCGCTCCCTCCTTCTTTGGCACCAAGGTCAGGAAAGTGTGATTAAGCTCTTTCAGAAGCTTCCCTTTGATGAAGAATTCCTGCACCACCTCCAAGACCTGATGCTTCAGAAAGTCCTAGTGACGTTTGAAGAATCAACTGCTAAAACCGTCCGGTCCAGGGGCCTTATTGGGATCCGCCATCTTGACAATAGATTCCACCTCCTCCAGAGTAACGGGAGCAAGAAGAATGCTATTCCCATATGGAGTCACCAATCTCTTCGTAACAACCTCTGGGAACACAGACAGGTAATCAGTCTGAAAATATAACTCAGAATAGTACCTGACAGCCTCGTCCTGGATCTCAGCCGACGTCCCCACCAGAATGCCATCCGCATCAAGAAGCTGGGAGATGTGCTTCATATGCTGTCTTGTACGAATAACATCATAAAAGAACTTAGAACAACGGTCGCCATCCTTGAGCCAGGAACATTTGGCACGCTGAGCCGTGCTAATCTCCTTCTGTAGCCTCAGGATATTGACTTCTTCGATCAGCTCCTTCTCTCTAGCCGCCAGGTCCCCATTAAGCATGTCAGCTTGCATGTCCTGCTGGATGGCCCGCAACTCCACCTCCTTATCTTCTAAGGTAGACTTGGGCAACTCCTTCACCCAACTCCGAAGAGCCTTCTTCGTGGCTTTGAGACGACGAACCAAGCGGAACTGGACCGTCCCCTCCTGACAGCTAGTAAGCCCCTCCGAGACAGCCTCTAGGTAGCCCTCCGAAAGATACCAACTGTTGTTGTACCTGAAAGGACGGAACTTCCCAGGAGACCGAGAAGTGAAGCCAACCCTGATGGGGGAATGATCGCTCGTCCCAGCAGCCAGACCCGCCATCGAAGAGTTTGGGAAGTGCCGGAACCATTCCCCATTGCCCAGAGCTCGATCCAGCTGGCAAGCAACCCTGTTGCGGGTAGCTTTGTTGTGCCAAGTCCAGCGGAAGCCTGAGCGAGACAAACCCTGGAGCCCCGTATGAATGAGGCATCTCTGGAAATCATACAGGATAGTCTTCTGGAACTGGACGTCCACCCACCTTCTCCCCTCGATGCAGAAGGGTATTGAAGTCCTCCATCAGAAGAAGTGGAAGGCACGACGAATCCGCAGCAGCGGCAACACGGCCGATGTCGCTCCACAGGGTCTCCCGTCTCCTTCTGCCATTGTGGCCGTAAATCGCCCCCAGCAAGAACCGAAAGCCACCCTTGTTGAAGAAGAAAATGGCAATCAACTGCTCCGTCATCAAGATCAGGTCACCATCCCAGCTCTTCGAGTTCCAACGCACCCAAATCCTGGCCATATCACAAAGAGCCAGGTTGTACAGTTGGGCCCAATGAGATGGGGTCCGCCGAGAAAGAGTCTTTTCGCCTTTGATCTTAGATTCTAATAGAACAGAAATGTCGCATTTATCTCTGTGAAGCACCCCACAAATCTCTCTCCACCTCCCTAGCGAACACGTCCCCCTCACATTCCAGGTAATAATAGCCATTAATTAATGAGAGGATGGGTCCTCCGGAGAAACACCCGGATCGGCACCTGGGGAATGTGCTACATCCGACGCTAACATATCCTCCTCCATCCCAGTCGGAATTGCCTGCTGGTTAACGACCTGAGAAAGCACCAACGTCCAGGCAGGGTTATCAACACACACCGCCTCCTCGCTGTCAGTAGGATGCCCCTCCTCCCTGGGGGATCCGTCCCTCAGCGGACCGACAGCACGTCTCTTCCTACAATAAACCTTCCCCTCAACCGAGCCGCCACCGCATCGCGCCTCAATCCCCGACGCCACCATGCCTCTAGTAACTATACTACTCTGCCCCGGGCAGGTGGTCATCGTCCCACACGTGGGCGCAAGCTGCGTGGAGACAATGAGGCTCATTCCACCATCACTCACTGGATGAGTAACCTCCCCCACCAAGACCTCCTGTCCACTGTCATCTCTGAAATCCATGTCGCATGGAGAGTCTGGGGCCTCACTCAGGGGATTAGTAGGTTCCACCTGAGGACCGACCGCCGAACAAGCACTGGCCAGATGCCCGAAACAAAAACAGCGTGAACAGGTAGGTGGAACCCATTCGTATCCCACCTTCTGGGTAAGCACCTCTCCAGAAGGGATCGCATACTCCACAAACTCCGGTAGCTCCCCCCCAGCTCGGATCTCCACAAAAATCCTGGCGTACATCAACCTCGACCGAAAGGCAGTAGCTTCGTCCGCCTTGATCGGGGTGCCCACCAAGCTCGCCAGCAGCATCAGCAAAGGAATACTCCAAACCGGATAGGGAACTTAGGAAAGCGAATCCATACAGGGATGGCATTCAGAACTTCCCGCTCACATCGAAGCTCCGGGGTCCACTCCTTTAGGATGATAAGCCTGCCGTCGAACGTCCAGGGGCCGCCTTGGAGGATCCTAGCGACATCCTCCGCAAATCCGAACTTCACATAATAGAAGCCGTTCTTGCGGGCAAAGAACTCCATACTCCCCTTAGGCTGCCAGACCCGCACTGCATAACCCCGGATCTGTCCGTAGAAAGGCTTGTTGCCTAGGACATACAGAACGAGGGTGTTCTCCCAGTATGCTGTCACCTTCTCTATCTCCTCCGCAGGGAACGAGGCCCGAAAACCCCTTCCTGCCTTGATCGGCGGCACGTACTCCATCGATGTGGGACTTTTCGTCCCCACAGGCTTGCAGATCTCTACCCAGGACCGTCCAGCAGGTCGAGTAGTCACCCCCTGTGGCCTGGGGGCAACTGTTAGGCGGAGGGACTCAGATCCCTGAACACCAAGATCCACCACCTTACTCTTCCCCTTGTCCGCCGCGGTCGCCTTTGGCCGCCAACCCACCGATCTCCCAGCAGACAACACTTGACCACGGGCCGTTGGCCGCACCCCTGACCAGCTCTGTCGACTGTCCGTAGGACGTCGATCCCTAACATGACCCTGTCCACCTCCTGTCTTTCTCCCGTTCTTCGTCACACGACGGCGCGTAACCGTCATCCATTCTCCTCCCTCCGTCTGGCTCCCCTGGGATCCAGAACCTGCTCCGAATTCGAAATTAGGAGCGACGGTGCCACCCCGCAAGATCCGATCCCCTTCCATCAACGGAACCGACCCCTTCGCCACCTTAGGGAGGCCGCCCGACCCCCCTACCTTCGTTCCCCCCCCCCCCATCGCCTGGATAAATCATTCATAATGATGGAGAGATTGCGAACGATATCATGCATAGAATTAAAATAAGATTAAATGGAGTGCTTTAGGAGTACTATGTAATCGCAAGACACCCCTGAAGTTACAAGGATAATTCTACAAGACAATCAGTCATGATTTATGGATCATAGTGTTGGACAATTAAGAAACATGTCCGAAAAGTTAGTGTAACCGAAATGATGTCTTTTCCTCATTTACAATTCCTAAGTAAACTTTAATTAAACCATATGTTCTCTTTAAATCTATTATCACCATCATCCTTGAAATGATGTCTTTTTCTCATTTGAACACTTTATTGATACTTAAAAAAATGTTTCTCCAACTTTAATTTCTACTTTATTACTACTATAAAAATTCAATTAACATCTGATGATAGTACACTTTAATCAATAGCAAAGAAATTATGTTAACAAATTCTCAATAATAAAGCACATGAATCTAACGAATTGTTAATAAACAAAAGCACATGTCATAGACTACGAATTATATCGACTACCAATTATATCTACGACTCAATTTGATTAGAATACTGTATACATAATTAACTATTTACTGTAAATAACAAACTAAGCAAGAAAGCACATATGTTTAAATAAATGCAAGAGAGCAGACCAGGCACTAGCAATTTGAGAATAGTGTATACATAATTAAAATATTTACTGTGCATAAAAAACTAAGCAAGAAAGCACGTGTTTAAATAAAAGGCAAGAGGGCAGACCGGACACTAGTAATTCGAGACCGACTCTATGAGTAAGCAATGGCGGTCGGATATATCCGTGCAACAAAGTGATTTCGTTTCTCTAGGATTTTTGTTGATGGATGCCAGTACTGCTGCTACTTCTTCTTACAGCATAGAAGAGTCTACTTCAATTTGCATCACATTGTTTGTCATTGATGGTCAGAGAAGTCCTCATGTCTGCACCGGTGCCCACCTATGTGCTAACAAAAGGAATGATACGTCGATGCGAAGGCAAAGTCAAGGAGGTGTACAGCGTTGGAAATGATTATAGTCTTTTTAAAGAAATGGAATTAAGAGCATGACTTGGGTGGACGAGACACAGGCGTTCAAGACACAGGGGACGGGGTAAAGGGACTTGAATCAGATATAATTGCCACAATTGTGTGCTGCATGGGGCAGAGAGAGAGAGAGAGAACGCACATCCGCACAAGTAATAGGAGTGGTGGAGCCGTAGAGGGCCAAATGTTTGGGGGTTGGAAAGTTGGGAAGGGTTCAAAATTATAAAAGGGAAAAGAAGCAAGGATTGACATAGTAAAAAAATACTCTCCGTAACATGTGAATAACAAAGAAAGGAAAGGAAAAAAAAAGACGGGCACGGAAAGTAATTTAGTTTTATTATGAGTAAGGTTTCGTTTGTTACTTGGGAAAGGGAGCGAAAACTGGGATTGGGCCAATTTTAAGGCAAAGAGTTCAAATATTTTGCTGGCCTCAAGGTTGTAAAAATCACTAGTCGGTTCGCGGGGACTAGGGATTAATCGGATTAATTGGGGACTAGTAGGGGACTAGTCGGATTAGTCGGTTATATATATATATATATATATATATATATATATATATATATATATATATAATTTTTGGAAAAAGAGTAAATTTTATTCCAAAATCAGCTCAAAAAATCATACAATCAGGGATGGTCGCCCACCCTTTAGGTTGCTATAGCAGTTATATCGAATTCTATATTATGAAGAATTCCTATAGGAGGGGTGGATAGCCCCTCGAAAATGCACCGATTCCGTTCTCTCCAGACATGTCAGACAGAAGCTGCAAGCCGTACTCTGGCTGTCTTGTACCAAACATGCCCTCTCCTTCTGCGTTCTCGGATCCCAGTAATGATATCTCCAATCTCCCTGCTTGTGTCACATCCTCCCAGCGCTCTGCGGCATTGCTCAGTCCAGATAAATCAGGACACCTCACACTCAAAGAACAAGTGTCACATAGACTCATTGTCCAATTCACAAAGCACACACTTCGGGTTGGACACTTGGATCCCAAAGGAGATGAGTCTGTCCCTCGTCAGCAGCCGACCAAGAAGTAACCGGTAGACACAGCTGCATCTTACGAGCCAGACCTTTGCACCAGATGAATTCATAGTCTGCACAAGATGGAAAAATACGACGCACAAGGTTGTAGCAGCTATGGAACTGAAACTCCCCAGTGCCCCCAGTAACCCCCGACGGATCCCAGGTCCAACAATCTGCTGGCTGAGTCGGATCTAACCAACCGCGCGAATGGCCTCTCCAAGCTCCACTGTATGACGGTAAACCTCCGGTCTCCACTCACCATTTCTGATAATATGCTGGCAGGTCACCCCCCCTACCAGCCTCCCTGTGGGTCCGGTCGTCCAGTATCTCAATCAGAGATTGACGCTCTAACCATGGATCCCGTCAGAGGTCAGTAACAGCTCCATCTCTCATAGTCCTCCGGATGGATGATTTGAGTACAAATGTGGCACAGAATATGTTTGAAAGTGGCAGAGTGGTTGTTGTTGAGAGAGCAGGTCCAGAAGTTGCCCTGCTTCACATACCGACTGTACATCCAATCAGCCCATAATGATCCACGTTTGATGAACCTCCAAGCCAGCTTCACGGCAGAGGCCTCCCTAACGGTCAGCATGGGTCTAAGCCCCACTCCACCCTCCTCCCGAGGGCGGCAGAGCTGTTCCCAAGAGATCGCATGCATGCCCTCCCTCCAAATGAAGTTGGCACAGATACTCTCCACCTTCCTAATGGTGGTGACAGGAACCAGAATAGACTGGAGCCAGAAAAGTGACAGTGCCGAGATAACCGATCTAACTAGCTCAATGCGTCCACCAAACGACAGGCCAGCAGCCTGCCATCCTTCAACTCTCCTCTGAGCATACTCCACCAGACTGTGACAATCCAGATTCCGAGCATAATTGACTGTCAGAGGCACTCCTAGATATTTCACCGGGCGATTGCTTCTATCAACTCCCAAAGCTTCCGCTCGTTCCTCCTTCATAGAGCATAAGGAGCTGAAGTAGACACGACTCTTCTCTCAGTTCAGTTGATATATATATATATATATATATATATATATATATATATAGGAAGCGGATCAAAAACCCTCCTTAGAAAGCCCCCCAAAAACCTCCCTCACTCTAATCCGTAATTTAATGTTAATATTAAGGTTAATATTAATGTTAATGTTAATATTAATGTTAATATTAACATTAAATACTAAAATTAACATTAAACTTAACATTAAAATTAATATTAACATTAATATTAACATTAACATTAATATTAACGTTAAAATTAACATTAATATAAAAAAAATTAAAAAAAATTAATATTAACATTAACATTAATATTAACATTAATATTAACATTAATATTAACATTAACATTAATATTAACATTAATATTACGAATTAGAGTGAGGGGGTTTTTTGGGGGGCTTTCTAAGGGGGGCTTTTGATCCGCTCCCATATATATATATATATATATATATATATATATATATATATATATATATATATATATATAAATTGCAGCAGTGCAACATATATATTTAATTGGTGTTTCTTTCCCTTTTTAATTTGCATGCTATTAATATGATAATGACATTAGAATACTCAGTGTACAGCCCACAGAGAGACTCGGGAAGACTCGGGAAAAATAATGCAAAGAAAAACAGCAAAATCAGTGCAACAGCAAATAAAAAAGTGGTGCAACAAACAAAAAATAGTGCAGCAAAAGCAGTACAGCAGCAGTAAAAAAGAGAAAAAGTAATACAACAGCAGTAAAAAGAAAGAAAAAGCAGTGCAGCAAAAGCAAAAAATGAAGCAAAAACAGTAAAAGCAGCAAAAGCAAAAGTAGTGCATACTCAAACTGAAATAAACATCAATTGATGTATGCACCTGTGATGTCGACAGGAGCCGCAAAAAATTAAGCAAAAGCAGTGCAAAAAATGAAGCAAAAGGAGTAAAAGCTGCAAAAGCAAAAAAAAAAGCAGCATGCAGCCCACAAAACAAAACAGCAGCAGTGCCAGCAATAAGAAAACGAAACAGCAGCAGCAGCAAAAGAAAACAAAACAGCATCAACAAAGAAAAAAATGGAAAAAAATATACGAACCTGTGAAGTCGGCGGGAGCCGCAAGACCAGGTCGGCGCGACTGCGGTGGTCGGAGGAGGTTGGCGGGGTCAGGACGGCGCGGCGAGCCAGAGGTTGGCAGGATCAGGGCGGCGCGGCGGAGCCAGAGGTCGACGGAGGTCAATATGTTTTTCTTTTGAGCTTCTTTTTTTTTTTCTTTTTTTTTTTACATCATTAGTCGGCCAACTAGGGCCGCCTGGCCGCTCCGCCGATTTCGTGGCCGCCCAGACACCAAATCGAGTCGGCGTCGGCCGACTGGACTACCCCGATTTTTACAACACCGGGTGGCCTTATAGTATATTTCAAATTCCAGCTTAAGCAGATACACTAACTCAGACTAAGATCCCCCTCCCCACCCCCTTCTCCTCTACCTACGTGTCTAAATCCAGATGGCACAACATATCCTCATGTAAACATCTCTAACTATATAATTAGTAGGGTTATGACTTACGAGGGATTCACGCGAGCATAGGGACTCCAAACAACAAAATTATATATATACATATATATATATGGAGAGAGAGAAGGGGTGGGGGTGGGGGGTGCGGGGAGTTGGCTCAACATAATGGACTTCATTAGAAAAAAGTAGAGTACAATACATAGGAGAGTATGTCTCCCTTTCTTGAAGTTTCTCGAAATGGGACTAAAACTAGGTCTAATAAAGAGAAGACAAAAGGCACAATGAGACAGCTTTCTCTTACACTCCTCAGCAAGCTAGAGAGTATATGTCAAGTACATTCAGCTTGGGAGAAAGTGAAGATAGATTGGTATATACAAAGTCTTAGTGAGGATGTCTGTCAACTGAGAAGAAGCTAGGATGTAAAGAAGCTTAACCTTGTCCCGATGAATTCATGAAAGACTTGATTTTCAGCAATATGAATCACAGCTCTGTTGTCCCAGTAGAGCGAAGTCGGAGAAGTAAGAGATATATCAAGGTCAGGGAGAATGTTTTTCAGCCATATAAGCTTGGAAACTGCATGGCCCATCAAACAATACTCGGTATTAGTCGATGAACGAGCCACAACGGTTTGCTTCTTACTCTGCTAGGGGACCAGGCTACCTCCAAAGAATGTACAGTATCTATTAGTCAATCAACAATCATCAATAGATCCATCTGCTTCTTACACTGCTAGGTGACTAGGCTACCTCCAAAGAATGTACAGTATGCATTAGTCGATCAACGATCATCAATAGACCCAGCAAGGTGAGTGACTAGTAAATAGATAAGTTTGACTACAAGGCGGCGGTACATATCTAGATAAGGTAGAAGGGAGTTAGATATGGAAACGTGAATACAGAGCTTCTAATTGAGCTCCATGAGAATATCAGAAGATCTATGTCCCCAAGAACCCAGAATATTTCAAAAGATCCAAACAATATTTGTGTCGAGTCATAAGAGAATCATCCTTGCGAGCAACCTCAACGCCTAAGAAATAACGCGGGGCCAAGGTCCTCTGTATGGAAGTGATCGGATAGGTAGGCCTTGATATTGGATATACCAAGATAGTCATCTACGGTTATAGTAATATCATCCAACATTAACCAAAAGCACAACCGTGCACTTAGTTGGGCAGTGAATGAAGAGGGGAACCAGCAGCACTACTAGTAAAGCCAATCTCAAACTTCAAACAATAAAAAAGTGACATACCTGGAATGATTGATCCATATTGACATAGGATAAAAGCTGCATAGTTGATCAGTGCGGCAGGATGGTTTTGATCTTTAAGAATCAGATCCTGAAAGCATTTAGCTGAAAGCTGCACTTTGCCACTACAAGCATACACAGATCAGAGCAATATTAGAAAAAGTGTAAAACCCAAGATGAAACTATGTTAACTAAGATAGCAAACAGCGACAAGAGACTGACATTTTTCTTTTATGTAATGGAATATGCCAATAATCAACATCATGGCCTAATAAATTCACTATAGACATTCGACATCATATTGAGGACTGCACCAAAACTCGTAATAAAATCTTGTAGGGCCATTTAATCTCACTCGAACTTTCAAGTATGAGTTTTCATGAGTCAAAATTAACTCCTAGCTAGCATTGCCTTGAAGAGAAGAATCAGACTCCAGAAGTTACATATATTGTAACTAAAAAGGAGAGGCCTCTTTTAATGTTACTAGGGAACAACAGGAAAGTTCTAATAAAGATCATTATTTGATAAAATTATAGGGACTTCAACTCGTATCATACATCTTTATTAGTGCATCCGCCAGTTTTTGTTGATTTTCGTAGATTTAGATGGTTATTCAAGGATAGACCTCCATATGCAATAACTACAAAGGAGAGGCCACTTCCAATATTATTGTAGAAAAGTTTGTGTATTTTTACTGTCTTATTAGTCTCTTGTTTAGTCCTATATTGGATAGCCACCAAAGTGGGGTCTTATCATCCTATAAATATGTACGCACTCCTAGTGATCAATCCAGTGAGTCGAGTTATTCCCAATCTCGACATGGTAGCAGAGCTCTACGCCCTCTCTACCACCAAAAACCCAACCCCTTCCTTCTCTCCCAAAACCAAACCTATCCCATGACCCTATAGCACCACTAACCTTCAATCTATGTCCCTAAACCAAAACCCAATCTCTGACCTAAACCGTCACCCTTGTATTTTTGACCCCAAAACAAGCCCTAATCCATGTCCCTAAACTAAATCCTAAGTCATGACCTCTAGCCGCCACTACCACCCTTCCATCTTTGTCCCTAAACCAAAACCTAATCCTTGACCAATGATGGAATAATCGTCACCTCGAACCCTAGCCACATCTATCCCTAATCCAAAACCTTAATTCTTGATCTATAGTTGTCGTCATAAATCCTAGACACCCCAAAATCTAATCCTAATACCAACACTAACCCTATAAGCTAACAATTTGTCACCATTCATTACAAAAAAACAAGTCTCCTCAAGCCCAAACCCTAGCCCCTAGCCCTTTGAGTTCTTCTCCAGAGTCCCAACCCTATTTTCTCTCCTCTCCTATGATCTCAACATAGAAAATAGCAAAAACATAAGACATAGAAACATATACTATTGAACTTTTCTTGACAAGTACTAACCTGGCACAGTTCCTCGTTGTTTCCTCCTCTAGAGGCAACTGGCATAGCAGTGTTTCTCTTCACCCTTTGAGTCCTTGACTGCTTCACCTATTACTCTCGTTGGCAAACTCATCTCTCTTATTGTTGTTCATATGGACCTTTCCTTTATCACAGCATAATGAACAGCACATATGCATTTCTGTATTTGAAGAATCTCTAAGTCAGGGACTTCTTTATTGATTGTCCTCATTATCTATGTTGCTGAGTATGTCAAGTCCCTTGATGATCACCTCTACTAGTGGTTATTGCACTATCTTTGACAGTAACCTCGCCAAACGGAGAAGCAAGAAACACATAGTAGTTGTATATTCTTCTAATGAGGTTGAGTATCACTCGATAGCTCATGCGGTTTTCGATCTCACCTTACTTAAATTCCTTATATTGACGTTGGAGTTTGCCTCACTTCTCCAGCATCTCTTTATTGTGACAATAAAGCTAATATTCACGATGTTGAGAATCTCGTCTTCTACGAGCGCACCAAGTTTATTGAAGTTTGAATGTTTCATTTGGGATAAGGACAAACTTCAGGAAGTTCGATTTCACCATGTCCATGTTGCCTCTCAGTTGGTCTGCTCGATATCCTTAAGGCTCTTCCACGGATTATTTGTACACTCTCTCCAAGCTGGACTTGATTGACATTGATGCTCTAGCTTATAGGGAAGCGTAGAGAGCCTATTTGTATCCTTCATTGTAGGTATTGTCTTATTAGTCTCTTATTCAGTGTGGTCCCACACTAGATGACACCAAAGTGGGGTCTTATCCTCTCCTATAAATATATAGTCACTCTTAATGAAATTAATCCATAAGTAGAGCTATTCTCAATTACAACAATTACCAAACAGAGAAGTGTGAGTAAGTATCATTATTTTATTTAACTATAGGAACATACTGAAATACTAAACCTTTATGGTGCAGTTGGTATGCAAAAGTTCTAAAAATTCCTCAGTAATCCAAGGAAGGTAAACAATTGGTATGTTTGTTATTTGGTATCAATTTTTTACCTGGACATATTTAATTACCAGTAAGGTAATTTTTCCACAAAATATGGAGAACTTATCCCTCATAACAGGTGGACGATCTTATTTTCAAGAGGAATTGAATTAATAGTAAGGTTGAAAATGGAATTATTACTTATTAAGAATTAATACTTATTAAATTATCCTTCTGGGCATTCCAGTTTGGCGAGTTAAGGTCTCGGTCGGGTTCCAGTTACGGTCGGGTTCACTAGAGTTCAGCGAGTTAGGGAGATCTGGTGTGGCTCAGTCAGGTTCGGTTCACATTCAAAGCAATTGAATTTGGCTCGTGTTCGGGATAGCCAGGTTTCAGTTAGAAGCAACTGGGTTGGGTTCATGTTCGGGAAAGTCAGGTTTGATTTGGTTCAGATTCAGGTCAGTCAGGTTAAGTCTGTTCGGTTTCAGGTAAACATTGAATAAGTACTCATTAATTATTTACTAACATATGATTAATAAAATATTTTAACTTACTACGGGATTATGTTTTTAACTAAGCTATTTTATCACGTAGTCTGGTTATGTTTTTAACTATCAAATTCGAGGAATAACGCAGACAAAGAGTGGAGTTCTAATGTATCCTTTAAATTGGAACACTTTTTTTTCCTAACTGATTGATGAATGCATTCTCAGAGCACAACTGGCCTCATTCCAGTGAAACTTTTACCACTACTTTTCCCATAACTGTGTAAGCTTGACTCCACGGCTTCAGCTACTTTTTATTCCAAGGAAGATAAGAATTTGTCAAGCTTGACTCCTCGTCTTCTCTTATTCCAGTGAAACTTTCACCATTATTTTTTCTACCTCCGCTGTTTGGGAAGCTTGCACTCCCCATTCAACTAAGAGAACGCAGCCAGCCAGGAAAAGGCAAAGGCAGCTGTGGGTAGTTTTCTAATGCCATCCTATCCCCAGAGATGTATCTTTTTGCTTCTCTTGCATGCTTTGTTGCCTTACTGAGGGGTTGTTCTCTGGATCCCTGTTGTATTTTGCTAATGAAGTTCTATCTTCTACTCCTTTATTGCCTTTTTTTATTTGAACTATAAGTTCCTCCCTAGTTCTTTCCGGGATTCTATTGATAGACCAGTTTTCTCTAAGTCTATACTATTTTAATGAAATTATGACTAGCTATGCTTCTAGTTGTTATCTCAAAAGATATATCTAGATTGTGTATTAAATGTATCCTTCAGATGGCATTCTCACCAATACAATACCATATCACACTCTTGTGTATGTTTCAAAAATACACTGTCTCAACCCTGGTTGGTTGGCTCTAACAAATGTTGTACTTTCCTTACCGAACCAAGGCTGGGCCTAGGAAGCTGATTTCACTTAAAACTTGTTGGTCACAATTTTCTCATGACATTATCATGACTTGCAATCTAGTAAATACCAGTATTTAGATTTTCCCTGTTTCAATCACCTTGGGTACCATCAGGTAGCTGGGGATCTTGCTCCCTGGCAGCATGAGCAATTGAGTAGGTTTTTACCTACTAGTCAACTGGCCATCAAGGTTTCATAACAAAGCTCTCTCGCCAAAGCTTGCACATGTAGTGAGGATTAAACCAGCTTTGATTGGAAAAGGCCTGAATTATGGGACAGCATGTCTCCTCAAGGACTAGAAGTGCCATCTGTTGCTAACATTATACTCCGTATGAACTCAGATACTGAGATACTTGTTATATTTGTCAGGTCTAATAGTTTCCATACAAGTTTCAAATTCCTACATGACGTGTAATAACTTATATGTGGTTGTTTTATATGTTTTCTGCTTTATATTGATTCTGCAGTTACAATTTTATGTGGGTGCTGCTATTTTGGAGTTTGTAAAATTCTAATAGTTTCCTATACGACTCCTAGACAGTTCCAATATGATAAGCTATACTACTTGCAAAAAATTAGGTGCATATAGAAACCTGTGTAAGGATACATATATTCATAAATAGTTCCCTAGAGGCTGAATTAACACGAGTCTAATGGCATTAGGACACCATTATTCCTAAAATAGGTGCATCATTTGAGATTCAGATTCCATTCCCTCCAACGTGAGTTAAATTCAAGTGTTATACTCCGCTTCTTATCTTTTCATACTTCTGATAGTAGTAGCCTACTAGCCTAGGATTTAGACTTTCAAATTGTGAGTTCGGAATCTAGACATCTCACAAGAAAAATTATTTCCCCTTCACAATTCCTTCCTCATTTCAGGTTTCTGAGTTTTGTACATACATGTCGATATTAGTTACTATTGAGCAGAAATTGTTTGCACAAAAGGGCCACGCACCATGCAGATCAGAGCCTCAACCTCAAAATTACCGTTTTTGTAAGGCTGGGTTTGGGATTGCTTATTCTTAAGAAAGCGGTCCAAGGTTGTTTGGTAAGATCAGCTTATCAACAAACTTTCGAAAACTAGTTCAAGTTTGGGGAAGCTTTTGACAGTAGACTCTCACCTGAAGCAGCTTCTTTTCCCGGACTTAGTGTTTTAGGCTACAGTTCGACCCGTGCGGCGCACAAACTTCCTACTCGAAGACATGTGTCAGCCTTCCCCAAACGCTTAGGTAGATCATTAAGACGTAATGAGAAACTTGTGGAGCAAAAGAGAGATTGGAAGTATGAAAACTTTACTATACTAGAAAGAGTTTACAACTACTTGGGTGGTGAAAAACAAATAAGCCTCCCACTTATTTATAAGGTCTCATAGGGCTTACAAAAAACTTCTGAAACAAAATATTCCAGGAATTATTCTAGATCTAGATAATTACAAAGAAGCTTCTAGTCTATCCAGAAAGATCATAGGCCACCTACAAAGATCTTGGAACTTCTAGAAAGATCTTTAGTCTTCTGGAAGATTCTCGAGCCTTCTGGAAGATTCTACCATCTTCTAGAACATTCTAGAAGCTTCCCGAAAAACCCGGTCCATGAAGGGTTACGCAAATCTATCTCGGTGGAGCGCAAACTTTTGGTCTTGACATTCTCTCCCACTCATCGACGGGTGCACCAAGTCTCGAGATGATGTCTACTCTCGTAAGCATGGTCGTCGCTTGTCGTCCATTCTTTGTGCATCGCTTACGGCGTCTTCAGACTTGTCCATCTTCTCCTCAAAATCGGAAAAAAGTGGTTAGCCGCGCCAACTTTGGCCTTGGTTTGTGACCTCCTCGACACAGAAAGAGGCTCGTACGGACTGTCAGGTCGTCTACCACGAGCTTTGAGAGACTCCTTGCGCGAGCCACTCCACTTTGTCGCCCCTGCCTTTGCGCAATCCACGACGTGCTTCTCCCCACCCGTGCCCACTTTGGTAGCACGATCCACTTCCCTCCGCGGAAGTGACCTATCGAGACGCCCTATTGCAACACCTTGGTCTCACACGGAAGGCCTTTCTTCTCGAAGTTCTCCTTCATCTCGAGCACTGCTAGGTATGTCGTCTCCCTTTGACCACCCTTCTTGAGTTGAGTGGCGGAGATAGCTTTTCCCTTCGAAGGCTTGCCTCGTGCAACTTTTACCATGCACGATGAGCCTTCCTTCATGAAGCTGACGACTCCCAAGTATGGCATCGGAACCGCCGCGATAAGAAAATCCATGCCAAGTATCATCTTGAAGTCGTGTAGCGACGTAACTGTGAAATTGGCAACACCCGACCAATTTTTCATAGCTATGCGGACTCCCTTGGCCACCCCTTGCACGGGGAGCACCTCTACATTGACCGCCTTCATCTTGCTCAAGTCTTCCTTACGGGGAGCACCTCTACATTGCACGGGGAGCACCTCTACATTGACCGCCTTCATCTTGCTCAAGTCTTCCTTCAAGGCTAGACCCATGTGACGGACCTCCGCTTCCGCGATGAAGTTGTGTGTGGCGCCCGTGATCACCAACGCCAGTGTGCTCTAATCCCCACGTCAACGTAAATAAGCTCCCTGCTCGTAGTCTTCGACACAGCGGATTTGGCTTTGACGGCGTTAAGTAAGCGCAATGCTCCCATGTGTGCTCTCTACTTCGCACTCCTCGTCCTTTGCCTCCTCGCTTCGGACGATACTCACATGCATGCTCCTCATCGGACAATCCCGAGCAAAGTGGTTTTCTTCACATATGAAGCACGAAACTACTTGCTCGGATTGGGCCTTCTCGTACTTCTTTCCCTCGGACGGACCCTCCTTAGAAGAGCTCTTCCGTTCCCCCACCATTCTCCTTGGGGGTCTTTGGCTTGGCCTTGACATCGTTGTCGTCCCACATGTACTCGACGAGCCTCTCGGCTGCTGCCACGGCGGTGTTCAAGTCTTGCACCATCGGTCGTTATAATTCTTGAACCGCCCACGGTTTGAGTCCATCGAGGAAGAAGAATAAGCGATCCTCCTCGCCCATGCTAGATATCGCGAGCATCAAGCGTGTGAACTCCGAAATATACTCCTTGATCGCTCCGGTATGATTGAGTTGCCGCAAGCTCCGCCTCGCTGCAAACTCCGCATCGCCGCAAACTCCACATTCTCCAGATAGAACTGAGACATGATCGGCTCAATTGCTTTCATGGTACCCCAAGTTATACCCAAGTAACAATATGGTACCTAATTTATTATTTCTTACTGTGTGGTAACCCAACTTTTGATTATGGTGTTTCACGGTACCTGTTGCCAATTTCCGTCAATTGGCTAACGGTTTCCGTCAACTGTTGCCAATTACTTCGGTGGTACTCCAAGTTATACCCTATTAACTCCATATTATAATTAATATTAATTTATAATTAATATACCATATTAATTTATTATACCATAAAATTAATATACCATATTATAATAATTAATTTTATATACCATATTATAATAATTATTATAATTAATATATAAATTAATATTAATATTAATTATTATATTTTCAAGTTAATATTAATATTAATATTAAGTATTAATATTAATATTAATATTAATTTATAATATGGTATATTATTATGATATGGTATATTAATTATTATAATATGGTATATTAATTAATTAATTTATATATTAATTATCCAAGTTATACCATATTAATTTATATTAATTCCAAGTTATAATTAATAATTAATATTAATATTATAATTAATATTAATATACCATATTATAATTAATTTAAGTTATAATTAAATTATAATTTAATTAATTAATTATAATATGGTATATTTTCCTCGTTATAATTAATTAATTATTATACCGTATTAATATGGTATATTTAAATTAATTATTATAAATTAATTTAAATAAAGTACCTAATTTTTTGTAATAATTAATTTATAATAATTTGTAATACGTGTACGGGAAATAACTTATAATAATTTTAAATAATTTTTTTGTAATATTAATTTATAATAATTAATTTAAATATACCATATTAATACGGTATAATAATTAATTACAAAAAAAATTAATTATTATACCGTATTAATACCGTATTAATTTATACCGTATTTATACCGTATTAATACCGTATTAATTATTATACCGTATTAATACCGTATTATACCGTATTAATTTATACCGTATTAATTATTATACCGTATTAATACCGTATTAATTTATACCGTATTTATACCGTATTAATACCGTATTAATTATTATACCGTATTATACCGTATTAATTTATAATAATTAATTATTATACCGTATTAATTTATAATAATTAATTATTATACCGTATTAATTGATATTAATTTATATTATGTGCACTGTTGTAAAATTTTGGGAATATTTTTTAAGTTATAACTAATAGGGTATAATATGGTATATTAATTTAATAATTAATTAATTATAACGAGGAAAATATACCATATTATAATTAATTAATTAAATTATAATATGGTATTTTTATAAATTAATTTAATAATTAATTAAATTATAATAAAAATATACCATATTATAATTAATTAATTAAATTATAATTTAATTATAACTTAAATTAATTATAATATGGTATATTAATATTAATTATAATATTAATATTATTTATTAATTATAACTTGGAATTAATATAAATTAATATGGTATAACTTGGATAATTAATATATAAATTAACTAATTAATATACCATATTATAATAATTAATATACCATATCATAATAATATACCATATTATAAATTAATATTAATATTAATATTAATACTTAATATTAATATTAATATTAACTTGAAAATATAATAATTAATATTAATATTAATTTATATATTAATTATAATAATTATTATAATATGGTATATAAAATTAATTATTATAATATGGTATATTAATTTTATGGTATAATAAATTAATATGGTATATTAATTATAAATTAATATTAATTATAATATGTAGTTAATAGTGTATAACTTGGAGTACCACCGAAGAAATGGGGTGTCAACAGTTGACGGAAACCGTTAGCCAATTGACGGAAATTGGCAACAGGTACCGTGAAACACCATAATCAAAAGTTGGGTTACCACACAGTAAGAAATAATAAATTAGGTACCATATTGTTACTTGGGTATAACTTGGGGTACCATGAAAGCAATTGAGCCGACATGATCTTATTCGTGAGATCCTACCAAGTCTCTATCGAACACAAACCCTTCTCGACTTCCATGCACCTTCGACGCCACCATAGCATAGCATCGTCGGTGAGATAGAGTGAAGCAATATCCACCTTCTCGGCGTCATCATTGATGTGCAACGCCTTAAAGTATCGCTCAACGTTCCACAAGAAGTTTTCAACTTCTTTGGCATCCCGTCCCCCGTTGAAGGATTTCGGCTCGGAGATTTTTCTTCTCTTCGGTGCCTCCCTACTCGAAGTTCCACCGTTCACAACGGCCTTCTCCAAGATGGCTAGTTTGCTCTTGAGTTCTCCGTAACTCTCGAACACGATCTTTAGCTCCTTGTAGCCTCGGACCTTCATACGCAAGTTCTCAATCTCCACACGATGCCCCTTGAGCTCCTCCTCAAGTGCGGATCGAATCTCTTGGAATTGCTCACGAAAGAGTGCCATTAACGAAGCGACGTCACTCTCAAGCCTATCGTAGAACTCTTCTAGCTTCGTGTTGCTTTGCTCCACGAAGTCCATGCGCATCTCCATGTCCCTTGAACCCGTCTTCAAGACCCCAATGCCCTCGGCAAGATCAGCAAGACTACGCTCCATCATAGGCTCCTTGTCCTTGCCCTTCTTGTGTGTCTTGGCGTGCCCTTACTTAGGCGACACAAGCCTCTCTTGGATATTTTCGGATGTCGACATGGCACCAACCGACTTTCCCTCTGATACCACTTGTCACGAACTTAGTGTTTTAGACTACACTTCGACCCGTGCAGCGCACAAGCTTCCTACTCGAAGACCCGTGCCAGCCTTTGCCAAACGCTTAGCTAGATCGCTAAGGCGTAAATGAGAAACTTGTGGAGCAAAAAAAAGAGATTGGAAATATGAAAACTTCAATACTAGAAAGAGTTTACAACTACTTGGGTGGTGAGGAACAAATGAGCATCCCACTTATTTATAGGGCCTCATAGGGCTTACAAGAAACTTCAGGAAACAGAATATTCCATGAATTATTCTAAATCTAGCTAATTACAAAGAAGCTTCTAGTCTATCCAGAAAGATCATAGGCCATCTAGAAAGATCTTGGGCCTTCTGGGAAGATCTTGAGTCTTCTGGAAGATTCTCGAGCCTTCTGGAGGATTCCACCATCTTCTAGAGCATTCTGAAAGCTTCCCGCATAAGTCCGGTCCATGAAGGGTTACGCAAATTCGTCTCGGTAGGGAGCAAACTTTTGGACGTGACACTCTGCTGTGGATTCTTGAAAAGGCTGTGGATATTTGAAAAGCACTAGCAATCCCAAACGAAGTGTAAGTCACGGTTGTACTTTTGATATCCAAAGGTTTTGTGCAAGATATATATATATATATATATATATTTGGAATAAGGGTAAATTTTATTCCACGCAAATCGCAGTAAAGGTATTACAATACACTATTCTCACATCTTCCTCCCCAGTTAAGGGGCCATTACAGTTACATCGAATTCTATATTATGCAGAATTCCTTCTGGCGGAGTGACCAGTCCCTCAAAGATACGCCTGTTGCGGTCCCTCCAGACATGCCAAACTGATGCTGCAAGTCTAACTCTAGCTATCTTGGTCCAACCAGGATCCATGCCTCGGCGATCTCTGATCCAGCTGAGGATCCCCCGGATATCTCTGGCACTACCAACTCCACCCATCGATCGCATACACTGCTCCTCCCAGATGTGTCAAGTCAACGGACACTCAAAGAATAGGTGGCCCATAGATTCCGCTTCGCCCATACAGAGTACACACTTCGGGTCTGGAATCTGCATCCCAAACATGATAAGTCTGTCCCGCGTCATCAACCTGCCCAGAAGGAGTCTGTATGAGCAGAGTTGCATTTTGCGGACAATCCCCTTCGCCCAGATGAAGTCATACTCCGCAATCCTGTCATGTGGAGGCCGAACCAGATTATAGCAACTTTTAAAACTGAATGTCCCGGACCCACCAACCGAACCAAGAGCAACCCAACTCCAGGAGTCCGCAAGCTGGCTGGTACCGATAGAGATCCAACGAATCGCCTCTCCAAACTGAGCCGTGAATGGATACTCCTCGGGCCTCCAGCTCCCATCCCTGATGATCCGACTGCATTTCACCCCCCGGCTCGCCTCTCTGTCCCACTGAGTACCCAAGATCTCCAGAAGGGAGCCATTTCCCATCCACGGGTCCAGCAAGAGATCAGTATTCGCCCCATCTTTCATAATCCTGCAAATAGCGGACTGTAGAACCGATCTGCACCTAAGGATAGCCTTAAATGAGACCGAGAAATTGTTATCAATCCTGCATTGCCAGAAATTCATCCGCCGCACATATCTGCTAGCCATCCACTCTGCCCAAAGGGAACCTCCCGCGATGAACCGCCACGCCATCCGCATCCCAGATGCCTCCCTAACCGTCCGAAGAGGTCGCAACCCCACTCCTCCTTCCTCCCGGGTCCGGCAGAGTTGTTCCCAAGCAATCGCATGCATACCTCCTCTCCAGATGAAATTAGCACAAATGGACTCCACCTTCCTTATGGTAGCTACCGAAATCTGAATCGACTGCAACCAGAACATAGCGATGCCAGAGATAACAGACCTCACCAGCTCAATACGGCCACCAAAGGACAGGACAGCTGTCTGCCAGCCTTCCACTCTCCTTTGGGCAAAATCTACCAGGCTGAGACAATCTTGATCCCTGGCATAATTGACCGTCAATGGAACCCCCAGATACTCCACCGGTAACTCTCCTTTCTCCACTCCCAGAGCAAGGGCCCGTTCCTCCTTGAGGGTGCACTGAGAGCTGAAATAAACCCTGCTCTTCTCCCTATTCAGCTGCAGACCGGACAGCCTCCCAAACTCCTCCATAATATCTGAAAGCGCCCTCATCCCCCTCATAGATGGATGCAGGAATACCAAGAGGTCGTCAGCATATATCAAGTGAGACACCACCGGCTTGACCTGCCTGAAGAGAGGAACAATCTTCCTACTATGCACAGCCATGTCCATCAAACAAGTGAAGTACTCCATCACCAAAGTGAACAGGTACGGAGAAAGAGGATGCCCCTGCCGCAGTCCCCTGTTGCTCGAGAAGCATCCATGTGGAGTACCCTGAATGAGGATTGAAAATGTGGAAGAGCATATGCACTCCCTCACCCTTGCCATCCATCTCTCATCAAACCCCATAACAAGCATAAGATGGCATAGGAAGTCCTTGTTGACCGTGTCATAGGCTTTCCGCAAATCCAGCTTCACACAAGCCTTCATCCCCCCGGCTTGTTGAAATCTCTCACCATCTCATGTGCAAGAAAGTTGTGCTCAGCAATCGAGCGCCCCTTGATGAAAGCCGCTTGATTCCAAGACACCAAGCCCAGCATAATCCCCTCCATACGCCGACACATGAGGTGAGTAATTATCTTGTATAGATAATTACAACACGCAATAGGCCTGAAGTCGGCGAGGGAGGTCGCACCCTCCTTCTTCGGAACCAATGTCAAGAATATGTGATTCAGCTCCTTCAACAACTTCCCTTCCAAGAAGAACTCCTGCACCGCCTCTAGGACTGAGAACTTAAGCTCACCCCAGTGACGCCTAAAAAGGCCGCAAGAGAAACCGTCCGGCCCCGGAGCCTTATTTGGATCTGCCTTCATCACAATAGCCTCCACCTCCTCCAATCTCACAGGGGCTAGCAGCAAACTATTTCCATGGTGCGTTACCAGCCGCATCGTGACAAGCCCTGAGAACATGATGGGATAATCTGACTGCTGGTATAAGTCCGAATAGAACCTGACTACCTCCTCCTGGATCTCCACTATGTCTCCAACAAGCCTGCCATCGCCATTAAGCAGCCTGGGGATGCTGTTCCGGTGTTGTCTGGCACGGATCACATCATAGAAGAAGTTGGTACAGCGATCACCATCCTTGAGCCAAGAACACTTGGCCCTTTGGGCCGCATTAATCTCATGCTGAAGTCTCAGGATGTTGACCTCCGCAATCAGGTCCCTCTCCCTAGCCGCCAACTCTCCACTCAACATGTCAGACTGCAGAGCCTCCTGGACCTCTCGAAGCTCGGCCTCCTTTTCCTCCAGGGAAGACCGCGGCATCTTCTTCACCCAATCCCGGATAGCTCTCTTGACCTGTTTGAGTTTGTGAACCATGCGGAACCGAGCCGTGCCCTCCCTAGTATGCTGCAGCCCTCCCATAACAACCTCCTCGTATCCCGCAGAGAGGTACCAGTCATTGTTGTACCGGAATGGCCGAGCCTTCCAAGTGGGCCTCTCAGAGAGACCTACCCGGATATGAGAGTGATCGCTGGTCCCGCCGCTAGCCCTTCCGCCCTGGAATTCGGAAAGTATCGAAACCATTCGCTATTTCCCAAAGCCCGATCAAGCTGACAGGCGATCATGTTATGAACCGCCTTATTGTGCCATGTCCAAATGTGTCCATCCCTCTCCAGTCCCTTCAGCCCAGACAAGAGGAGACACCTCTGGAAGTCGTATAGGATCGGATCCGGCACTGGACGGCCTCCCACATTCTCATGCCGATGAAGCATGACATTGAAGTCTCCCATAAGCAACAGGAGGAGATGCAGGAGCTCCGCCATCCGTCCTACGCGAACAATGTCCTCCCACAAGGTATCACGAAGCCGCCTGTCGTTGTGCCCATAAACTGCGCCAAGAATGAAGCGGAATCCTCCTTTGTTTATAAAGGAGAGGCCAATAAGCTGATCCGTCATCAGCACCTGATCCCCCTCCCAACTATCTCTATTCCACCGAACCCAAATCCTAGCCATATCGCAGAGATCCAAGTTGTGAGCTTGCCCCCAGTTCCCCGGAGTCCTGCGAGATAGCATAGTCGTCCCTCTAATCTTCGTCTCAAGCAGAATAGAAATGTCACACTTCTCCCTCTTCAGAACACTACTAATCTCCCTCCATCTCCCAATGGAACACCCTCTACGAATGTTCCAGGCAATGACCGATATTAATTAATTAATGTGGGGTCCCCCTGAACTCCATCCGGACTGACACCCGAAGGAAGTGTCCCGTCCGTCAAATCTATATCCTCCCCCATTTCCGTCCCTGAGGAGGGAGCAAGATGTGCATGAATCCTGGAAAGAGCCAAGGTCCAATCTGGGTTGGCCACGGTCTGATCATCTAGCCCCCCTGGCCGGAGCTCATCTTCCCGTGGGGACGGGGCATGTCTTTTCCTGCTATAGACCTTTTCCACCATAGAAGTCTCCAACCCATCTTGTCCGCTAACCAGAGAATTCATACCCCTGGTCACCATCATCCTCTGGGGCCTGAACGGGACCATCGTGCCCTGGGATCCCTCCTGTCTAGGCGGGGTGTCAGTCTCTGACCTCCTGGCCACCTCCATCAAGGAGTCCTCCGTCGGCCTGACTGTCTCCGCCACCACTCTGGTAATGGGACTGGGCGCCACCTCTGGCTCAGCTACCTCCATCTGCGCAGCCGAGGACCTAGCTGTCTCTGTCCCTCTCGTCAGGCAAGCACTAGATGAGTGCCCAAAGCACGCACAGAGGGAACACATTGGGGGGACCCAATCATACTCCATGGCCTGCGTCAGAACCTTCCCAGACGCCACCTGATACTCGAGCATACTCGGAAGCTCCGTCCCAGCCTTAATCTCCACAAATACCCTGGCGTACATCAGCCTGGTACGGAAAGTCGTAGCCTCATCCGCCTTGATCGGCTTACCGACCAAGCTAGCTAATCTCATAAGCAGAGGGATACTCCAGTATTTCACTGGGAACTCAGGAAATCGAATCCAGACGGGAATCGCATTCAGCACCTCCTTCTCACATTTCAACTCCGGTGTCCACTCCTTCAGTATAATGAGCCGCCCGTCAAAGGACCAGGGCCCTCCTTGAATAATCCTGGACACATCCTCCTCCAGGCCGAATTTCACGAAGTAAAATCCATTCTCACGGGAGAAGAACTCCATGCTCCCCTTGGGACGTCATACCCTCTCTGTATATCCCCGTATCTGCCCGTAGAACGGTTTACTTCCCAACACATACATCACAAGCGTATTCTTCCAGAAGTCCGTAACCTCTGCAATCTCCTCTGCTGGAAAATAAGCTCGGAGGCCTCCTCCGACCTGCATCGGTGGCACGTACTCCATCGACATCGGGCTCTTGTTCCCACCCGACATACAAACATCCTTCCAGGATCTGGGACAAGGCCCGATGGCAGACGGAGTCCTCTGACTTCCGACATCCCCAGCAATACCCTTTCCTTTCTCCGCCGCCGTCGCCTTAGGCCGCCATCCAGTCGCAGGGCGCCCCGGACCTCCTCCCTGTCGACGAGAGCCACCTAGGCCAATAGAAGACCTATTCACGTTCCTCCCAGGGCCCGGCCGACTCGTAACTTGATTTTGAGCCCCTCTTCCACCACCCGAACGCCGTCTCACCACCGTCGTCCAGCCATCAACATCTCTACGACCATCGCGAGCCCCGGAACCCGATCCGAATTCGAACATAGGGGCAACCGACCCGTTGATCGCCGGAGAACCCGCCGACACCCGGGCCACCCCGCCCTCCGCCACCGCCTGGGGGGGGACGGCCACCCCCCCTTCGAACCTGCCGCCAGCCCCTTCGGGGGTCCGCCCGACCCCCCCCCCCCCCCGATCCCTCCGCCAAGCCCCCCCGCGCCTAGGGGGCCGCCGACTCCGGCCAGAGGGGGCCGCCCGCCCCCTCCCTTCCTCCCAGGTCGTCTCATCCCCTCCGCGAGTGGGTCCGGCGGACGGGGAGGCGGCATGAGGAGAACCCTAGAATTCTCTAGGTCGCCTGCTCCCGCTCCCGAAACCATTTATATATATATATATATATATATATATATATATATATATATTATATATATATTTTCTTTTATATATATATATATATATATATATATATATATATATATATATAAAAGAAAATATATATATAATATATATATATATATATATATATATATATATAATCTGGATCAAAAGCCCCGTTGCGGGAGCCCCGCCCCCCTGCACCATCGGATCGGGAGGGGGGGCGCTCGATCCAACCGTCGAGGGGCGGACGGGGCTCCCGACATATATATATTTTTTATTATATATATATATATATATATATATATATATATATTGGGAAAAGGATAAATTTTATTCCAAAATCAGTCAATACTCATACAACATACAGACAGGATGGTCGCCCACCCGTTAGTCGACCATTTCTTTTACATCAAACTCCAAATTATGGTGGATACCAACCGGAGGGGTGATATAACCCTCGAATATGCGCCGATTCCTCTCCCGCCAAACATGCCAGACAGCGGCTGCCAGCCGAATCCTAGCAGTCTTGAACCAGACCATGCCTCGCCCTCTGCAATTCCGAATACCCGTGATGATTGCTCCAATCGACCTGCCAGAAATACCTCCGTCCAGCATACGGTTTTGCTCAGACCATATGGACCATGAAACTCCACAGTCAAAAAATAGATGAGTCATCGATTCCTCCTCCAAATCACAGAGTGCACACTTCGGATTGGGGACCTGGATCCCAAAAGAGATGAGTCTGTCTCTGGTCAGAAGACGACCAAGGAGCAGGCGATACATACATAGCTGCATTTTCTTGGCCAGATCCATGCACCAAATGAAGTCATAATCACCAATTGGGGGATTGGCACTACGCATAAGGTTGTAGCCACTCTGGAAGGTGAACTCCCCCGAGGTAGTACCTCCAGTCACGCCAGACGGATCCCAGACCCATGTATCCTCAGGCTGGGATGGGTCACCGCGAATAATCTCACCAAGCTCCTCAGTATGGTGGTAGGACTCAGGACTCCAAGCTCCATTTCTGATAATGTACTGACAAGACAGACCTCGGCCAGCCTCCCTGTGATCTCGATCGCCCATAATGTCCACCAGAGACTGATGTTCAATCCAAGGATCCAGCCATAAGTCAGTTCCAGTCCCATCACACATGATCCTCCTGACAGACGATTGAAGAACAGCCGTGTCTCAGAATTTGTTTGAAGGTCACAGAGTGGTTGTTGTCAATACCACACCTCCAGAAGTTGTCATTTCTCACATAGCGAGACTGCATACACTCCGCCCAGAGGGATCTCCCTTTGATGAACCGCCATGCCAGTTTCAGGGTCGAGGCTTCCCTGATAGCCAGCAGAGGACGGAGACCCACACCTCCCTCCTTCTTTGGCCGACAGAGCTGATCCCAAGAGATCGCATGTAGGCCCCCCTCCAGATGAAATCAGCACATATCCTTTCAACTTTCTTGATGGTAGCCACGGGTATCAAAATAGACTGCAGCCAGAACTGGGACATGACAGAGATAACCGATCGGACTAACTCGATACGTCCCCCAAAAGATAACCCGGTAGCTTGCCAACCTTCAACTCTCCGCTGGGCATACTCCACCAGGCTATAGCAATCCTGGTCTCGGACATAATTAACTGTCAATGGAACTCCCAGGTATTTCACCGGGAGCTCACTTCTCACCACATCCAGTGCATCCACACGCTCCTCCTTCTGAAGGCAAAGTGAACTGAAGTAGACCCTGCTCTTCTCTCTGTTCATCTGAAGCCCCGAGTGTGATTCCAGCTCACCCATAATCTCAGATAACGTGTTCATAACCTCCAACGAAGGCTGTATGAATACCAGTAGGTCGTTGGCATAGATGAGGTGGATAACCAGAGACTCGACTCTCCTGTACAGCGGGACAATCCTCCCAAAATGGACCGTCCTATCCATCAAGCAGGTAAAGTACTCCATGACAAGCGTTAACAGGTAAGGTGACAGGGGGTCACCTTGCCGGAGTCCACAATTGCTTTTGAAGAACCCATGCGGAATACCCTGGATAAGAACTGAGAAGGTGGGAGACGATATGCACTCCCGAATCAACGCAACCCAACGATCATCAAACCCCATAGCAGACAGAAGGTGGCATAAGAACTCCATGTTGACCATGCCGTAGGCCTTCCTCAGATCCAGCTTTACACATGTCTTCTTTCTACCAGGTTTGTTGAAGCCCCTCACCATCTCATGAGCTAGAAGGCTATGCTCAGCTATAGTTCGCCCCTTGATGAACGCCGTCTGGTTCGGAGAGACAAGGTCCTACATGATTCCCTCCATGCGCCGGCATATGAGGTGAGTAATTATTTTATAAAGATAATTACAGCACGCAATAGATCTAAAGTCCGCCAACAAGGTCGCCCCCTCCTTCTTTGGTACCAGAGTCAAGAAAGTGTGGTTCAGCTCCTTCAGCAGCTTCCCTTCAGAGAAGAACTCCTGGACCGCCTCAAGAACCGGGACCTTCAGAATATCCAAGTGGCGTTTGTAGAACCCACTGCTAAATCCATCCGGGCCTGGAGCTTTGTTGGGGTCCGCTTTCTTGATAATGGCCTCCACCTCCTCCATAGTGACAGGGGCAAGCAGGAGGCTATTCCCATATGGAGTCACCAATCTCTTCGTGACTACATCTGGGAACACAGATAGATAGTCAGTCTGAAAGTATAACTCAGAGTAGTACTTGACCGCCTCTCCTGAGATCTTGGACGGCTCTCCAATCAGATTACCCTCGGTATCAAGAAGCTGAGAGATGGTGTTCCGATGCTGTCTGGTGCAAATGACATCATAGAAGAACTTGATACATCGGTCGCCATTCTTAAGCCATGAGCATTTAGCGCGTTGAGCCGCACTAATCTCCTTCTGAAGTCGCAGCGTACTGACTTCCCCAATCAGCTCCTTCTCTCTAGCCGCAAGGTCCCCATTTAACATGTCAGATTGCATGGAATGCTAGATGGCCCGAAGCTCCGCCTCCTTATCTTCAAGAGAGGACTTGGACAAACACTTCACCCAAGTCCGTAGCGCCTTCTTCGTGTACTTGAGCCGGTGTACCATCTGATACTGAGCAGTCCCCACAACCTGATGAGCAACACCCTCCAAAATCGCCTCTGAGTAACCCTCTGAGAGAAACCAGCTGTTGTTGTACCGGAAGGGACGGGGCCGAACTGAGGGGCTGGAAGTGAATCCAATCATGATAGGGGGAATGATCACTCGTCCCAGCGGCCAACCCCTCAGCCAGAGAATGAGGGAAGCGGCGGAACCACTCCCCGTTGTCCAAGGCCCTATCCAGCTGACAAGCAACCCTGTTCCTGACTGCTTTGTTGTGCCAGGTCCAGATATACCCCGAACGCGATAGACTCTGAAGGCCCGACTGGAGAAGACAAATCTGAAAATCATGCAAAATCGGATCTGGAACCGGTCTGCCACCCATCTTCTCCCCTCTGTGCAGAAGAGCGTTGAAGTCACCCATCAGAAGGAGGGAAAGGTGAGAGGAAGCAGCAGCGGTCGCCACTCTAGCAATGTCACTCCATAAGGCCTCCCGACGTCTCATGTCGTTGTGGTCGTATACCGCTCCCAATAAGAACCGAAAGCCACCTTTGTTCGTGAAAACGATAGCAATCAGCTGCTCCGACATCAAGATCAAGTCCACATCCCAACACTTCGAGCTCCATCTGACCCAGATCCTCGCCATATCGCAGAGAGCCAAGTTGTGCATCTGGCCCCAATGATTGGGAGTCCGACGGGCAAGAGTCTTATCCCCTTTAATCTTGGTTTCCAGCAGAACAGAGATATCATATTTCTCCCTGTGTAAAACTCCATAAATCTCCCTCCATCTCCCTAGAGAGCACGCACCCCTCACATTCCAGGCTATAATCGTCATTAATTATTAAGTGAGGGGTCCCCCTGTAAGTCACCTGAACTGGTACCCGGGGGCGGTACCACTTCCGTCTCTGCCATATCCTCCTCCACCTCAACAGTAGTGACATGCTGGGTGGAAACCTGAGTAAGCATCAGGGCCCAGGCTGGATTGTCAACACAAAGCTACTCCCCCGTAACAGGGGAGTGACCCCCCCCCCCCCCCCCCCCCCACTAAGGGAGCCATCCCGCAAAGGACCCGCACGCCTCTTTCTGCTGTAAACTTGCTCACTAGCCGATCCGCCAACTCCACTCCCCACCATGCCTCTGGTGACCATGCTCCTCTGCGTCGAGAAGACGACCATAGCGCCACCAGGAGGAGCCGCTGCAGGCAAGATAGGTAGGTTCTGACCCCTAGCCTCCTCCATCGGTTGGTCTCCCTCCCGCATAAGCTCTCCCTCTATGTCATCCCCAGTAGTAGACGCCATCACCCGAGGGGAGCTAGGCGTATCAGTAGTAGCCGTGGCAGACCCCCTCTGCAATCCTCCAGCCGGGAAGGAACTATCAAGGTGCCCGAAACAGGCACAGAGTGAACAGGTAGGGGGCACCCATTCGTACTCCACTCTCTGAGATATGACCTCACCCAAAGGAACCTCGTACTCCACTATGCTCGGCAGCTCCCCTCCAGCCCGGATCTCTACGAACATCCTCGCATACATCAGCCTCGAACAGAAGGCTGTAGCATCATCTGCCTTAATCGGCCTGCCCACCAGGTTAGCAAGTCTCATAAGCAATGGAATGCTCCAATATCGCACCGGGAACTCCGAAAAACGGATCCAAACCGGGATAGCATTGAGGACTTCCTTCTCACATTTCAGGTCCGGAGTCCACTCTTTCAGGATAATAAGCCTCCCGTCGAACGTCCACGGCCCACCCGGAAGGATTCTGGTTATATCGTCTGCTAGCCCGAACTTCACGTAGAAGAAGCCGTTCTCCCTGACAAAGAACTCCATGCTCCCCTTCGGCTGCCATATCCGCGCCGCATATGCCCGTATCTGCCCATAGAAGGATTTGTTCCCCAGAACATAGAGGACCAACGTATTCTTCCAGAAAGCCGTCACCTGAGCAATCTCCTCCGCAGGGAACGTGGCCATGAAACCACTTCCCACTTTCTTAGGTGGAACAAACTCCATGGTTGTAGGGCTTTTCGACCCCCAGGCTTACATATATCCACCCACGACTTGCCCACAGAGCGTGGGGTCGTTCCCTGAGCCCGCTGGAAGACCGATGTAGAAGAAGGCCTAGTCCCCTGACTTCCCAAGTCCATCGCCTTGCCCTTCCCTTTATCTGTCCCAGCCAGTGTTGGGCGCCACCCAGCTGTTCTCCCGCCACCACCAGACACCCCCGGGGAGGGGATCCCAGACGCATTCGTCAATTTTCGAAGTCTCATCCCCTCCCCTGCCCTCCTATCAGAGGGGGTACGTGGCCTCAAGGGGGTCAGAACGTTACCCTCCTTTCCTCCTGACTTTCCGCTTCGGCAACGTGTAACCGTCGTCCATCCCCCTCCATCCATCTGTCCGTCTTGGGATCGAGATCCAGATCCAGGTTGGAAGATTCGAGCTCCAGAGGATCTGCCCGGGGCCAACCCACTCCCTTGGGCCACGGGACTTCCCGCCGTTGCCGTCGATCGGACACCCGTGGCCCTGCCTCCACCACTACCGGCAGCAGCCAAGCCAGCGCCGCCCGAGGCCTTGCCGCCTCCGCCGGCGCCTCCGCCTAGACCTATGTCACACGCACCACAGCCGCCGGGCCCACCGCCGCGAGCGCCGCCCTCAGCCTGCCCTCCCCCCGCCGCTCAAGCGCTGGCCTCCCCCCTGCCGGAGGCGCCAGGGCCCACGCGGGGGGAGCCCCAGCCTGGCCGTCCGCGCCGCCCACGTCGCCCGTGCCGCCCGCACCTTCCCCGGCCTGGCCGCCGCCCGCCGAGGCAGCCCCAGCCGGGCCGCCGCCTGACCCGCTCCCGTCCTTGGCTCCGGGGTCCCACGGAGGGGACCCCCGCTGGTTCGCCCGCGGAAACCCTAGTTCGCCCGTGTGATCGCCCGCTCCCATCTGTCTCTGGTGGAACTCCGATCGGAGCTAAATTTTTGGGTTCATTCGGACAGTCTTCCGATAGGTTTCCTTTTACGCTATTCCCTTTATACCTTGAATGGACTGTTTATAGAAGCGGAAATGCCCTTAAATTAAGATGATTGATTGCTTTTGCTTTGCTCTCTAGGACCAAGCCCAAAGTTCTTCTTTGGCACGTGGCTTACCCGGGTACCAAACGAGTGATCTTGGTTCCTGTCGTAGTGCCATTACGCGTTTATACTATATAAAGTGGATTTGGTCTCGGCTAAGCCGATTTGGTGATCGGTGGATGAAGGATGAATGGTTCAGCCCGGCTCAAGCTAGTGACTATATATATATATATATATATATATATATATATAGAGAGAGAGAGAGAGAGAGAGTCAAATAGGTAAAAATAAATAACATATCTTTAATTCAATATGGAGACTCATAAAAATATTATGTCCAAAGTCATCAAATTGATGGGTAAAATTGATCTCACAAACACTGAGATGCGATACCTAAAGCTAAAACTAACTACACAAGAGTTGTGATTATTCTCCCTATCAAAGACAATGTCTGCAGATAAGAATTCAAGGCAATGGGGAGTAGGTGTCAGATGTGTAACAAGCATACTATGCAAAAGTAAGAGCATTAGCCCCACAAATAAAATTAAATGATCCTAAAATCTGAATAAAAAAAGGGTTTTTTCATTTTGCATATAAGTTCCTTAAATCTGATATAGTTTTAAATAAGTACCTCAAATTTTCTTAATTACTTAAAAGCCCTAAATTATGAAATAATAGAGTTATGAGTCCCCCGGGTTATTTTAACCCATCTCAAAAGAGAACTGTTAACTATAACAGAATTATTATTTATGCCCTCATCTTCCTCCTTCGTTCTCCCTCTAATAGAATTTGCAACTCCTAAACTAGTAATTATCTTTTTGGTTTTCAACTACATTGGTCCTCTCCCTCTCCACCATTTTCAACCTACCTTATCCCTTCCCCTTCGAGTTATCGTCATGGATGCAACATCGTGGGGTGATGTTATGAAATTGTTGCAAAGCAATCTTGGGAAACTAAACCCATTAACAAAAAAAAAATATCCAGGTGCTTCCCTCCGTCGACAAACTCCGCAAGCACCCACATCAACACTCCCTCCTCCGGCACTATGTCGAGTCCTCCCTCGCACGCACTGCCACCTTCCTCGCGTCGATGAACTGGTCCGCCTCCGATGCAGTGATACACCATTCATGTTTCCTTCCATCACCGAGTTTCACCCCACTGTGCTTCACGAACGACCCCCACTGAGCCGTGGCCTAGTACTACCTTCTGCTACGTCCACCCCATCATCACCAACCCCCTTCCCTGCATTCCCGAGCCGGTAGCTCCTCTTGTCCTGCTCAGACAAACTTAAAGCCGCTAGACTTCGGCGTATCCGTGAACACCCATGCGTGCGGCCTCTGTACTGGCATCTAATATAGCTTGAACTGGCATCTGCAGCAGTCATACATGACGTACCTTATCGAGCACTGGTAAAGCCAAGAAGCGACATCGTCTAACATTCATTTTGAAACAACTCCTTGTATGGCAATGGCGTCGACTGCCCAGACACGGCCGTAATCGTAGCTCCTCTTGAGATGGTCCAACTAGTCGCCTTCGAGAACATCGAATGTGGTACCATAACTTCTACATTTTGAAGAGGCTTTAAGAGAAGTATATAGTTACACCACGATTGCTTTAGTAAGGAGTAACGGTGAAGGTGGTACTTCTAGTGACATAGGATGATGGGAATGAAGTTGGGTTAAGGAAGAAGAGGGAGTTTGAGATGATAGAGCATAAGGAGGTGGTGTGTCCGACGCTATAAAGGGTACTATGGGAGTTCAAGAGGGGGAGAATGAGGTGAAGTTGTTTGCTTCTAAATTGGATGAAAAAATGATGGTAATATTTCTAGGATGGTATGGTTAGAAACTTTCATGTAATCTTCGTTTCTAAAGAGGGGAGGGGAGGGGGGGAGTGAAAGACCGAATGAGGAGAAAGAGCAACGAAAAATGAGAGGTAGGGATGACGAGAGCACTATTCTAAAAGATGGCCTAGGCGGCCGCCTAAGCGTTCGGTGTCCACCCAATGCGCCTGGTGTCCACCCGATGCCCGCCTAGGCGTCCACCTAGTCCCCCCCCCCCTCCCGAATATGCTTGTTTTGGTGTTTTATGGACTTTTCTGGAAATTTTTTTAACCGCCTAGATCTAGACAGGCTAGGCACTGAGTGCCTGTCCGACTAGTGCCTAGCCCTTTTCAGTGTTTTCACAACCTTGGACGAGGGAGGAGAAAAGATCATCGTCGACGAAAGAGGAGCTTGATGTCAGCGGTTGTAGGCTCATACAGAAGAATGGGAGGGAGAAGATGAGGGTAACATTGTCATTACACCTTTAACCCAAGAGTTAAGTTAAATTCTGGCTGAATATGACAGAAAGGGGACTTATAGCTCCATTTTTTAAGGTATTTGGGAGGAGACCTTTAAGCAATTAACAAGATTTATGGGACTTATTTAAAATATATCAGATTTAAGGGATGTATACGCAAAAAGAACTAAAAAGAAATATGTGGGCTTGGGCTAAAGATTCAAAAGAATTGTTAAACAACCGTGCATCAAGTGGGAGTGCTTTCATATCAAATTTAGTTGATGAAATTCATGAATCAAGAGTGAAGAACTGTCCAAACCATGAAACTCAATTACTCATAGAACCATATGTTAAACTTACAATGTATAATGTTTGTGAAAGAAAGTGACAAAAATGGTATTCAAAAGACTACATGCTTAGTACTCACTAATGAAACAATCAGACAATTAGACAATTAAACAATACTTGTTAGTGTACTTGTGAAAAAAATTAACAGCAGAGCAAGAAAAAAAAATAGATTACATTTATAAGATGGCAATTGCAAACAAAAGCATAATCATAAACCTCTGAAGGTATGCAATCCCAAGGTTTGCAAGGCAGTCCAAGTAATCTGGAGTAATGGCCAAGAGGGATGATAAAACTGAAATTGCACTCTGGAGGAAGTTTCATGACAAGGTTAGTGCAACACATAAAACAAGAAAGTTCAGTTCATCGTTTCTGGATGACAAACAAATACTAAAAACAAAAAATATAAATATAAACATAAACATAAAAGGAGAGAGAGAGAGATTCAAAAATTCTAGTACATAGGCACCTGCAGGCGACCAGTCCTAAGAAGTATCAAACCAAGTGTGTTCCAAACAGTCGCCTGTTTAACATCTGATTGCACTGAATCCTTCAACTTTTTAAGAATATCATCTAGTTCAGCTAATTCGAGCTCTTTGTCTGAGTTATCGCCCGTATTTACTTGCAAGATACACTGTTCTGAGAAAATGTATATGTTAAAGATAGACATATAACAATCCATCTAATTACCTATATCAGACATAAAGAAAAACAGAAATATGCTCGTGAGTAATAAATTAAGTTACCTGAGCATGGTGTATAAGAACTAAAGAAAGCAAATCTGGTCTGCGAATTTCTTCCTCATCTTGTTGAAGTATCTCAGCTGATTTTTCAAATGCTACGACTGCCTAGAGGACGTTTAGTACAAAAGATACTCACAGTTATTGCAATTACATCAAAAGTAAATGTTAGGATAAGGATAGTATATACCTTTTGTAGTTGTCGCAACCTCTGATACATGAGGCCGAGTAAAAAATGTGCATGGGCATTTTTGGGCATCTTTCTTGCAACATGTACCAAGCCCTAATAAGCATTAAGAGATGGACACATGCTTAAAATGATGTTCAAAAAGAAGCAAAGGTAAAAATTTATCAGCCAAGGCTAATATGAGTAATGGTTCTGCATAAATATTCAGCTCAAAGGTTGAGATGCCATGAGAACATGTAATTTCTTAGCCTCAGAAATGCATGATCCAATACAGCATTATAACAAGAGTTATCGTGAAACAAAGAATCATCGATCAATTATAGATTGCCTTTCTACCATTCAAACAAGGAAACAAATGTCTGGCCAACCATAAGAGATGGTACTAACAAAACAAGGGGATCTATCTCACCCCACCTTTTTCTTGGACAAAGAAAAGATGAAACTGACACCAAACTACTTTTCAAGGAGAAAAGATACTTAAAATGAACTTTCTGAAAGTAGAACACTAAGATGATGACATCTGGCATTGGAAAGATGATAGATATGCATACTCCTTCGCTCATTAGATTTTTTTTCATGCAAAATAATTTATACAGCATATTTAATGGGGGTGGGGAGTAAAACTGCCCTTCCTCTCAAAAAATTAGGTATAAAGTTAAAACATTATCCACTACGCACCTTGCTCTTTTTGTCATGCAATATGCTCTTATATTATGATATGTTACAGGTGATACATATGTAGATTATATTGTAAGGAAAAATCTCACTTGCAGGTTTATCAAGGGTCACGTCCATTGTTATTACTCTTACCCACAAATCATTATGAATTCAAGTGTTATCCAAACCTTTGAGAGAATAGGATTCTCGCAGGATTTTCTGATTTTTTGTGTTTTTCCCTAATAAACAGACTGACGAAATCAGATTGGTCTTGGTAAGTTTTCTTGTGGACTCCAGTCCCTACTGCAAGCATTCCTTGTTAATTGATGAGTATCTCAATGAAACGGTATGATTTAGTTTTATTTTCTCTCGCCATTTTTAGTTTCTTGGATATTGGACAAATAGCACAGACGTGTGAATGTTCGTCAAAGGTATTTTGAGTATTCGAATTTTTTGTTAGAAGACACAAATTGCCATACAGTTAGTGATGGGGACATCGTAAAGCCCTCACATGCGCCTCCAGTGAGATATTATGAGCGCATGAGATTCCACAGGGTGCGACACATGCACATGTGATATTAAGTATTTTATGTTTTGTACCAGTATTTTGGTTTGCCCGTTTGTTTGGGCTTAGTATTTCATTTTCAGCACTTTTATTATTAGTCATTTAGTTGTTTTCAGTCCCATATCGAAAAGTTAGTGGTTGAGTTTTGATGTGGAGTCAATTTAATCGACTGCTTGTAGTTGTTTTTAATTATTGAATGATTAAGCATAAAATTCAGATTTTGATTGACTTAAATGGTGAGCCAATTAATTTAAGATAGGTGTCATACCCGTCTCATCCAAGTGATTTGGTGTGAGACCAAACCCTACTTTATCATAAAAAAGAAGCTGCTACAGTACCACCACTATAGTACTGCTACAGTCTGCCGCTATAGTAGTCAATGTTGTGAAAAGCGCGCTTAAGCAAAAACTAGATTTGGATGCCTCGCTTAGGGAAATCTCGCCCCAGAAAAGCAATCGTCGCTTAGGCGCACTTAGGCGGCGTAATAGCGCCTCGCCTAGTGTTAGGCGTCGGAAAAAGTGCATTGGATTAAAAAAAAAAACTGAACAAAACAAAAATTGACCCTGAAAAAAAATAGAAACTTTGGAGACTTAGCTTTTATGTTTGATGGTATTTTGAGGACTATATAGTATATATACATTATGTGGCTTGTTGACTATTTTGACCATGGTATTTTGATGACGTCGTATTTTGATTATAGTATTTATATTGTTACTTTGTTTGATTGATAATTGGTATTGTTATTCATGCATATATTAATAGGACTGTATGAAAAAATATTGAAATTTATGTGTATACAGAGTATTTTTCTTGTAGGAGGCTCCGTAGGTAAAAAATGGATGAAGTGCTGCTTAAGCACCGCTTAAGCGTCGCTTAAGTGAGGCGCCAGCTTCGTCGCCTCGCCTCACGCTTAATACAACATAGTATAGTACTGCTACAACAATAAACTCTTCGTTTGATCCTGCAACCAACAAGCCTCTTTATAGCTTCCGAAGCATCGATCCGAGTCGACATTCCACGTGACAGGTAACCGTACACCCTCTCATTATTTATCGTATTATCAATCGTTATTGTTGTCCACAAAAAGAGGTTTGTTTATTCTATAAATACATACGTGCCTTTCGTTTGCTTTCCACTGATATTAAATTTAGAACTTTAGGAATTTGGTGATCTGAATTTAGGAAATGTTTTTTTTACTTATGGTTGTCCTATGAAGTTAATTCCTACTCTTATATATTCTTCACAAGTGATTCGAACCCTTCTGTATAATTTGCCACCGTCTTATTTAATTGAGCACAAAGATACCACTTAAGTGGTTGAAATTTAAAATCAAATATTGTCCCTCATCATTTTTGGCATCAGAGCCATGTTGTCTCCTCTTGCATAATTCTGAATTAGTCCACGTAGTGTAAGATTGCATTTGGTTCATTTTTTTCTCGTATTTCGTACCTGCGGAATTTTTTTCGTTGTGTGCTATCGTCACTTAACTTCCACCAATTAACATCATTTAAAGAAAAATTGCATTCTAGGAATTAGCTTGCATTTAGCATATTCTTCATTTGCATGTCCACGTGCAATGGTCGTGATTGCCATCGGCACTTCTTTATTTTTGACATGGATCCCGAGCTTTAAGTCTATGTTAGATGACATCGTGCTTGTCAGAAAACCTAGAACAATGTTCCCAAGCTTCCACTGCCAGTCTAAACAAGCATTTAGAAAGGATTGAAAATTCACAATATAGGTCCATGATGAACTCACCTATCGTTGATGCAAGTACTCATGTCAACAAGGCACGGTGTAGTCACCATGGGGCTATGAATCACCCGACCGGAACATGGGCAATTCCCAAGTTCCCCCGAGGCATACAGATAAGCCTCCACATCGAACACTTGGAGTTCGTGGGAATGCCCACATGGCTCCACTTGAGAATCATGGTCCACAAAACGATCAGGATGACCACTAGTAGAGGAAAAACCTCACCTACCAACCTTAGAACTATAGGCTAAAATCTATCAAGCTCCAGACCTTATATCACTGAAGCTCACCGTGAGTTAAAGCACCCAAGGCGGAACCATACCTACCCTAAGCGTGTGTCATGGCACCAGCCAATCTTTCCTCAACAAAACTACTACCAACCAAGGTAAGCACGCGGGTACGATGATAGAGCCTATAGAGTCCCTCCTGCCTATCAAGAACCAGAACATCAGCCAGGTATGAACAACGATAGGTAACTGGTAGAACTGCAGCCTCGTCAGGAGTAATATAACCGAGCCCTTAGAGCTATGAAAGTCGAATGTTCCACTTACATGGAAAAATTGACCATGATGCCTTTATTGACTCGTTTTAAGATCTCGATGAATATTTTGGCTTGTTCCCCATGTTGGAGAAGCAGAGAGTCTGGTTTGCCAAGATGAAATTGAGCAGCGTAGTCCGACAATTTTGAACCAACATTCAAAGAATGTTAGCCTTATAAAGGGGATGGTGAAGTGGAAGATGATGTGAATCGACCTATTCGATTCACAAAAGATTTGTAGAAAAGAGAAACAGAGAAAGATAATGATCTTTTTGTGAGAAAAGAACAAACTCCCAACTTTGGTGGACGGACAAAGTCTAAATCCTTCTTATTGATACTTGAGAGTTTCTTCTCAATACAAGCATGGAAAATAAAAGATGGCTAACCCTAGTTTATATAGGGAAAAACCAAGGCTTAATTAAGGAAGGGTTATTATTGGTGAAAGACCAAAATAATCCTTGGCTTAATTAAGGAAGGGTTATTATTGGTGAAAGACCAAAAATAATCCTTCCTGACTAAAATAGGAAAATGACTATTAAGGAAAATGACTATTAAGGAAGGGTTATTATTGGTGAATAATCCTTCCTTACTAAAATAGGAAAATGACTAAAAATAGAACATAGGCTCAATTAGCTCCTCCACGTCTCCTGCGACGTGTGTACGTGATGACGCCTCCATCATTGCCCGTGCCCGCCCCCGGGTCCGCCCTCACGCCTGCTCGTCCTGTGTGTGGTCCGCCCACATCAATACCCCCTCCTAAAAGAGCCACCTTGTCCTCAAGGTAGAAATCTGGAAACTGCGCCTGGAACCCCGCATAGTCCTCCCAAGTCGCGTCACAATCAGGTAGTCCGACCCAGTGAATCAGAACATCCCTCGTCTGTCCCGGTCCCTGCCGAACTGCCCGTACCTCCAAAGGCTCTAACTGTACCTCCATATCCTCCGTGAGTGTAGGAGGAAGAGTGTGTGATACTGCATGATCCCCGATCGCCCTCCTCAGCTGAGAAACGTGAAAAACGGAGTGAATCGCCGACGTATCCGGTAGCCTCAACCTATATGCCACCTGCCCAATCCGGACCTCGATTTGATATGGACCAAAGTAACGAGCCGCCAGTTTCTCATTCTGCATCCTCGCCATCGATCTCTGCCTGTAGGGACGTAGCTTGAGATAAACCATATCTCCCACCTGGAAGCTTACGTCTCGTCGATGTCTGTCCGCCTGCGCTCGCATCACCTGCTGAGCTCGTAGTAAATGCCTCCGCAACTCCTCTAGAATCCCATCCCTCGCCTCCATGTAATCCTCCACCTGTCCCACCGGAGTCTGAGTATCGCCAAACCGGACCAAAGGCGGGGGATCTCGCCCGTACAATACCCTGAAAGGGGTTGTTCCCGCTCTCGAATGATAAGACGTATTGTACCAATACTCTGCCCATGCCAACCATCGGTGCCACTGCCGAGGAGAATCAGAGGCGAAGCACCGCAAATAAGTCTCCACGCTGCAGTTGACGACCTCCGTCTGGCCGTCCGTCTGAGGATGGTAAGCGGTGCTCCTCTTCAGGGCCGTACCCTGCACCCTAAACAACTCCCTCCAAAAGATACTCATGAACACCTTGTCCCTATCAGAGACTATGGAAGCTGGTATCCCATGCAGTCGTACCACCTCCCTCATGAAAGTCGTCGCTACAGACATAGCTGTGTAAGGATGCTTCAAAGGAATAAAATGAGCATATTTACTCAGCCTGTCCACCACCACCATGATCACCGTGTATCCCTCTGAACGTGGTAGCCCGTCGATAAAGTCCATGGTGACGTCCTCCCACACTCTCTCGGGCAGAGTCAGTGGCTGCAATAGCCCTGCAGGTGCCATAGCCATGTACTTGTGACGCTGGCAAACGTCACAAGCAGCGACTAGTCGGGCGATACACCTCTGCATCCCTGGCCAAAACACCTCCCTGGCCATCCTCTGATAGGTCTGCTGAACGCCCGAGTGCCCTCCCATCACCGAGCTATGAAACTCCTGAAACAATGCCGGAATGAAGGCCGAAGTCCTCGGTATCACTATCCTCCCCTGATAAAGCAGTCGTCGTCCCACTACCGTATATCCCGCAGGACCGTTCTCGCCGCTCTCTATCTGCTGCCTGATGTGCTGTAACCCCGCGTCACGCTCAGCCTCCTGCAGCATCGGCTCCCAATCATGTCCTCTGGGTCGGGATAGAGCCCTCAAATCTACCACCTCCTCCCGTCGCGACAAAGCATCAGCAACCTTGTTCTCCATCCCCGGTCGGTACTCGATCGTGAACTGGTAGCCCACCAACTTGGACAACCAACGCTGGTGCTCCTCTGTCACGTGTCGCTGCTCGAGTAAGTACTTGAGGCTCTTCTGATCGGTCCGGACCACAAACTCCCGCCCCATTAGATAAGGCCTCCACTTCAGCACTGCTAGTACGATGGCCATCAACTCCCTCTCGTAGACTGACTTTAGCCGGACTCTAGCAGAAAGCACCTGACTAAAGTAAGCAATGGGTCGCCCCTCCTGAATGAGTACTGCCCCTAGACCATATCCTGAGGCGTCCGTTTCCACCACAAACGCCTTGCTGAAATCTGGTAAAGCAAGTACTGGCGCCGTCGTCATAGCCACCTTCAAGGTCTCGAAGGCTTTGGTGGCTTCCTCCCCCCAGTGAAAACCTTCCTTCTTTAACTGCTCCGTGAGGGCCCGTGCGATAGTGCCGTATCCTCTGACGAACTTCCTGTAGTAGCCCGTCAACCCCAAGAAGCCTCGCAGTGCTCGTAGTGTAGTGGGCACCGGCCAATCCAGCATTGCTGCTATCTTCGTCCTGTCTGCCGACACCCCCTCTGTGGATACCACGTGCCCCAGATACTCCACCTGTGCCAAACCGAAACTGCACTTCTTTTGGTTGGCATATAGCTGATGCTTCAACAGCTCCCTAAATACCACCTCCAGGTGGCCCACGTGCTCCTCCCTGCTCCTGCTGTACACCAGGATATCGTCGAAAAAGACCAAGATGAACCTCCGAAGGTAAGGCTGAAATACCTTGTTCATCAGAGCCTGGAAGGTCGATGGCGCGTTGGTCAAGCCAAAAGGCATGACCAAGAACTCGTAGTGCCCCTCATGTGTCCTGAAGGCGGTCTTCGGTACGTCCTCTGGCCGCATCCGAATCTGATGGTAGCCTGCTCTGAGGTCAATCTTCGAGAAGACTGTCGCTCCATGTAGCTCATCTAGCAGCTCGTCGATTACAGGAATGGGAAATTTGTCAGCCACCGTCTCCTTATTCAGCGCCCGGTAATCGACGCAGAATCTCCAACTCCCGTCCTTCTTCTTCACCAAAAGTACTGGTGATGAAAAAGGGCTCACACTGGGCTGGATCACCCCGGCCTGTAGCATCTCCTGCACCATCCGCTCTATCTCGTCCTTCTGCAGATGCGGGTACCTGTAGGGGCGCACGCTCACCGGTGCCCCCTCTCCTCGTAGTACTATCGCATGCTCATGTCCTCGGCTCGGCGGTAACCCCTGCGGACTCTGGAAGACCTCTGAATACTGCTCCAACACTGCCTCTATCTCCACGGATGTCTCACCCTGTGCCGTGCCCTCGACGGACACCCCCTGGAACTCCACTAAGTACCCCTCTCCTCCTGTCCGCAAAGCACGCGTAATGGCCTTGAAGGCCACTAGGGAACAACAGAGAGTCGGATCCCCCCTCAACACCACCGTCTGACCGCCCTCCCGGAACTCCATCCGTAGCAGCTTCCAGTTCACCTTCATCTCCCCGAGCTTCTTCAGCCACTGGACCCCCAATATGATATCGACGCTGCCCAGCTCTAAGGGTAAGAAGTCCTCCGCCAGCTGATAACCCTGTAGTGTGAGCGACACCCCCTTGCATAGACCCTTGCTCTCCTCCGTCTTTCCGGTGCCCAGCAATACTGTGAACTTCTCCGCCGTGCTCAGCTCTAACCCCAGCTGCTCGACCAATCGCTGAGAGATGAAGTTGTGGGTGGCCCCACTGTCGATCAGTACCGTCACTCCCTGCTCCCCCAGTGTCCCTACCAACTTCATGGTGTGGTTCGGGGTGAACCCCACCACGGAGTTGAGGGTCACTTCCGCGACATCCATGTGTACCTGATCTGGCTCCTCCTCTGTCTCAGCAGCTATGGTGGTTTCCCCCTCCGTCGGGTCCTCCTCCTCATCGGGCAAGATCACGATCTGCAACAACTTGCTCGCGCACCGATGACCAGAAGTGAATCTCTCGTCACATCTGAAGCACAATCCAGCTGCTCTTCGTGCCTTCATATCCGCATCTGACAGACGTCTCCCCGGTACTATGGTGGCTCCCGCCCCGCCTGCAGTCCTCGGTGGTACTGGTGTCTGCGCCCCCGCTGTTGGTCGTGGGGGTATGGAGCCAGTATGACTGCGCTGTCCTGATGCTCCCCAAGCGCCTTTAAGACGCTTCTCCTCCGTCAATTTCTCTTCCGCCTTGTGAGCCAGGCGGAGGAGATCTTCTAAGCACTGCGGACTCTGCAACCGGAGCTCTGCTCGTATGGAGGGTTTCAAACCCTTCATAAACATCCCAATCTGCAACTCATCCGACACGCCTCTGACACGTCCGGACAACATCTCGAACTTTGCTACAAAGTCCCGGACCGATCCCTCCTGTCGCAGAGAAGACCACTGCTCGTAGAAGTCTCCCCCGGCTGTCTCCTGGAATCGGTCTAAGAGATATGCAGTCAGCTCCTCCCAGCTACGGAACGGGGTCCTCGCCGATCTCCACCGATACCACGCCAGGGCCGGGCCCTCGAAGTAGATACCGATGCACCTGAGTACCTCCGCCTCTGTCAACTCCATGACTTCGAAGTAGCGTTCTGCTCGAAAGATCCACTCGTCCGGACCCGTACCCTCAAACGTGGGTAGCTTCAGCTTCTTCAACCGTCGGTCCGCGCTGAGATCTCCCTGATGTCCGTCGTCTCTGACTCGACCTCCTCCCCACCGACCTGCGTCTCGTCGGTGGGCCTCGTAGGGTGCCCCATCTCCTCCATACCGCTCCTGGCCCTGAGCATGAGCCGTTTCTCCAAAAAAATTGCTACCCCCGGGGGCGCCTCCCCCGGTCCCTGTCCCTCCTGTCCGCCCCCCTTGGAGGATGGGCGGTCGTAGCGCTCCCCAAGGAGGGGTTGCTGGGTTGTCATGCTCTCCCCATTCGTTGACGGCTGGCGCTAATCCCCTCCCTGTCTGTGACGGAGCCCCGCCATGGCCTATGTAGTCGGCGCCGATCGACCAGTGACCTTGGGGTTCGACGGCCCCCGGCCACTGGCCCTGTCGGTCGGCCGGCCCCGGCCCGCGATCAATAGCCAACGGCCATTGGCCCTGGCTCCCTCCCGGATTCAGCCCGCTGAACCCGCCCCAGCCGCCGGACCCGCCTGGTCCGCCGAACCCGCCCGGTCCGCCCGGTCCGCGCGGGCACCCGCCCGGTCCCACCGGCCCGCCTGGTCCGCCTGGCCCGCCTGACCCGCGACCTCCCTCGGCCAGTCCGCCGGCTGGCCCCACCCCTGACGATGCCGCACCAATGGCCGGCCCGCCTTGGTTTTGTGTCGCTGCCGCCCCCGTTTGGCTTGTCGACCCGGCACCGGTCACCTTCTTTGAGATGTCTTGCAACAACTTCATCATTGCCGGAATCGACGTCATCTCCTCCCGCATGCTTCGTACCTCGGTCTGGAGATCCTCCTGTGTGGACGCTTGATCTTTGATTGCGGCCTTCAAACTTTCGATCTCGATGTTGAAATCCTCCCGAAGCCCCTGGATCTTCTCCTCGATCGTGTTCCTTGTGCCGGACGCCATGGATCGTAGAGAGCTCTGATACCAATTGATGTGAATCGACCTATTCGATTCACAAAAGATTTGTAGAAAAGAGAAACAGAGAAAGATAATGATCTTTTTGTGAGAAAAGAACAAACTCCCAACTTTGGTGGACGGACAAAGTCTAAATCCTTCTTATTGGTACTTGAGAGTTTCTTCTCAATACAAGCATGGAAAATAAAAGATGGCTAACCCTAGTTTATATAGGGAAAAACCAAGGCTTAATTAAGGAAGGGTTATTATTGGTGAAAGACCAAAATAATCCTTGGCTTAATTAAGGAAGGGTTATTATTGGTGAAAGACCAAAAATAATCCTTCCTGACTAAAATAGGAAAATGACTATTAAGGAAAATGACTATTAAGGAAGGGTTATTATTGGTGAATAATCCTTCCTTACTAAAATAGGAAAATGACTAAAAATAGAACATAGGCTCAATTAGCTCCTCCACGTCTCCTGCGACGTGTGTACGTGATGACGCCTCCATCACTGCCCGTGCCCGCCCCCGGGTCCGCCCTCACGCCTGCTCGTCCTGTGTGTGGTCCGCCCACATCAGAAGAGTGCATCGATGACGATGAACATGCATGTTGTTCGCGGGTTACTTTTTTTTTGATAATCAAATAAAGGAGAAGAGTTTGAACGTCGTACAATGCGACGTAGATCAAGAAAGGAAAATGAAGATTGGTGAATGCTAGTCCTCTTTCAGACCTTCACTAAGATAAATGACTCACTCTGCAAAGTCTTATCGATAGCGAAAGTAGCATCAATGTTGTCTCTGCCAAAATTGTTGACAAGTTGGGATTAAAACGTATAGCCCACCCAAACCCATATAAGGTTAATTGGGTGGATTCCTCGTCGGTTAAAGATAGGTGTCACGTTCCCATTCACTTCGCCATTTACAAGGATATGTTCTGGTGCAATGTCATAGAAATGAATGTTGGACATATTATCCTTGGTTGACCCTAGCTCTATGACATAGATGTTACCCTTTATGGACGGTCCAATTTTTGTACTCTCAATTTTGATGAAAAAAGAGTTTGGATCAATTTTTTTTCAGTTTAGGCCCAACAATCCTGAAAGAAAACCATTGCAAACACTAACAAAAAAAAGGAATAAATCTAATTGGCTCAAAAGAGTAACACAAGGAGAATGAGGGATGGACGACTATTACTGATCTCGTCGCGCGAGATGCCTCAAAAGGCCCTCGTAACCTTGTCCCTCATTAAGTCCTATTGGTGATACAGGAGTTCAGTGATGTGTTCCAAGAGGACCTTTCGGACTGGTTACCACCTATGCGTGATATTCAACATGCTATCGATTTGGTACCGAAAGCGACTCTTACAAATCTACCTCATTATAGGATGAACCCCACATAGCATCAAAAGATGGAAAGGCAAGTAGACGAACTCCTTCAGAAAGCCTCTATCAGCAAAAGCCGCAACTCTTGTCCTATCCCCGCACTTCCTAGTTCCAAAGAAGGATAGCACTTGGAGGATGTGCGTGGACAGTAGAGCCATCAATAAGATCAACGTCAAATATCGTTTTCCTATTTTGCGGTTAGAAGACATGAAGGTTGGCGCTACCCTCTTCTCAAAAATTTGATTTGAAAAGCAGGTATTAGCAAATCAGTATTCGCCCTGGCGATGAATGGAAAATTGCTTTCAGAAGAAAAGACGGTCTTTAAGAGTGGATGGTCATGCCCTTTGGCGAATACAACATTCTGAGTATATTTATGTGTCTTCATGGGCAAGTTCTTGATTGTCTATTTTGATGATATACTCGTTTACAGCATACAGAGTTCAACACTTGAATCACCTTAAGCAAGTCTGTGGCGCAATATGAACCGAAAAGTTATACGCCAATATGAAGAAGTGTGTCTTCCTTACTGACAAAGTAATCTTCTTAGGGTATATCGTTTCACATGGGGGAGTTTCTACTGACCACCAAAATTATAGAGTGGTCGGAGCCTAATAATATCAGAGTGAGAAGTTTTCATGGCTCGCAACATTTTATCGTCGCTTTATTAAGGGGTTTATCACCATTGTTGCCCCTATTACAGACTGCCTAAAGAAAGGCGAAAGCAACGGCCAAAGTGTTTAACAAGCTGAAGCAACGGATGACTGAGGCGCTTGTCTTCCGCCTCGTGGATTTCTCTAAACCATTTCGGGTCTTGACATTAGCAGGCTTAAGCCAAAAAGCCACCCCATTTCGTTATTCAGTAAGAAATTGAATGAGGTTAGGAAAAGATATTCCATTTGCGATAAGGAGTTCTACACGGTAGTGCAATCCTTGTACCATTGGCATCATTACCCTATGCCGCAAGAATTCATTATTTACTACGATTATGAGGTACTTCGGTACCAAAATTGTCAGAAGAAACTCAAAGCAAAATTCGGCCATTGGGATAAATTCCTTCAGGACTATACCTACACCTACGTCCTGAAACATAAGGCCGACACTGAGAACCGAGTGGTTGATGCACTCAGTCGTAGAATGACATTACTAAAGGTGATGAGTGCAAAGCTTGTCGACTTCTAGAAGATCAGATAGACTTCGAGTTCTGCCCCAACTTAGGAGAAATTTCATATCCCTATGAAACGGGCCAACTCGAGAGATTAAAGGTTTCCACCATCAAAGTGGTTACCTCTTTCGCCTTTGCACTTCGATGAGAGACTTTTTGACATGGGAATTACATAATGGAGGCTTGGTCTGGCATTTCGGTCTGAATAAACCATTGAGGCTATAAAGGACTAATTCTGTTGGCCGAGCTTGAAGAGAGATGTTGCTCGAATCATGAGTCAGTACCGCACATGCCAACTCGTGACGCAACGGAAACAAAATACCAGTCTCTACAGACCTCTCCATATTCCAGGTTTCCCCTTGGCAGGACGTGAGTATGAATTTTGTACTTGGGCTTCCTCATAATTTGAGAAAGCACGACTCCATCTCCGTGGTTATGGACCGTTGCTCAAAAATGGCCCACTTCTTTCCTTGCTCAAAAATGTCATACGCCTCCAGAATTGCAGTAATTTACTTTAAGGAGGTGGTACGCTAACATGTTCTCTCTAAGACCATTGTCTCACATCATGACGCCAGGTTCATGAGTTACTTCTGGAAGACATGGTCCAAAATGGGAACCAAATTAAAGTATTGAGCGCCTTTCATCCTCATGTTGATGGCTAAACAGGAAGTAGTTAATCGAAGTATGGAAAACTTAATGCGATGTTGGGACTTGATTTTACCAATAGCCTCGATTTTACCAATAGCCTCTCAACAGAATTATTAGGATAAGTCCATTTGAGGTAGCCTTTGGCTAAAAGCTTAAGAAGCCAGTAGATCTTGTTCCTATCATATATCATAGCCATCTGTTAGAGTTGGCATCCACTTTTCTATCGCACATTCAGCATTTGCACAAAGAAATCAATGCCCAATACAAGGTTGTCGTTAATTTACACAGAAGAACTATAGAGTTCTTTGTAGGAGACTGTGTTGATCCGAGTTAGATCGGACCGGTTTTCCCGGGAACCGTAAAGAAATTAAATGCTTGTGGCGCAGGTTATAAGATAATTCACAAATTTGGCCCAAATTCCTATGTTCTAGATTTGCATCCAGACCTATGTATTAGTTCTACATTAACATACACGATATGGATGCTTACAAATATCAGTTCACTCCACCTAAGTTGTGGGTTCTGATGAGCCACTCATTGAGCCAACCCTCCGGTAACCACGTTAGCTACATTTTTATCCATCTGCAGCAAATGAGATTGATAATATTCAAGGTTGTAAAAAGCGCTAGTCGGGCGGGCAGGCGCTCGCCGCCTAGCGCCTAGCCCGCCACCTAAATCTAGGCGGTCGCTTCCCCCCCACCCCAAAAAAAAAGAACCTGAAAATAAAATCGTGTTAAACTGAAAAGAAAACCCCAAATTTAAATTCTTACATCATCTTACATAATCAAAAATATAGCCAAATTAATATAGAAGTACAAACATAATTTACATAAATTAAAATAATAAGAAACCATCTTCTCTTTCCTTTAAGTGTCCGTCTGCATCCCCACTGACCTACTTCATTTTTATAATCAACAAACGCTATAGAAGGACCATCAGATTCACACTCAACTTCCTCATCTACCCCATCTTCGGTGCCATTATTTGATTCAATAAGTCTCGAGTGTGGTCAGCTATCATCTTCATCATCATCACCACCATCTACAACTCATCTTTGAGCATGTATTGGCTCGCTAGCGTACAGCACATCATCAATCGCCTCTCTTTTATTCTTGTTAATGAGTTTCACAGTAAATTGTACATAGACTAGATTGTTCAACATTTTCATATCTGATTCTAACATTTTTTTTGTATGTATCTACATGAAAAAAAATCAGACAAAGCTAGATATTAGTTAGAATGAATAACTAAATATTGTGATTATATTATACTAACCCCCTCAAGGGTGCTCCAATTTCCCTCACATCCAGATGAATTTGAAGTTAAAGCGAGGATTTTTTTTACAATTCTCAACAAATTGGGGGTAGAACCTCCACATTTTGACCACCAAATTACTATTAGCAAATATAATTTCAATTTGAATAAAACTTAAAACAAACATTAAATAATTCTATAGTTCTAATTTTACATGGATTATATTTTCCATTATTGTTCACACATCCTTTCAATGCCAAGGATCTTCCAAATGAACCATCTTTCACCTTATACTTGTCCAACTCCTCATTCATTATTAGATCGTGTATGTCCAAATCATCGAGGAAAAAAATCTCAACACATTGTATTAGCCCATCATTTAGCGTTGGATCAACGAAGCTACTAGTATCCTGATATGCATAATTAGGATTTAATTAGTAGCCCCAAATGCAATGGACTATCAAGAGGACCAGTGGCTTTCGAATCAATAATATCTATGATCGGCGGTAGCTCATCATATTATTCTGAAACACAACATTTACTTGCTCCCTTACTTAAGCTCCCTATAAATAAATCTCAATGATGGTTTTTATCTCCATCGGTTAATCTAAGTAACTTCACTAATGGAGCAAACACTCACAAACATAGTGTCACACCAGCCCAAAAGCTTAAACTCACCACAGTGGCATGTCTTCTTCCCTTTTGAGGTACCATGACACAATTTGCTTGTTTTCCATTTAGAAGAACCCATCATTGCATGAAATTGATCTCTCTTCTCATATAGATTTTACAAAGTCAAGAAGGTTGTTGTAAATCGATTTACACCCGATCTTACTATGTCACGTCTTTTTTTGTATTTTCTCATCACGACCAATATCCTATGATGAGAATAAATGAACACCGTGAACGTCTTTGCTTTCTCGACTATATCTTTGAACTTCGGTAGTTTAGAAAGCCCTTCAAGCATAAGGTCTACCGTGTGAGTAGCACATAAGCTCCAAAAAATAGTATCCCTCTTCTCGTTCAGCTAACTTGGTTACCGCCATGTTATTGGACGCATTATTCGTCACAACTTGAACTATATTTTTTGGCCCAACTTCTTTAATACACTTGTCAACATAATGAAATATGTATTCCCTAGTATGTTCATCTGCTGAAGCTTCCTGTGAATAATGAAAATTTGTGCCTTCAAAACAATTTATGCATAAATTCATAAGACTTCTCCTCTTGCAGTCGGTCCAAGTGTCAGTCATAATTGATGAACTACTTTTAGCCAATTTCTTCTTTGTGCTTCTTGAGTGATTCTTTAGTTTTCTCCATCCCTTTCTTCAAAAGTGGTTCCCTCAACATATATTAGCTTGGGTTCCGATAACATGGGCTGAATTGACCAACCGCTTCAATAAAACGGTCGAAGCTATCAAGGGTGATAGCATAAAAAGGTATGCATATCTCATACACCCACTTAGCCAAATATTGATGCACAACTTATGTCTTTTCCATGAACAATGCCTCATTGATATTATGTTGCCTTGTCCTCTTCGCCAGGTTTGTCGCCTCACTCTCGAGATTGATTGTTAAAGCCCATTTGTCCATAGCTTCAAGAAAATGTGATTTTTTTTCTTTAATCCTCTAATTTCAATTTCTTCATCTTTTTCTTATAGCTCATCAACTTGCACCTCTTCCTTTATAATTTCCTCTTGTTTTCTCTTCACCTTCTTTTCGACTTTGTTTGCTTCAATAGCTGCCTTACATTTATCTTGATCTTCTTTCGTAGATCTTGGATACGAGGCAATCCCTAATGTGTGTTATATGATGCTTGAGCATTTAAACCCCTCTCAAACAAATTTTGCCACATAATTTACACTTTAATTATCTAAATTCGTAGGGTTATCCAGTGCACCATACTCTCGTTCAACATCAGTGGAGGAACGCCTAAGTACTAATGAACTTGAAGTGTTGATGTTGTCGTAGTATGTTGTGAGACTCGTCTCACAGTATCGGTATTTATATACGGATACATATTTTGTAGTATATTTCGTATTTTCTTGGTTTTCGTAATGCTTTAAAAAAATTCCTAACTTATAGATTTTCTTCTTGGCCGGTATACCGCCAGTATACCGGTGTATACCGACGACATACCGTCCAGACAGATTTTCCACATTTTAGATATTTTCGATTTCAGATATTTTCATGAATAGTGTTTCCGATATTTTTGTGAATAGTGTTTTGGATATTTTGATGAATAGTGTTTAGATATTTTCGTGAATTGTGTAGATGCACCCTATTACCCATTGGATATTTGATTTTGTTTCGATGGTTAGGATTGACTTAGATCTTCACATGGATCACCATCCAACGGTTAAGATTAATTCCCCCTTCTATATATACCATTTCACTTTCTCTCTCCTTTCATTCTCTTCACTCTCTCTTCATTTCTTCTTTCCTTCTCTTCCCCTTGGAGCTTGCCAAGAGCTTGGCCTTGAGGCCTTGGGTGTGGTGTCTAACCCCCCTAGGAGGAGGAGTAGAAGATTAGGCTTAGAGCTTAACCTAGGCAAGTACATCTTGCCGAATCTTGAACAAAAATGTTTTTGTTGTCATTTTATTTTCCTTGGTAGTAAATACTTAGAATTGTTCTAAACTCATTTTGTAAAATATATTTTCCTTATGATTCTCGTATATATGCATGTTTCCAAAATTTGTTTAAGCAAGGTTTTGATTTTCTGTTAAAACCCAATATGGACTTAGTAGAAAACTTGGTATCAAGAGTGATACTAGTGTTACCATCATGGATCTTGGTCACATATACATATATGAGGCCCTCACATAGTTTGTATATCATGGATTTTGAGTTTGGTGGCAATCGGAACCCGTTTCGGTGCCCCGAAAACCTATTTTTGGGAGTATTTTGAGATATTGATCTATCAAATCTTTGAATTTTTGAAATCTAATAGTTTAATGTTGTAGGGAATTCAATTCTATGCAATTTTAACTTTTGAAAATCCGAATTCCGATTTAAAACGAAATTTTTATGGCCGAAACAAGTTTTGGCAAAAATCTGATTTTTGTTGCTGTTTGAAAAATCGGTATACCGTCGGTATGCCGGTGTATACCGCCGGTATGCCGATTTTTGCACCAGAAACTTTGTCTTTAGGCCGGTATGCCGCAGTATACCGCCGGTATGCCGTTTTATGTCGTTTTAGTCTGTTTTTGCCCGTTTTTGTCCGTTTTTGATATTTTCTTCGATTGTAATGATTTTTTAACATGATTAGATGACCTTGCATAGTTAGAGAATGATTGTACACCCTATATACACTTGACACTAGCACATGTTCAATCATTTTTCTATGAAATGTACTTAGCTTTAATTATTGTTTCCCACATGTCGTGATATATCTTTTTGATTGATTCTTTCTTACAAGCTATGATAATTGTTACATGTCTTCTTTGCTTACATGATAGTGGCCCGTCGTGGCGCACTCTTCTTACATATCTTCTTTGCTTACTAGATAGTGACCCGTTGTGGTGCACTCTTGTACATGTCTTTATTTGCTTACATGATAGTGGCCTGTCATGGCGCACTCCCTATAGTGGCTCGTCGTAGCGCACTCCTAGCTTCTTGTTTATTATATTTTCTTGTTGTGGCTTGTTATTGTGCACATTCTTGCTTTTGTCCAGTCTTGCATGTCTCATGTCTAGGATGGATTCTGCGGAATGCCACACCCGGAATCCAACAAGAAAATGTTAAGGACTAAACAACTAGCTTGATTACTTAGATCATTGAGAATTTTCTAGTTACCTGTTGCCCCTTTGGTCTTGGCATTATATATATATTCTTGGGATTTGGAGCTATCTGTCATGATGAGCACACTTCCAGTGCACCGTCGAGTGTTGCACCGGGTACATTTGTCTCCTGGACGATGTACCCATTATTATATGTCTTAGTGGTACATTTGTCTCCCGGGCGATGTACCACTACTATAGGATACATTTGTCTCCTGGGCGATGTATCCACTATTACCATTGCTCCTTTGGCTTAGACCATTCAGGTAGTAGCAGGCAGGTGCTGGACTTGGAATTCTCAAACTTACATTTGTTAGTAATTAGGATTGTGACAACCCTAGTTAGCTAATGTATAAAGCCGTACTCATTGCTTGGCCGTGACTATTGTATGGAGTCCAGTCTAGTCTAGTTTGTCTAGGCAGTGTCCGGATTTGTTTATTTTCAGTACATCTTTGTTTATGCTTTACTTTTGCCGGTAAATGATTAGATACTAAAGTTCTGTTCAGGAGAGGGGTTACAACCCCGGTCCTTGTTTGGTTTACGGGTTGTAACTTGGATTTCGGAATAGTTCCTAAGTCATCTTATCATTTGTCGTTCTATATAGTATCTCACATGCTCACATGTCTCAGTTACCTTACATGCTCACATGTCTCAGTTACCCTACATGCTCACATGTTCCAGTTATCTCACATGTCTCAGTTACCCTACATGCTCACATGTTCCAGTTATCTCACATGTCTCAGTTACCCTACATGCTCACATGTTCCAGTTATCTCACATGCTCCAGTTATCTAACATGCTCACATGCTCCAATTACCTAACATGCTCACATGCTCCAGTTATCTAACATGCTCACATGTCCCGACTACTTAACATGCTCACATGTCTAGTTTATCTTTCATGTTCACATGCTTCCTTTTTCTTACATGTACACAGTTTACATTATGTTACATGTCCTTTACCTTATGCTACATGTTGCTTTACTTATTGTCTTTTCTATTCTCGGGATCAGTGCATTGGTAGCGCACGAGTCTCGATTTGCTTTTACTTATTTCTGTCTCTATCTGTTGCTATGATTTGCATGCTGGTTTTAGTTCATAGTTTGGCTTCCTTTGTGTTACTTGCTATTGGGGGTCTGACCCCACTGGTTTTGTTTTGCCAGATCTGATAGAGGAGCCCGAAGGATCTTCCGTACCATCTACTCGACGGTGACTACCCGGAGCACCAGAGTACCTTAGTGGATTTTCTATTTCATTCTCCCACTAGTTATGTACATTATTCTTTTGTGGCGTTTAGCCTCCGAGCACGTGTTTAGCTCGTGTTTTGGACTTGACATTTAGCCTACGGTCCAGAACATGATTTGCGTATTCTAGACTATAGATAGAGCTTATCATGTACGACTATTACTCTTGCTAGTTCTCCTTTTTGTATTACTAGCTTCATGATCATCTATGTATATATAGTTTGGGATGCTTTACTATTTTGTCTGATGATCATACTTCTTGTACTTTACATATTTGCCTGTGATTGAGATACCTAGGATTGCTTGACCTAGGATCGACTGTTGGCTTGTAGTAGTAACCCCCATTTCTATACAGCTTATACGTTATTTCGGAGTACTGGAGTACTTTGGTATACGTAGCTGGCCTGGTCCGTCCCTACTTGCCAATATTCTGGTTCTGGGACGTGACATATGTCATATTACATTTTTTATTGTTTCACATAACAAAAACATTTTCAATTAGAATCAACAATCATCCCCCCAGCGGAGCTAAGCACCGAGATTGCAACTACTCAATTTAACACACAACATAAACACACACACAAAAGCATTTGATAATATAGTCTAATGATAATATAGTATTTGATATTTCAATTGGAGGCTTCATCAAGGTTTAATCATGCTTGCTCTTTTTCTGCTTTATTATGAATTCAAACATTATGATGTGACATATACATCGTAAAGAGACAGTGATAGTGCATTAGTGTCATCAATTCTAACCAAAATTACATCATTGGTTCAGAATTTGATTATTTAACAAAGCATGCTATGCAGCTCTCGTCTGGTATTAAAGAAAAAAATCTATCTAAAGTATCAACAAAAAAAGCATGCTCTGGTTCCCTCGACATATATTAGAAACGGTACAAAAGAGAAAAAAAATGCACATGTGGTTGACTGTCGACTTCGCAGTAGCTCATCGGTGGTTGGCCTCGTCGGTCGTCGTTGCTCGCCGGTGGTTTGCTTGGTCGGTCGCCACTGCTTGCCAGCTGCTGTGAGAGGTAAGTGTTTTTAGGTTGGTCGTTGCCCCTCTTGATCTGCCTCTCGATTTGGGATTGAAAAAATGGGTTTATTAGGTCGGGTCGAGTTTTAGATCGGGTAACAAATCCAGACCTAAAAAAATTGCAAATTGAAGCCTAGGTGGCCACCTAGTGAAGTCAGTGGCCGCAAGTAGGTGGCCGACTTTTTCGACCACAACCCAGTTGGCTGATTTCGATGGACTTTGGGATGGGCATATCTGCCTAGGCACCGATTTATCGGATTTTTAGAACATTGAAAATATTAAAAATGATGAGCTCATCTCTACACGAAATGGCGGTTACCGGAGGTACTTAGTCAGGTAGAAAGGTGTCCCAAGTTGGATGATTCTTGTATTACAAAGGAGGAGGTGCAGCAACTGGACCCAGGTATGTTATTTGTATCATGTTCCGGACGACGCACTATGTGTGGGTTTGTGGCTAGTTTGATCCAGTCGGAACTGGATATTAGGGAAACATTTCGGCATCTAATCGATCGGGACGAATGTATAGAGAACTTTCATATTCATGGATTGACTTCTGTTGGAATGAGTCCAAAATGCAATGGATTGTATCTTGGCGAACGAGCTTTATATAAGAGTATCTTCTCATACCTTTTCATTATAGATTTCGTTGGACATTTTCGTTGCTTAGTTTTGATGAATGCGCTTTCATGTTAGTTTTCGATAATTGTTTCTATTGTCCGCTTTCATCGATTTCTGCATTCATTATGAGAATTCTGAGAGAAAGGAAGAATAGAATAAACGTATTGATCATATATTGGTGTCATTGCAGGAGGATGCGTAACTGAAGCATGATTGTTGCGAAGAGATTCTCCTTTGGCAAATTCTCTTTTCGGTAGGTGGTTTTGGCCCTTTCTTTTCTATTCCTTCACACCCAAACAAAGAATTCTTTATTTTCTTGTAACGACCATAGATCGATAATGTCTACTAGAATAACTGTAAACACTGTAGCTGTAATTGTCAAGCGCATCTATGCACGAGATCAATGAACAAGAGCTTCGTAAAAGAAACTAAATGTGGTTTGGTACCACAGAAATAATTGGGATGTGATTTGGTACTACGGAATAATTGAAATGGTTTGGGACCAATTGGTTGTCAATCGAAACAACACAGAATTACGAGAACGAACTGATGTATAAGAAGAAATTTACATTGCTTTATTTCAGTTTATGTACCATGCAGCATATATTTTATAGTTAAAATGTTTACGTATTTGTATGGTCATGAACAACTTGTGCACAAAATTTGGCTTTCCTTGAAACGGTATTCGGGACACTAGAACCGAATGGACCTAAGAAAAAATTATGGTGAACATGTTTCACGCACGAGGTATTGCGGGACCTTCTGTGGAACTAGCTACCCGAACATGAAGGGCACGTCGCAATACCACGTAATAGTCTTTTATGGTATCGGATTCACAATGACTCCTATATAAACAGACTGTATGCTAATGTATATCTTTTGCAGGGACAGTAAGTATTCATCTCTGTTTTATACAGGGACGAGCACATCGACTGTATTAAGAAATCACTGATAAGTGATATGATTATATATTTTCTGCTTTCACTTTATGTTGTTGATATGAACTATAAATCGACCCTAGTCCCTAATAAAAAGATCACTTAATAAGTTACATGCTTCACATGATTACAATGTTGGTTTATGCAAGTTGGGTTGATTCGGCTCACCAGTGCATTCTCCAATGTATTGGTCCCCTCCCCTACAGGTGTCGGGAACAACGTGATGCACACAGACAGTAGGAGACTCGAAAGCAACTGAAAGATCTTACTATTTTGAAGTTGTTTCTTTTAAGGCATTTTGGTTTTGATGTAATAAAGGGACATGACGTATCGAACAACATTATTATTTCATGATAGTTTGTCAGTCTTTTGGTTATTTCATGAATGTAAGCCGAGACGACATTTCAATGTATTGAGAACTTGTACTCTGCTACAAATTATTAATGAAATGATACTTTCTTCTATGTTGTGTCTCCAATTTTATGTTGTTATACAATTTCAACCTTGTATTCAAGAATTCACTCGTGCACGCTCTTGTCTTCTACAAGTGCAATTTAGACTTATACGACATCACGCACGGTGGCGACTTAGCAATTCTGCAGATTTGGGACGTGACATGTTAGAACATTACCTGAATTGGTTGGAGCAGCACCCGCCAGATTGTCACTCATCAGAGCCGAGTTTTCTCCCCCAGGGGAGAATGATAGGGGCATCATTGAGCCGCCTCCACTGAGATATTATGAGCATAGGAGATTCCATAGAGTGCGACACATGCACCTGGTATTGGTTTTTTTTAAGCAATACTTTTGGTTTGCCCGTTTGTTTTGGCTTAGTATTTCATTTTCAGCACTTTATTATTAGTTGTTTTTACTTTTTAGTCTCACAACAGAAAATTAGTGGTTGAGTTGGTGGCATGGACTCGGATTTAATAGACCCCGTGTAGTTGTTTGAATTATTGAATGATTAAGAATAAAATTCAGATTTGGATTTACTTAAATGTTGAGTCGGTTAATTTAAGTTGGGTGTGATACCCGACTCATCCAAGTGATTTGGTGTGAGACCGATTCAACGGGCTAGGTGTGATACCAAACCCTAATTTATAAGAAAATGAGTTGTTAGAGTACCCGCTGCTACATTAGTGCCAAGTATTGATGCTAAAATAAACTTTTATTTAAATCCCGCCACCAACAAGCCTCTTTATGGCTTCCGAAGCATCGATCCGAGTCGACATTCCACGCGACAGGTAACCCTACATCCGCTCATTATTAATCATATTGTCAATCGTTATTGCTTCCCACAAAGAGAGGTTGTGTATTCTACAAATAAATATGCGTCTTTCGTTTTCCTTTTCGCTGATATTAAATTTAAAACTTTATCCAGGATTTGGGGATCTAATTTAGGAAGTGTTTTTTTTTACTTATCGTTATGCTACAAAGTTAATTCCTAATCCTATATATTCTTCACAAGCGACTCGAACCCTTCTATTTAATTTTTGTCACCGCCTTATTTAATTGAGAACAAAGACACCACTTAAGTGGCTGAAATTTAAAATCAAATGTTGTCCCGCATCACTTAGGCTTGATGCTTGCATTGTAGAGATGTATGATAAGAGTCACAAGAGTCTCTCTCTACAAAATGAGGGTCTAACTGCATCTAGACCTGACCTTCCAAACCCTGTATTGCAGCAAGCCAACAATAGTAATTATTTCAAGTTTTACCAATTTTACGAGAAGTTCGATAACCAACTAAATTTTCCCTTTTTGGAGCGTGGTTATGTTGTTTCTATTAATGTAAATCTTTTTTATTAGCAAGTTCCCAAATGAATATAAATAAATGGGATACTTGGTGATAAGTAGGAAAGGCCAAATGGAAGTCAATTGGTGTGGTTGAAGATGACTTCTCAAAATAGAAAAGCATTATAGTTAGGGTAAGCAAAGATCTCTATGGCAAATGCTCTATTGAAGACAGATTATTCCCTGGAAGAACAGCTGGATCTGAGGTCTCTCTCTCTCATGATCTCATCATAAAGAAGTAAGAATGAACTCTTGGACTCGGTTACCTTTTGCCAATAGGATAGCACCGGAGCTATTGGTACACTCGTTTCTTCTTTATTCTCTCATGCATTTCCTTTTTCCTTTGGGAAAAAAAATGTGTTGCCATTTGGACCCAAATTTTGGATCTGACCCGATACCATATGAGGTGGAGCAGGAGCTAGACCTGGACCTGAACCTGGACACGGCTTTGGGCAGGTAGGGTCCGCTCCTCATAAGTGGACAGGTCTTCAAAACGGGTAGGGTCTAGGTCCCCATAAATCTCACCTGCACAGGACCCGAACCCGGTTTTCATGCAAAAATTAATGCAAAGTACTAGAAATTATAAAGTTATGTATTTTTGAAAGATATCTCACCCGAACAGGACCCGAACCCATTTTTCATGCAAAAATTAATGCAAAGTACTAGAAATTATAAAGTTGTGTATTTTTGAAAGATTGCAATGAAGTACCCTGACCCAACACCAAATTTTTTTGACAAACGGGTAGCATACCATCTCTTTGTACTTTGTAGAGGACCACACCCAAAATTCATATGGGTTCTAGTCAAAAAGTGGAGCAGCAGGACTAACAGGTCCAGGTCTACAAATACACGACCCAAGCGGACCAGATAGCCCCCCTAGTTATAGTTATGAGCCCCAAAGAATTAAGAGCTGGAATAAAAAACATTTGAGTGTATTAAAGGACTACAATATAACGTTCCAAGACTTGAAGGTCAGCAATGTTGTAGTTATTTATATCCTAAGCTCATTGTTCTAAAAGGCGGTCTAGGCGGCCGCCTAGGCGCTAGGCGCCTGGTGCCAGTCCAATGTCCGCCTAGGCGTCCGACTAGACCCCCCGACACCTGATTATGCATGTTTTGGGGTTCTATGGACTTTTTCTACAATTTTCAGTAGATTTTTTGAAAAAAAAAAATTATTGAACCACCTAGGAGACCGCCTAAGCGGGCTAGGCGCTAGGCGGCGGGTGCACGCCCGACTAGCACCTAGCGCTTTTCACAACCTTGCCTAAGCTTGTGGGTTGTTAGATAAATATCATTCTTATAAATAATCTCCTAAAGGATAAGAAACTAGTTATCACCATGAACATTTCAGGTTTGTATAGTCAAAACAACATTAGAGAGTTTATTTAGATGCATGAATTATAGAAATGGATAAGTGAGCCCAGCAAAGAGATAAACAAACACTTATACATCAATTTAAAATTTTCAATATCGCGTCTAAATTTTCTTTTTTTGAAACTAAAAACTAATAGCTAAAATCATGGGGAATGATGGAGACTCACAGTTTTTAGGCTGCAGACTTTTTCCTCACGAGACATGGAAACCCCTTGACATTGTTGATCAAGATCTGTAGCATTTCCTTATAAAATATTAATTCATCTTCAAAGTCTTTTATGCTAATTTCTAAGATGTAGCTCTCTACCTTCACCTTCAATGACATCAGAATCCTTAAGTAAAACATTAGTTTTCACCAGATTGCTCTCATCATTGCCACTCCTGCATATTAATAAAATAGTTGTGAAAAAGAATATTAGTTCACCATGTTTGTAGCAAGAGCAGTGGCACCAAGTTTGTAGCAAGAGCAGTGGTCAAGTTGCTTTAAGTCGTGCAAGTGAGTCAAGCACAAATCCTGCCTACACCATATGTGCATGGGGGCGTGTGGGCTTTGGTAGCAAAAAATATGAAATACATATATGCATCATATTAACATGGCTTTAAAAGAAAAGGGATATAGAATATGCCTACAAACACAATATTGCAAGTTGGTGACACGTAGTGAAGATGTTCATAAGTTCAAACAAATGAATATTGCCCATAAGACTGTCTTTGTTATAGACAAGTATCAGCTCTCCTGCAAGAACAATTCATGGGTAACGTATTGTCATCCTAGAACTAAAAACTTATTGTTACTAGGATCAACACTGGTAGATAGTTAAGATATGGTATAGGGATCTACAAGAAAGTAAAGATTGGTATGTGTTAACTGGGCTTGTATTTCTAAAAACCATCGCCTACATAAAAAATTCAGAGTTTGACCGGATTCATTATTCAAAAACTGAGAATTAAAACTTCTGAATGTAATCTATCAAAGCACAACACTAGAGATGCATGTTTTTTTTTCCAATTAAAACACTTTGCATAAATACAACCATTACCTACAACATCGCAATGTGTCAATTGCTTCAAATAAAAGGAAGTGGTATCTTTCAAAAAAACAACTAAAAGACATGATTATAGGAAAATCGACCTACTTTAAAATACAACGGAAAGTTATATTCTTCCTCTTGGAAAAAGGACGTGACTCACACAAGGCCCATAACTACTGGTAGTAAATGCTGATGCGTCTAACTTGTGTCTCGAAATAAGAGCTTGTTTAGAAGGTGAAAAGTTAAATATTATATTCGTGAATTCCTCTAGAACTTTAAACCATATTAGGCAAATATACCCCTACCAGTAACCTAATCTCAACTTGAATATGGTTGAAAGAGGTAGCAGTCTCCTAGAGGAAGTACAAAAGGAAGCCCATCTATGTTGCAACAGAAGGCCCGTATCCGTACCCGACACGTATTGGGCAGGATACTTCTTTGACACTCATGGTGGATATGGCTCACCTATATTTAGGCTAACAAGACCCAACCATAGTTCAAAGAAATTTTGACATATTTTGTCATCATGCCAAATATAATTGAGATGAGAAAGTAACAATTTCTTTCTTTGCACTGAATCCTTTGTAGAAACATTTTGAAACTTACTTACTACCCAAATATGCTTAAATATAGATATTACTAAGCTGTAAGCCTTGCGCTTCCTTGCGGCGTTACGCCGCTATGACATGACTCGCATAGCCGAGGCTTTAACCTTTCTAAGTACCTCTTTGTGGTGTCACACCACTGTAACATGAGATCACCGGCCTATTTGTAGTGCTGTCTACCACTCTTTATTTTCGACATTAGGCTACATGCCTATGTGCGGTGCTACGCCGCTGTGACATGACCCGAAGCCGAGGCTTTACCCTCTCGAGGTACCTCTTCCTGGTGTTACCCTACTGTAGCATGGAGTACTTCGCTCTTTGTAGTGTTGCACTACTCGTGCTTTCTTTAAAGCACGTCGGACATTCAAAATGTCCGAGAGCTCATTAAGGCGTCTAAGCCATCCTCCCACGGGACTTTGTTCTATATAAAGAACAAATAGTAGACAACACTCGTTCTGGGTCCGTAACCCCTCAATGTCTCAAAGAACTATCCACTATTCCTGATATTCTCCCAGTCAATAGTCCTCCCTTGAACCAAAAGCTAGATGTCTAGTAGATTTCTCTTTGAACTAATAGCATAAAATTTTACGGTAGGATTACAAAAACATAATATGAGAGGTCCTTTAAGTCCATTTTCTTGCTGAGTCCTCAACCAGTTGGCGCTTGAGGCCTTCATGAACGGAGCTGCCAGGTTCTTCTGACTCCAAATCATCATCCACTATAATGATCCACGCCTGATGCGCTCATTCAGTGCCTTGTGCCCTGGACGCGCAATTCCCTTATTATTAATGCCTCTGCTGCAGTTACCTAGTTGTCGCAATACATCGATATCATCCAGATTTGCGTACCAATCATAGGAAGATCATGCAAGGTTGTCGCAATACATCGACATTACCCGAATTTACGCACCAACCACAGGAAGATCGTTCCTGAGCTCCCGAAGCCATTCTGCTTCATTTGCTGCAACTGATAGTCCATACTCCATATAACTCATATTCCATAATGAGAGAGAAAGGTTTGCTTCTTCGACTTCCTCGATATAGCAGCACCATCTATGGATCTACTTCTTCGTCTTTCACGATATAGCAGAACCACTCATGCAGAAGATGTAATCTCTTCTTTCTCTCCTTCTGAGAACTGACTGACATCACTGAAGCCTCATACTACTGTAGGTAAACTGGTGTAGCATGTATACAAACTGCTGAGTCTCCTAGAGAGTCACTTCACTCTCTTCACAGCTTTCCAATGATCAACACCCGAATTGCTCGTGAACCGACTCCGCGTGCCTACAGCATATTACATGTCAAGCCTAGTAGTACTTGTAGCATACATCAAACTCCCGATGACGTCCGAGTACACCAGCTCTCTGACGCTTTCTCCAGGATTTGGCTTCAGTTTCTGATCACACCTGTAAGGAGTATCAATCCCTGGAAGATCCTGATATCCATAGCGTGTGAGCAACATTTCACGTAGTGAGCTTGTGACAGAGCAAGCTCAATTTCCGTCCAGATTATCTAAATCCCCAGGATGACATCCGCATCTCCCATGTCCTTCATACATAATCTGGTTGTGAGGAACATCTTTGTTCTAGTGACACATTAGTATATCGTCCACATAGACAAACGATGACTCATCTATCATCAACGAACTTCGTGTAATTACACTTAACAGTCTCGTCGAACCTGTAGCCATTTGACTTAATAACCTGGTCAAACTTCTCATGCCACATCTAGGAATATTGCTTCAGGCCATATATAGAGTTCACCAACATACAGACTTTGTCTTCATTATCCTGAACGACAAATCTATCTGGTTATTGCATGAATACCTCTCCTATCAATTCCCTATTCAGAAAACTGTCTTGACATCCATCTGATAAATAATCAGCTTATGAATAGTAGCCACGGCAATCGTCACCCTGATAGTTGACATCCTAGCCACTGGGGCTCATGAGTCAAACTAATCAATCTCCTGCTTTTGAGCAAACCCCCTTGGCCACCAACCTAGCTCGAACTTGTTAATTGTTCCTTCGGCATTCGTCTTCTTCTTGAAGATTTGATGGGTTTAGTTCCTTCAAGCAGATTAATTAACACCCAAGTGTTTATAGAGTCAATCTCATCATAAACTATCTCCTCCCTGAAGATAGTACCTCTGGTCTTCATCACCTCATCAGCCTCCACGTAATAGGTGATAAAGTCATCTCCGAAATCTTTCGGCTTCCTCACTCGTTTTGCTAACAGCTCAGCGAATATTGGTTCAAGAGTTGTCTCATCACTGAAAACCACTCTTAGACTATATCTTCCTTAGAAGTACTTGTTTCTTCGGAGCTAACAATATTATCTGAAACATCCGCAAGAATAATGTTTTTGTCCGTTGCGGCCTTGTCTTCAAAGAATTCCGCTACGCGAGACTCAAAGATATGATTGAATCAATATCAAGAGATCTCCGAGCGTTGCTATTACCAGCATATTCCAAAATTACATTCTTCTTGGTCCTCGTCCCTAGCTTCTGAATCTTGACATTCGAAAGCTTCACGTACACCAGAAACCTCCACACTTGAATGATATTCAAGTCAGGTCTAATCTTGAACCAGTGTTTATGAGAATTAATGTCAGATATGCGAACGATTCTATATTCAGAAACAAACGTAGCCGTAAGCACAATATTTCTCCAGAAACATTCCTTCCAATGAATTGGAGAGAATACAGAGCAGTCGTTTTATTGACAATTCCTTGTTCTTTGGAGAACGATGTGAATTTCAAAGAACGAAGCTCTCCACCTTGATCCCCTCTGAGTCTCTCGAGTTGATAACCAATTTGATGTTCAGCTTCAGCTCTGAAGTTCCTGAACTTTCTCGAACGCTTTATCTTCGTGAAACTGTCTATAAAAGTATTAAAATACTTTATTTCGATCTCTGTGGAGAATTGCTAAAGTCACATATATTTGAGTATACTAACTCCAGAAGATCTGTACTTTGGTTCAATTGTCTGAGCAGCTTCCTGACAGTCTTCGTCCGTGCATAGACTTCATATTCCTCCACCTTCTTACCCCACATTCTGGAGATAAGGTCTAGACTAGACATCTTCAGATTGCTATCACATAGCATGTCTTGGTCTATTCTGTCACAACTCAATGAGTCAACTACATTAACATCAGCAGAAGTTTGAACATCCCTTCGATACTCAACATCTTCCAAAACATGTTCCTTGCCAAGACATCACCATCTGACTAATATGAATGTCCATCCTCTAAGTCTGTATATGACAACGGACTTCCTGAGATCGATCAGGTCCTTGGAAATTTCAGCTACATGCTACACGCATTCTAGTGACAGAGACTTACCCATAGTCCAAAACCACTATCCCGATCCTCAGATCTTCTGCTAGAGATACGTTCGCCATTAAGACCTTCATCAGAGATAAATCTGTTCTTGGTGAACAGCTCCTTCTAGAACACGTGTGGCCAGATGCACCAGTGTCCTACTAGTCAGCTACCACACTAGATGACTCAACCTGACAATCTTCATGTTGGGCTATTACACTCCTGGAGAATCTCTGCGCTTATACAGTCGAAACCATGAGCATATTAGAGCAAACCTATGCGCCAATCCATACGCATCATCTAGACAGTCCTATGCGCCTCATCCGAACAAACCCATGCGCCACATCCGAGCAAACCCATGCGCCAAGATATGCAGCACCCTACGTGCATATACAAATAGCCTATATGCAGTCATGCACAAATTCCACCATACGCATATGCAATCATGTGCATATGCAATCATGCACCGAGATCGTCATGCACTGCCATGCTCATAGTTGGAGCAAAACCCATGCGCCAAGCCGAGCAGAATCCATGTACACACATACGCATGATTTGAATAAAACATATGTGCATCATCTGAGCCGACCCATGCGCTAAAAACGCATAATATGAACAGATCTCGTGCGCATTATTAAGCCATGTGCACCAATACCTTGATCTTCTTCTCAACTGAGTTGAGATACTCCTTCAGAACCTCCTCGTCCTCTCTAGCATAAATTGTAATCTCCGTGTACTATCGGCATATTCGATCTGTCATGTACCGTGCATCATCCTTCTTGGATAGTTAGGCCCAACACTCATCCAACCATTTGACAAAAAACTTTTTCTTATCTAAATGTTGGAAGTGATGTCTGTCAATCTTCTCAAGTTTATTAAAACTTGTATCGAGAAGAATTGTAAGGTAGTTCTCCATCTGATCAGGATCTTGCTTTGAGATTGTTATTTCCGAAATAGATCAATGATGGAAGAACAAAAGCAAGGAACAGAGGTTCTCAATTACAAACACAGTTGCAACCAAACATAACATAATGTTAATCCTTGCGAACACAGTTGCAAGCACAGAGGGTTTATCCTGGCAAACATAGTTGCAAGCAGACAGAACGGATTACAAAATAGAAATCGTTCTTCCTTGCAAACGTTGTTGCAATTAAGATAGAATGTTTACAAGCAGAAGAAGAAAGGAGAAGAAGATATAATAATAAATTATTATTCTTGCTGGGGTGGTAAGGACCACCGTTGCTCAAAGCAAGATTCGTCCGACGCGAACTGCTCTCAGGAACCAGCAAGTTCACAAATAACTTTTGGAACGTTCGTAGTCAACTCTTTTGTGACTCGAACGGACTCCCTAGACTCAATAGTCCCTTTTATCTTTAATTTTTGTGTCTCTAAAAGGAGGCCAGGGGGCTCTATTTATAGAGAGGAATAGAAAGTCTACCTTTTCTCCTATCCGATGTGGGACTAAAATACTAACACTCAAAAAATGAGTTTGATATTTTAGACCACCCCGCAATCAGCAGAGTCGTGCGCCAGTCTGTGCCTACACCCGCGCATACACCGTGCATACACGATGCACCAATTCGCGCCCTTGAACCCGTGTCCAAGTCCGATTCCGAGTCTGAGCGGCAAAAGCATACATGCTTTCTTTGAGGAGTTAATCAATTTTCCTCCTAGGAAAGGTAATTTCTAAAGGCACTCCAATTATTCCAGGACAGTCCATTCGTCACAACTCAATTAAGAAACTGCATCATCAGCAGAAGTCCGAACATCTCTTGACACTGAACATTTTTCGAAGCATGTTCCTGGCCAATAAATCAACATCTTGCCTGCATGAATGTCTATATTCAAGTCTGTATCAAACAACAAACTTCCTGAGGTCAGGTCCTCAGAAACAATTGGTACGTGCTACACGTACACCAGTGTCATCGACTTTCCGAGAGTCCATAATTATAATCTCGATCCCTAGATCTTCTGCTCGAGACTTGTTCGCCATCGAGACCTTTGAAAATAGGCTCGACCTTGGTGAACAGCTCTTCACATGGTTAGATGCACTAATGGTCGTCCACAAGTCATCAACCATACTAGATCACTCAACCTGTACAAACATAGCAACCAAGTTAAGTAATCAAAACAACCAAGTTTAGTTTTTACCTTACTATTTTGGATTTGAATTTGATCTGTAAATCTCCTTCAAATGACCCTCCAAGCCACAGCCGTAACTAACCCCACCAAGATGCAGTTGTCTTCATGTTGGGTTATTACACTCCTGGAGAAAATTTACGTGCTTATACAGTCAAAACCATGTGCATATTAAAGAAAAACCTACGCACTAATCCATGTGCATCATCCGGGCAGTCCCATACGCCTCATCCGAGTAGACCCATGCTCCTCATCCGAGCACCCATGAACCAAGATATGCAGCAGCCCACGTGTATATACAAATAGTGCATACAAACGCATAATCTGAACAAATCTTATGCGCATAATCTGAACAGAGCTTATGCGCATAATCTGAACAGACACATGCGCTTTGTACTGGACGCCAGGCAAGGCGAGACGACATGCCACCTGCCTCGCCTAGGCACGCCTAAGCGTCGCCTAGGCGTCCGCCCAGGATCTGCTGCTCTTGAATCAAAAAATTATACATTTATGTACAACAAATATGTAGTATAACTAATAAGCAATAAACATTAACCAATAAGCATAAAAGTAATATAAGAAGCCAAAAAGATGATATAATCAATGTTCAACATCAAGTAAAGATAGTAAGTATAATTGGACGGCCCTAGGCAACCCTAGGTGGATTATTTTTTTCCCTGGACGACCCTAGGAGGTCGCCTAGACGAGCATCGCCTCACCCAGGAAACTTTTTCCAAATTCGAGGCGAGTCCTCTCCAACCTGCACCCCTAGGCCGCGCGCCTAGACATTACCTGTGACAATATAGCACATGCGCATAATTCGCATGTACTTAATATGAACATAACGCAGGCGCAAAAAGGCCTTGATCTTCTTCTCAACTGACTTGAGATACTCTTTGAGAACCTTCTTGTCCTCTCTAGCACGAGTTGTAATCTCCATACACTGTCTTGTATAGTGCATCAAACTTCTTGGATAGCTTGGCTCAACACTCATCCAACCATTTGACAAAGAATTTTTCCTTATCCAAATGTTCGAAGTAATGCCCGTCAATCTTCTGAAGTTTGTTAAAACTTGTATCGAGAAGGATTGTACGAAAGTTCTCCATCGGATCCTGATCTTGCTTTGAGATTGTTATTTCCGAAACAGATATAGATGGAAGAACGATCAGAAAACAGAGACCTTATGCAAACAAGTTTGCTCTCTGTTCTGAGTAGAACGATCAGAAACAGAGACTTCACGCAAAACAAGTTTGTTCTCTGTTCTGAATAATGATCAGAAACAGAGACTTCACGTAAACAAGTTTGCTCTCTATTTTGAGTTTTAGGATTTCGAAGATTCCGGCAAACAATTTTGCTCCCCAAAAAGATCCTGAAGCCACTGAATACTAGTATCATTTCATATTAAAACTTCCTCTCTCAAATACAAACTGATAGAAAGAGAGCATTCTTCCTTGCAAACGTGCTACAATTGGGACAGAACGCATTACAAAAAAAGATATAATAATAAATTATTATTTTTGCTAGGTAGTAAAGACCATCATTGCTCAAAGCAAGATTCGTCCGTCGCGATCTGCTCCCAGAAACCAGCAAGTTCACAAAAAACTTCTGGAACACTCGTAGTCAACTCTTTTGTGACTCGAACGGACTACCTGGACTCAACGGGCTTCCTTTTTTCATTAATTTCTGTGTCTTTCCAAAAGGAGGCCAGGAGGCTCTATTTATAGAGAGGAATAGAAACTCAACATCTTCTCCTATCCGATGTGGGACTAAAATACCAATATTCAAAAAATGTGTTTGATATTTTAGACCATCCCACAATCAGCGGAGTCGTGCGCCAGTCCGTGCCTACACCCGTGCATGCGTCCGTGCATGCGCGACGTGCCATATTGCGCCCTTGAGCCCGTGTTCGATTCCGAGCGACAAAAAGCATACATGCTTTCTATGAGTTAATCCTTTTTCCTCCTAGAAAAACACCCCCACATGGCACCAACATGTGCCCCACCACACCCGATGTGCACACCTCAACACATGCAAAGCATTAGATTGAGATACCCACTTGGTGGTGTAGCCGTTGTGGGACTATTTTACATTAGTCCAAAGACAAAAACACCAACATACTTAACCTCAACTTCTCTTCTACTTTCTTCTTGTGTGTGCCCAACAACTGCTTCAACGCAAAGCCATCGCTTCGTAGTATTCGTGGACATAGTAAAATTTTCACGGAGTATAATCAATAGGAAACATATGGTTTAATCGACTAACTCACCGTACTCACAACGCCACCCATGTCCAAATTATTGCGAAGAACAAGAAATAGAATCCACCTCTAGCTTGCAGCTAGGTTTTGGTGGAAGTTTAGTTGACTAAAGTATTATTTTAATTATGGAGAAAATTGAAGGAGACCTGGAGGCGACGGAGTGGGGATGGTGGGGGAGGAGGGCGCAGTCGTCGCCATCGCTCTCGGGAGGATCCACGTTGAGGTCGGCTATCATCACCGGCTTTGGAAGAGGAGGGGGAGGTTCCCGCTTCTTCAGGGCTACTACTTCCTCCGACATCTCCTCCCTCTCGCTCAACTCTCTAAGGCCTTCGGTCGGAAGAATAAAGAAAGGGTTTGTTTGGTGAATCAACTTTGGGTGGGGCTTTTTTTAGTCATAGGTCTTTGGTTGCCACGGGCTGTTTGGTTGCACAAAAGTGTACAAAGTTTGAAATTAAAAAAAATAAGACTCGTATGTGCGATACACATAAGTTTTGACTTTCAATGAGATGTTTGGATGATGGAATTAGAAAAAATGGACGTGGAAAAAAAATTAATTGTTTGGATAGTTGCTGAAAGTGAAATTTAAAATAGTTTCTTTGTTTGGTTGTTACACTAGAAGTGGAAGTTTATTTTTTTAATAAAAAGATGGTACATAGATTTTCTCAAGTAAATAATGAATCCTAATTTGTCTCACTAAAATTTCCAAATATTATCCTATAATTTGTCTAATTAATTATCTCAAGAGCCCCAGCAACAAGTTCCACTCCCTCCTCTCCTCTCTCATTTGTGGTAAGAACCCCAAGCCCATCCCCAGCGCCACCCCCTATTGTCCGTACCTGCACCGACCTCCGACACTGCCAAGTACTTGAAGACTGTGGCAGCGGAGCTTTCGTAGAAGCTCATCAACGCCACACGAAAGTGTTACGAGGCACTCATGGAGGTCTACCGCCTCAAGTACTCGGTGTGAGACCTCGAGCGCAAGCTCACCAAGCTCGAGTCCTACTGCTTCGACCTCAAATCCTCCCTTGACCCGCACATGCTGGCCAAGACGGTCCCCTTCATGATGGACTCAATCATCTCGACGGTCTCCTCCGCACGGGTTGTGCATGTAATGCTCCTCTCCATATCTGTGATTAAGATAGATTATTGGCTTGACTCGCTGTTTGGAATTGGTTTCAAGTAGAGGCACGGTGTGACTTCCGCGTCATTTCAGTTAGTTGAATTATGGTATATGAGTTAGCGAATTAGTATAGCATTGTAGAGGAATTATTCTAGTGTTATGTTCGGACAGGACAGATAGGCTTGGCTTCATGTGGGTAGCTTATTTGAACCTTTGCTCCTTTACTAGCACAATAGTAAATGGGCCGAAAGATGTATGATTTCCTTATATTTTGAACCTTTGCATGCTAATAATAAAAGAGACGAACTAACATAATTAAGAGAGTAATCTCATGTTATATCTTGTTGTTATAGAACATGGAACTCCTAGTGATGCGATAGACTTGAGTAGTGTAGTAGACTATTTCATTGTTTTCATACATATTAGCTAACTTATCGCTATGGATTTTCGTATTGTGCATTATCTTAGTATATGGAGTTCACTATTATTGTAGTTATCATATGAGATATTGTGGTAGAGATGTTCTATGCATGATGGGTATGATATGGTGTTTGTTGGTATATATAGTATTGCTTGGGACAGTTGGGTCGCCAAAGCAGAATCCCTGGGAGTGGGAGCTGCATAGAGATGGGTCCCTAGAATAGGATTTTTGACACGAGCGAATGGATCAGAGAATGTAGTTTCGAGTAGAAATAAGTAGCTTATATTTCATATTTTATACCATGCATGTGTCATAGCTTAGTCATTTACGAGTATTGCATGGTCATGGACAACTTATGCACAAGTTATTGTTCCTATCGTTTGGGCACTGGGATCGATTCGGCTTAAGAGGAACGAGGTATTGTGAAAACTTTAATAGGCGTGTAGCTGACCATTGAAAGGGCGTGTCGCAATCCGGTATTTTGGGACCTTCGGTGGAGACTGCACCTCGCACACTAAGCATTACCGTCTTACCAAGATATAGTCCAAGATGGCATATCGTCATTAACCTTCATGTAGTTAGGTTACATGCTAACGATATCTACTATAGGATATGTATTTAAGGCAGATTAGGAACTCGACACATTTTTATAGGGCTAACAATTGTCTTTTCCAGGGACACGCAGTATATCACTCTCTATTGTATGATTTATGTTCTTATTGTATTAGCGTTGTCTTATAACATGCTTTATGTTTTATCTAAAACAAGAAGGAAGGATGGTAAGTATCGGTAAGTTCAACTCAGTTTGCATAACACATTTATGATTTTGGATACAAGTTTATTATGCCATGTAACTGATCATAAGGCAAGACTGGAAAGACAACTTAATATTGTGTGCACTCACTATATTCAACATGTTGGTTTTGTGGCATCGGTGAGATATCGTTCACCAGTACGCATGTACTGATACCCTCCTAGATTATTTCAGTTGTGGATTTATCAAAGTGGCACTGTCATGCCCCAATTCCGTAGAATCGATAGTCGTCTTCCGGGCGTGATGTCGTGCGAACCTAAGTTGCGCTCGCACAAGGCATAGTCATAGTTATCCGAAACACAACATCTAATAGTGTACGCAAAGAATTTTGAGCAAACAAATTAAAAGATGGAAGAAAACTTTTCTTTCATTGATAATATAACATCATTTACATGACTCCGTTACAATCATTGTCGCGCGGGCTACAACATGACTCGATTATAAAATAAACGCTGATGAGATAGTCGTTCCATACATTACATCCCCATTTAAAAGCAAAATATTCAAAATACCTGCTATCGTGGGAAGTCGAGCCATCTTTTCTTCTGGACTGAATGTGGAGTCTTCAAAAGGATTGAAACAAGCCTTTAACACACGGACGAGGCTTCAAAATGACTAGCGTCGCCTTGAGTTACGTGGCACGCCCTTCTGGGTTCTGGGTACCTGTGGAGAGCGAGGATCAGTACATTACACTTATACTGGTGCGTGGCAATTTAAGTTCCATGCTCTCATTTGGTTGAAGAAATTATATGACTTAGTTTTGTGAATCTTTCTAGCCATCCTACTGAATTTCAGACAAGCATATGATAGACATAATGTAATTTATGCCGGAACTTACCCACGGTATAGCATGTCATGCTCGATGAGACTTACCATGTTCTTTCGTGTCAATTATTATCCTTTTAGAGTGTGCATTTTGCATATGTGAAGGTCACTAGCATCACAAGCCATTTTGGACTATAGCTGGGTTTAGACGGCGATCCTTTCAGCGCGAGTAGCGAGCTCCGCTGAAAGCTCCCCGCCTAAACATGTTTTGCTTCATCGAGCACAGCTATCTTTTGCTTCCTCCTAGGCCGAAACGATCCCGTGTCTCAGGGTATCGTTCGAGGAAGACGTTCCTCGTGCACGAGTTGTCCGCGACCGTGCAGTTTAGACTAGTTATTCAAGCATTATCTTTAGTTCGTTAGCAACATAACCAATTTCATCGTTGTTTTGCCGTGTTATGGCGATATGCATTCAATGATTCAAAACTTTGCTTATCTTGGTTTATAACAGGCATAACATGTTTGGCATGCAACATTTTCTTGGCAATAATAATCCTATAATGTATGTCAATGATGAGTTGTGCAACAGTTCATTGAAATCTAAGCATTCGTGTCCTTGCATAACCAACTAGCATTCTATCAATTAAATTGGGATAGAAGAAGGTCGAGGGAAAGAAGGGTCCAGCCACTCACTTTGATTGTTTGTTTAAGGCAAAAGACCCGTTGGCAGCGCTAGACGGCACCTACGCGATCACCTGAAATCGCATAAGCAAACTAGATTAGAACACTGTATCATTCAAAGAGTTTCGATACGAATGCGAAGTTCAAAAACGCAAGCCATGAAAACCATTGAAAACATTCACGAAAAACTAAAACCAAAGAACAAGTACGGCATAAAAAACAGAACAACGGGAGGTCACTCCTGACTCAGCTGCAGAGTCTATCCTCGAGGCGCAACCCGCTGAATATAGGACTTGATTCCGAAGAAGCCTTTCCATAACGAGAAAAGGATCTTAATTCAATCATTCCTGTTCAACCGATCCCAATCTATCAGTTCCGATTCAATCGATAGCATAGTGTTCCTTTCTCGTGCACCCCATGGACGAAAACGGGGATGATGTAGGGACGGGGCACTACATTATAACCAACTAAGAAAAAGTTTTGTCCTTGAAACTTAAGAAGAGAACCTACCGCTAGGGGAACAACGAAGAAAATTTCTCCTTCATCTCAGATTCAAGCTCCCAGGTCGACTCTTCGACCGCATGGTTCTTCCAGAGCACGCAAACGAGAGGAATAGTACGATTCCGAAGCAGTTTGTCCTTGCACTCCATGATTTGCATAGGTTCTTCTACATATGACAAGTCTGCCTGCAGATTCAGCTGACCAAAATCTACCACATGGCTCGGATCGTGTATGTACTTTCATAACTAAGAAATGTGGAAGACATCGTGCACATCCGACGGTGCTGGCGGCAATGTAATCTGGTAAGCTACTGGGGTGACTCGCTTTAATATCTCAAAAGGACCGACAAATCTTGGACAGCTTGTAGTTAGCTCCAAATCTCGTGACTCCTCGTATAGGCGTGACTTTCAGAAACACGTGGTCGCCTTCCAGAAATTCTAGGGGTCATCGGTGGGTGTCGGCGTAGCTTTTCTATCGACTTTGTGCTATCTTCAATTGCTTCCGTATCAACTTAACTTTTTGTATAGTCTGCTCCACCAGTTCTAGGCCGACTAATTGCCGTCCTCCAACTTCATTCCAACAAATGGATAATCTGTACTTCTGGCCATACAAAGCTTCATAGGACGCCATTTGGATGCTGAACTGATAACTGTTATTGTATACAAATTCGGCCAACGGTTGATGAACGTCCCAACTTGACTTCAAGTCGATCGCACAGAGTCGCAACATGTCTTCGAAAATCTGATTCGCCTGTACTGTTTGGCCGTCGGTCTGAGGATGATAAACTGAGCTAAACTTTAACTTGGTCCCCAATGTCGACTGAAGACTGCACCAGAAGCGTGAGACAAATCGTCCGTCACGATCTAAGATAATAGATACTAGGATCCCATGCAGCTGAACTATTTTATCAAGATAGATCTGAGCAAGACGATCGACACCCCAAGTGACTTTAATGGCAATGAAGTGAGCTGACTTGGTTAGTCGATCGACGATGACCCAGATGGCATCGTTCCCTCGTGGTGTCCTTGGCAGGTCAACAATGAAGTCTATAGTGACATGATCCCACTTCCACTCTGGAATGGTAAGGTTCTGCATCTCCCCGCCCGGTCTCTAGTGCTCACTTTAACTTGCTGACAGGCCATACATTACGATACGAAGAGCGCCATATCTTTCTTCATGTCGTGCCACCAAAAGACAATATGAAGGTCCTTATACATATTGGTGCTGCCATGATGCAAGGAATATTTTGTATAATACGCTTCCGACATTATCTCCTTTCTGAGTTCTGGATTATCCGGGACACATAGCCTGTCCTTTACTCATAACGTTCCCGACTCATCCTCTGCAAAGTCAGATGCCTTCTCTGTTGATATCAGCTTCTGCATTTTCTCCAGGTACGGATCATCCTTCTGAGCAGACTTGATCTTCTCCAGTAGGCTCGGCTCTAATCGCAGTTGCGCCACCTGTGCACCCACAAATCGAACTCGAAGTTCTATACCCATTCCTTCCAAGTCATGCAGCAGTCGACTGTCGATGGATAGTGAAGCTATGTATTTTCGGCTCAGCACATCCGCCACAACATTCCCCTTTCCCGGCGTATAGTCGATTGATAAGTCGTAGTCTTTGATTAGCTCGAGCCATCGTCTCTGTCGCAAATTCAGATCCTTTTGAGTGAAGAGATACTTGAGGCTCTTGTGATCCGTATAAATCTTGCACGCCATGCCATAAAGATAGTGATGCCATAGCTTCAATGTGAACACAATTGCCGCCAATTCTAGGTTATGCGTGGGATAGTTCTTCTCATGCGGCTTCAGCTGTCGGAAAGCAAAAGATATCACCTTATTCCGCTGTATGAGCACACACCCCAAGCCCTGGCCAGAAGCATCGCTAAAAATTTGAAATCCTTCGGTCCCTTCAGGAAGAGCGAGTATCGGGGCCAAATAGAGCCGCTATTTTAGCTCCCGGAATGAAGCTTCGCAGTCGTCGGACCACACGAACACGACTCCCTTTTGGGTGAGGCGAGTCAAAGGCGATGCAATCTTTACGAAGGCCTTCACGAAGCGTCTATAGTATCCCACCAAGCCAAGAAAACTTCGAATTTTACTAACCGATGCGGGCTGCTTCTAATCAACGACTACCTCAACTTTTCTCGGATCAACTGAAATGCCTCCAGCGGAAATGATGTGTCCAAGAAACGACATGATGTTCAGCCAGAATTCGTAGTTGCTCCACTTCACATACAACTGATTATCTCGAAGGGTCTGGAGTACGGTCCGTAGATGCTCTGCATGTTGCGCTCGGTCCCTTGAGTAGACGAGAATGTCGTCTATGAAGACTACTACAAATTTGTCCAGGAACGGACGGAACAACCGATTCATTAGGTCCATGAAGGCAGCAGGGGCATTTGTCAGACTAAACGGTATTACCAAGAACTCATAGTGGCCGTAACGAGTGCGGAAGGCAGACTTCGGCACGTCTTCAGGCTTGACCTTGAGTTGATGGTAACCCGATCGAAGATCAATCTTCGAATATACCGTGGCACCTTAGAGTTGGTCGAACAAATCATCTATGCGGGGCAAGGGGTATTTGTTCCGGACGGTAGCTTTATTCAACTCTCGATAATCAATACAGAGACGCATTGACCCGTCCTTCTTTTTGACGAACAGCACAGGCGCACCCCATGGCGAGATGCTTGGACGGATGAACCCTTTATTGAGAAATTCCTGTAACTGTATCTTGAATTCTTTTAATTCTGTCGGGGCCATTCTGTACGGTTCCTTGGAAATCGGTCGGGTGTTGGAGAAGGTGTCGATAGTGAACTCGATTTTTCGATCGGTGGCATGCCGGATAGCTCGTCCGAAAACATATTTAGGAATTCTGCCATAACGTCGGTTTGACCTGCATTTGTACCATCCTGTCGCGTCTCGAACTAACGCCAAGTAGCCTTTGCATCCGGAATGCAGCATCCTCCAAGCAAAAATTGCCAAGATCACCATACAGGCTATTGACGCTTCTCCACCAGAGTAGCAGAATTCTGGCTCTTCCGAAAGACGGGAGGTGACCTTTTTCCCTGTACAGTCAATGGTGGTCGAGCAAGCGCCGAGCTAATCCATCCCCAAGATGATGTCGTAGTCTTTAAGGTCCAGTACTACAACATCTAGTGTCAATTTCCTTTCACCAATACATATACAGTCGTCCCTACAGATAGTGTTTACAGGTATTTGTGTGTCCGACGGGGTACTAACGCTAAGGTTTAGGCCTAGTGGTGCCATGGAAAATTTGTGTTCATCAACAAAATCTGCCACTATAAAACTGTGTGTAGCACTTGAATCGAATATTACACGAACAGATTTATTATTGAAAAGTAGTATACCTGTCACAAATGTGTCTGAGATGAATGCCTCATCTCGAGTCATGGCATAGACGTGCCCTTGAGCGTTTGGACGACGGTCCTGGCCATTTGGTTAAGCAGGTTGAGGAGCTCGAGGTGCTGGGCCTCGATTTTGTTGATTAGGTTGCGGCGGAGCATCATGTCTTCGCATTCGAGTAAGACAATCTCAAGCATAGTGCCCCCTTTTTCGGGAAAAGTGGCAGTCAATGTTCAAGGTACGACACTCGCTGGCATTGTGTCAGATATAATTGTATTTTGTGCAACGAGGTTTAAGATTTTGTCCCTGGTTGCCCCTATTGTTTGGACGCTTTGCTGCGTGATTGTTGCCTTTCGTATGGCTAGGACGTTTGTGAATTGAATGGTGCACAAAGTCGACAACGAGGAAGGATATTGGCTCTTAAGGTGGAGAGCATGATTTAGAGCATCGCCCGTGGTCTTGTATTCTGGTACCGCCATATGAGCAGCAATAGAGGGCCGCAGACCCACTTCAAATCGTCGCACACGACACTCCTCTGTATGAAGAAATACACCAACAAATTTGGACAATCTATTGAACTTTGTCGCGTACTGTTGCACCATTCTGTTCCCTTGCTTCAACTGCATGAATTCATTTTCCTTCTCTTGACGAACGGCTGAGGAAAGGTACTCGACTTCGAAGGCTTTGCGGAACGTGGCCCAAAAGATTGGTGCTGAGTTGTTGTCGTGTCGGATCGCTCATTTGTGTATGGCCTACCAGTCGTGCGCGTTCAAACGGAGTTGAAGTTGTACGCAGGCGACTTGCTTGGATTCTTTAATGCCGAGGAGCTAGAAGTGATCTTCCAGCTCTTCCAACCAGTCGATCGCAATAGAAGGGCCTTCGGTACCGCTGAAGGAGGTACGACACGCTTTCTTGAAATCTCACACTTTAAAGTTGTAAATTCTCTGTGCCGCAGGTTGACGCTCGGGCTTCTCTGGATCGACTTCGAGGGGTCGGCCCATCGGCTCGATGACAGTAGGCACAGTTACAGAGTTGCCATTGGCCACAATTGTCTGGACGATCTGTTGCAGAGTCTCAAGCTGCTTTTGTTGCATCTTAGTTTGTGCATCGAAGCGAGCTTCGAATTGGTCCTGCAGTACCTTCGGTTGCCGATGTCGGTCCTCAGATTGTTTCTGCTGCACCTCCATCATGTGCAGCATCCTCTCGATAGCATTGTTAGAAGGTTCGGCCCGCGAGCTGCTCGAGCCTCTTGAAGCGCTATGCTCGTTCTCGGTCGCGACTTCTGCCACGGGCTCCAACACTTCTGCAATACAAAGACACCTACATTAGTCTCAAAATATTACGAACTCATTGTATGGAACAACTTATCTCATCGATGCGAGGTCAAAAGGTTGAGACTCTAGACGGAAAGCCAAAGGATTTAAAGCCGTACTCTGATACCATATGTCATATCTCGATTCTGTAGAATCGATAGTCATCCCCCGGACGTGATGCCGTACGAACCTAAGTTGGGCTCGCACAAGGCATAGTCATAAGGTTATCCGAAACACAACATCTAATAGAGTACGCAGAAAAATTTGAGCAAACATATTAGAAGACGGAAGGAAACTTTTCTTTCATTGATAGTATAACATCATTTACATGACTCCGTTACAATCACTTCCGTGCGGGCTACAACATGACTCGATTACAAAATAAACGCTGATGAGATGGTCGTTCCATACATTACATCCCCATTTAAAAGCAAAACATTCAAAAGACCTGCTATCGTAGGAAGTCGAGCCATCTTTTTTTTTGGACTGAATGTAGAGTCTTCAAAAGGATCGAAACTAGCCTTTAACACACGGACGAGGCTTCAAAATGACTAGCGTCGCCTTGAGTTACGTGACACGCCCTTCTGGGGCCGGGGTACCTGTGGAGAGCGAGGATCAGTACATTACACTTGTACTGTGCGTGGCAATTTAAGTTCCATGCTCTCATTTGGTTGAAGAAATTATATGACTTAGTTTTGTGAATCTTTCTAGCCATCCTACTGAATTTCAGACAAGCATATGATAGACATAATGTAATTTACGTCAGAACTTACCTACGGCAGAGCGTGTTGTGCTCGGTGAGACTTACCATGTTCTTTCGTGTCAATTATTATCCTTTTAGAGTATGTATTTTGTATATGTGAAGGTCACTGGTATCACAAGCCATTTTGGACTATAGCTGGGTTTAGACGGCGATCCTTTCAGCACGAGTAGCGAGCTCCGCTGAAAGCTTCCCGCCTAACCATGTTTTGCTTCGTCGAGCACAGCTATCTTTTGCTTCCTCCTAGGCCGAAATGATCCCGTGTCTCGGGGTATCGTTCGAGGAAGCCGTTCCTCATTCACAAGTTGTCCGCGATCGTGCAGTTTAGACTAGTTATTCAAGCATGATCTTTAGTTCGTTAGCAACATAACCAATTTTATCATTGTTTTGTCGTGTCATGGCGATATGCATTCAATGATTCAAAACTTTGCTTATCTTGGTTTATAACAGGCATAACATGTTTGGTGTGCAATATTTTCTTAGCAATAATGATCCTATAGTGTATGTCCGTGATGAGTCGTGCAACAGTTCATTGAAATCTAAGCATTCGTTGTAAAACCCCTAAATTTGGTAGGATTTTTTTTAACTTTTAAGCTTATTTTATCTCAATTCATTTTAAAATGTACTCTATTAATAAATAAATAAATTAATTACATAGCCAAAACAATTTGGCAATTTATTTTTTGTATAGTAATTACTATACTTGGTATAATTTATTTCTTTAAATATTTTAGGAATACTTGAGAATATTAGAATTTATGTAATTATTATTAAGGGATAAATGATTTACTAATTATGCTAACCTATTGTTTAAATGAGATATTATACTAAAAATGATTTTTTCTATTTAATATATATAGGTTATAAATTAATCCTTAGTACTTTTCTTTCTATAGTATTTAATAGTAGAAGGATATGTGTATGAATAGTTAGATATATATCTTTTAATATATAGGCTTAATATGCTACTAAAAAAAACAACACAAACCTGCGCTACTGTTCACCAAGTGAACAGTAGCATCCCTAAAACGAGAAAACCCCCTGCTGGCTATTGAGTTGTAGCCGCAAATAAGGCCGCAAGTTGTTAATTTGAATCAAATTCAAATCAGGGGGGCTTAATTAAATCCTCCCCATCCTGGACCGATCTCGATAGAGATCAACCGCTGCAAATCGGCTGTGAGTATATTACTCATACTCGCCGCAAAATTTGTGAGAACCCTATCTCGATTTCATAAGAAATACTCAACCTTCCACCTTCGTCTCCCTTCCGAGAAGCTTCCCCATACCAGGCGCTCCACCCCGACCATCTGAACCGGCCACCCATTGCCGGAGCGCCTCGCGGTCGCCGAAAACTGAGAAGCAAAGCAGGGTCCCCTGTTTTCGAACCCCCTTCAGGTACAAGTTCACCGTGTTATTCCTCACTGTATACTCTATTAAATTATGGTCTATGAATTGCTATAGATTGCCCACATAACCCCCTTCAAGACCCATCAGGAAGATTTTGAAATAACACCTTATACCGGCTGCCGATTCGACGCAAAGTCGAGCCGATTCAGCCCAAAAAATAGGCACTAGGAACAGCCAGGACCCGATTTGGAAGGCAAAATCCCGTCGTTTCTCGACAGTTTCGAAAACCTGTTTCAACAGATTCATTCAAAACATAAACTAGATGGAAACCTAGTTTTTAGAATTATTTTTCATTAATTGTACTGTTGTTAATTAAGTTTCAAAGTTGGATAAAAACTAGTTTTTAAAACTAAAATTTTAGGAAAAATTAACCGATACGACATGCGCTCCGACAAATCGGGCGACATGGTCGCACACTATACGCATCGAAAGGCGCGTATGGATGTTGCCGACGTGTGGGAACTGACGGGACTCGATTTCGTTGTGTGTGCGCGGCAAAATCATTGCGTATCTGTCGAGATACCCCCGTATCGACATTTTGTAAACTAGCCCATAACTTTGTGCACGTTCGTCGTATCGCGACAAAACTTGTGCCATTATGACCGTATCATTTTTTTGGTCCTGCATGCCAAGTTTGGTCCGATTCCGAGAAGGTTGATTGGAACGCTAAATTGACGGGCCCGCGACCCGCTCTAATGGGCAATTTTGTGTACGGCCCGCCGGAATCCAACTTTGGACATACGGTTGGGTTTATCTCCTCAAACTGAACCCATAGACATGTAGTTTGACGAATTTAGAGATCGTAGGTTCTGGCACTCGTTTCGGTGCAAAACTGGTCCAACGGCGGACATCGTTTTGACCCGAAATTACGATTTTGCCCTGTTCCAGAATTAGACTTTTGGACAGGCGTTTCCTAGGTATTTCTTTTATGCCAAATCTGTTCGTGATGTTTATTTCAGCATTCGAGGTCATTTGTAAAAGTTGGCCTTCATTGCTTCCATATTCTAACGATTTGAGTCATCAGGCGTCACCATTCTGCACACTACCTCCAGGAAAGATACCTTGCCACCTGCTGTTTATTTATTTAGCTCATATTTCATGCATTATTCATTATTTTTTGTATGCAAAATAAACTTTGATACATGGTATAACTTGTTAGAACTTACTGTTCAGTTATATTTCCTGCTATGTATTATTTTCTTACCCATTAAACTTAGTTAAAGGACCACCCTTTATGTGTTGCATTCATAGGCCTTGACATATTTGTACCACGTTGTTATCATTCACATATAGAACTCGGACATGCGTGACTGGCTGGCCACTAGTACGTATAAGCCGTGCGATAGGATTAACCGCTAATAGACATTGCATGCTTAGTTTGACTTAGCGGTTAATAGGGGTTATGTGTTATGGATACAACATAGTAGGCATTGGGCGGGGAGTACATATCCTTAGCGTATCGGCTACTTTATACATTTTCCTTGTGACCGTACGCTCTACTGGAGATGCGGGTTGACGACCCCTTATTACTGCTGGCCACTGACGTTCGTGGAACGACTATGCCTGAGGCCCCTGGTACCCCAAGGGGGGATTATGTCGATCCCATTTTTAGCCAGGGCCCATGTGTTGGAGGGATGTACTTAAACTGCATTCACATAGAATGGTAGGCTACCCTTATCCGTTAGGTACGAGTACTCATGGTTTGGATACTTATATCTGATCGTGGCTTGGAACAATAACTTGTCATGGGTTAGTTCGCCACATCTTGTCCTTGTTTGGTTGTAGGTATGGCTTACTACTCCGATGAGAAGGTATTGAACCTTATTGAGGTCCGGATACCATGTTGGATTCGTGACTTGGAAAGATATCTCACCGTAGGTTAGTGTACCATCTCATGTCCTTATTTGGTTGGGGGAATGGTACGCTACTCCAAAGGGTGAGGTATTGGACCATGTTATGATCTGATCTTACTTATTCTTATTGAGCAGTATTTATTCAGTTTATGTGGCATGTTCTTTTTGTATCTTGTTACGTTCCTCTGAGGACCTGGTGATCTCTCCAGGTATAGGTGTGCAGGACTTCCCGCAAGAGTATGGCTCCGCTATAGACTCATCCTTCACGTTCGAACAAGTTGTACCTTCTGATCACAGCTATCTCTATTGGGTCGAGGAGCCTATTTAGTCATCATTTCTTATTTTATTTATCTTAGAGGTTGGACTCTATTTCCTTTCAGTTTATTCTAGTACCGGTAATGGATTTGTCTCCGCCCGGCCAACAGCTATATTTTGACATTTACTTTGATTCATGAGTTACCATTTTCTTTATATTTACTGTGGATGAGATATAGCTTTTACCTGTGACTGTCTGTTATTATTATTCACAATACAGCTTATGTGTATATTCGAGATTTCCACATACTGGAGTATGTCTCGTATATATGCAGCTGGCATGCTTCGTTCCTAGTCCTACGTATTTTGGGACTGGGGCATTACATGTTTTTGTGGTGGCCCATGCAGGTCAAGATAAATTATTTGGTTACTTTACCGTACCAAGCAAGCCTGCGTATAGGATTAGAAATTTAGGATCTCATCCACATATATGACATTCTATCTCGCCTTCTTTTCGAACTCCCAACTGTCTATCTTGATTGCTTCTTGCTTGAATTATTCTTCCGCAAACCTTTATCTCTCTATCGTGCGTACTAGGTCATCATGTTCCACCATTCAATCACACTATTAGTTCAACTTTTATAAGTTGGGTAGGAAGCCCCACAACCTAACTTCATTTGACTTAACCAAGGCCTTAGACAAGAAGACAGTAGGACGACTGCATAGGCACGAACACCGGACATGACTTAGATTCTTAAGTAGCTTAAGCTATTTATATGTTCTTTTATCATTATCTTATGTATTTGTAATTGGACTACCTTGACTAATGTTGCTATTATAGCCTAGTTTTGCGATCTTACTCTCTCATCGAGCTTGTTCAGGACATATGTTTTATGGTGGGCGTCCACTGACACATTGTCTTATCAGAACCTGTGTATTGTGGTCTGATCAACCATAGTGCAATTGGTTCACCTTTCGTACGATTTTACGTGGATTGAGATATGGTTAGCTTAACATATTTGCCCTCTAGGATCTTATCCACGGGTTGTTGACATTTTGAATTCTTTATTAAACTCTCTTTCAATTGCTTGACTCAAAACCTATCTGAATCTATTCTAACATTGCCCTTATCTTCGTGCCAGCAATATGACTCTACACAGCAGACACACCTCTACCTTAGCCATCACATCTGGTGATGTAACTTCTCAGGAAGAACATGTTTCCCCAATGACCCCGGTGACTCCGTATCAGCTAGAGCCACAGCAGAATACCACGAACCCATCGACGGTGTAGCAGGAAGCCCAACTGCCCCCAGTCAGCTAGGTTGAGCAAACCACTGCAGTACCACCAGGAGAGACTGCACCATCCCTATTGCCTTAGCAGTTTTCACCACAGCCTGGACCCCAGCTGCCCTCACTTCCGACTGGTGCGGACCCAACCATCCAGTTCATGTATGCTATGCTACAATCTCGGTGGCAACAAATGAAAATGTTGAGGCAGAGCATGATGGCCTACCTAGCTAGACCTCCACCACCAGTCCCGGTACCGGCTCCAACGCCCGCTCCACAACCTTATCTAGGCTCCATTAAGGATTTCATAGACATGGGGCCTAAGAATTTTAAGGGCACCGAGGGTCCTTTAGATGTTTTTGCATGGCTTATCAGCACAAAGAAATACTTGAAGGCATCCCAGTTGCCGGCACATGATTGGATGACAGCAGTAGATTTACTCTTGGAAGACAATACTCACCACTGGTGGAAGGCTGAAGAAAGACGGCTGGGTACTGGAATCACATGGAAGGAGTTTTATGACCTCTTATATAAAAGATTTTTCCCCATCCATGTTCGACACGATCTCTACGACCAGTTCCTTCATCTAATGCGTCGTTGATACCGACGAAGCAGGAGAGAGCAAGAAGATTCCATCAAGGGCTTTCACCAGAGCTCAAGCCTTACACTACCACACAGTCTCGAGTCACTCATACAACTGTTTTAGAGGAGGTACGTAGCCGGGAGCTCCTCCGTAAGGAGGCACAGCATGACCAGAGGCATCCTACTCCAATGCACAGACCAGTTAGAGTTGACCAGAGTAGACCTATCAGACGTCCCATGGCACACCCGCAGGAGAGAGCAGGGCCCTATCAGGCTCGAGAGAAGCCTATTTGCTATTTCTGTGGAAGACAAAGGCACATTCAGAGAGATTGTCGCATTCGGTTGGGCCAGTGTTTAGGATGTGGATCGGAGCAACACAAGGTCAAAGATTGTCCTGGACAACATGATTTAGCACCGCATCAGCAGAACCGAGGACCAACACTACTTGCTTTAGTACCAGCTCAGCAGCAGATGCCAAGACCCCTAGCACCAGGAATGGGAGCACCATAAGGATATCAGCGGGGACCACCTTTACCTGACCAGGCAGCTCATTTTAGGCAGGAAATGAATAGACAAGGGCGTGGACGAGCATTTACCATGGAGGCGATAGACACACATCCTGAGATTGAGAATCTAGCAGGTATTACCCTAGTTATACCATTGTGTTATTAGTCATGACATGTCACCAAACCACACCTTACTAGATAGTCTATAGGCATAACACAATGCTTCCCTCTATTGTGATTACTAGTTCTCAACCCAAATGCATGAACACAATCATCGACACCATTAGAAAATTGTATGCATGATCTGTGACCCCGTCAATAACCTTGGAATGCTATAGAAAGGTTAGTCATTCAACCTCTAAGAACGCCTCTATGAACTTGACAAAAGTCCTCCACTTGAGTTGATAAATCAAGTGGTTTATGACGTCAAAGTCTACCAAGTGTCATTTTGATGCCTCTACCGTGACTTCGATATTTGGAGCACAACACTAGCCTTTTCCTTCCAGCAAATTTCACCCTCATGAACTAGACAACCCACCCTACACACATGACTCACAGGTCCCACACAAATACACCATCTTGTGCTCCGTTTCAATTACACCTCGTGCATGGCTCATTAACCTTTAGAACAACCCCGGATGAAATTCTCGTCCTACTTGATTTTAACCATGCAAGACCAGACCAATCCCTCAAACAACTGGATGTCCATTATCCATTGTAAGACTAAGAATACCTCCAACTGGTAGAATATGGTGCCCATTTAGATTTTTGTACCCTACCTCCTTCACCCTTGCAGACAGCAAGTTATGAGTTGAAACATTTACTCCCTTTTCATATTCCGCTATATTATATTTTTATTAAGTCTTATTTTAATTTCTAGGACGAAATTTTTATAAGTTGGGTAGGATGTAAACCCCCTAAATTTGGCAGGATTTTTTTATTTTTACTTTTAAGCTTATTTTATCTCAATTCATTTTAAAATGTACTCTATAAATTAATTAATTAATTAATTAATTACATAGCCAATTTTTTTGGCAATTTATATTTTATATAGTAATTACTATACTTGGTACAATTTATTTCTTTAAATATTTTAGGAATACTTGAGAATATTAGAATTTATGTTATTATTATTAAGGGATAAATGATTTAATAATTATGCTAACATATTGTTTAAATGAGATATTATACTAAAAATGATTTATTCTATTTAATATATATAGGTTATAAATTAATCCTTGGTACTTTTCTTTCTATAGTATTTAATAGTAGAAGGATATGTGTATAAATAGTTAGATATATATCTTTTTATATATAGGCTTAATATGCTACTAAAAAAAATACCACAAACTTGCGCTCTGTTCACCAAGTGAACAGTAGCATCCCTAAACCGAGAAAACCCCCCGCTTGCTATTGAGCTGTAGCCGCAAGTAAGGCCGCAAGTTGTTAATTTGAATCAAATTCAAATCAGAGGGGGCTTAATTAAATCCTTCCCATCCTGGATTCCTTCTTATCTTGAGCTTAGACTTGAACCGATCTCGATAGAGATCAACCGATGCAAATCGGCTGTGAGTATATTACCCATACTCGTCGCAAAATTTGTGAGAACCCTATCTCGATTTTGCAAGAAATACTCAACCTCCCACCTTCGTCTCCCTTTCGAGAAGCTTCCCCATACCAGGCGCTCTACCCCGACCATCTGAACCGGCCACCCATTGCCGGAGCGCCTCGCGGTCGCCAGAAACTGAGAAGCAAAGCAGGGTCCCCTGTTTTCGAACCCCCTTCAGGTACAAGTTCATCGTGTTATTCCTCACTGCATACTCCATTAAATTACGGTCTACGAATTGCTATAGATAGCCCACATAACCCCCTTCAAGATCCATCAGGAAGATTTCAAAATAACACCCTATATCGGCTGCCGATTCGACGCAAAGTCGAGCCGATTCAGCCCAAAAAATAGGTACTAGGAACAGCTAGGACCCGATTTGGAAGGCAAAATCCTGTCGATTTCTTGACAGTTTCGAAAACCTGTTTCAACAGATTCATTCAAAACATAAACGAGATGGAAACCTAGTTTTTAGAATTATTTTTCATTAATTGTACTATTGTTAATTAAGTTTTAAAGTTGGATAAAAACTAGTTTTTAAAACTAATATTTTAGGAAAAATTAACCGATACGACATGCGCCCCGACAAACCGAGCAACGTGGTCACACACTATATGCATCGAAAGACGTGTATGGATGTTGTCGACGTGTGGGAACTGACGGGACTCGATTTTGTTGTGTGTGCGCGGCAAAATCATTGCGTATCCGTCGAGATACCCCCGTATCGACGTTTTGTAAACTAGCCCATAACTTTGTGTACGTTCGTCGTATCGAGACAAAACTTGTGCCATCAGGACCATATTATTTTTCTGGTCATGCATGCCAAGTTTGGTCCGATTCCGAGAAAGTTGATCGGAATGCCAAATTGGCGGGCCCGCGACCCGCTCTAACGGGCGATTTTGTGCACGGTCCGCCGGAATCCAACTTTGGACATACGGTTGGGTTCATCTCCTCAAACCGGACCTATAAATATGTAGTTTGAGGAGTTTAGAGACCGTAGGTTCTGGCACTCGTTTCGGTGTAAAACGGGTCCAATGGTGGACATCGTTTTGACCCGAAATTACGATTTTGCCCTTGTTCCAGAATTGGACTTTTGGACAGGTGTTTCCTAGGTATTTCTTTTATGCCAAATCTGTTCGTGATGTTTATTTCAGCATCCGAGGTCGTTCGTAAAAGTTGGCCTTCATTGCTTCCATATTCTGACGATTTGAGTCATCAGGCGTCGCCATTCTGCACACTACCTCCAGGAAAGATACCTTGCCACCTGCTGTTTATTTATTTAACTCATATTTCATGCATTATTCATTATTTTTTTATACAAAATAAACTGTGATACATGGCATAACTTGTTAGAACTTACTGTTCAGTTATATTTCCTGCTATGTATTATTTTCTTACCCATTAAACTTAGAGTTAAGGGACCACCCTTTGCGTGTTGCATTCATAGGCCTTGACACATTTGTACCAAGTTGTTGTGAGTCACATATAGAACTCGGACATGCGCGACTGGCTGGCCACTAGTACGTATAAGCCGTGCGATAGGATTAACCGCTAATAGACATTGCATGCTTAGTTTGACTTAGCGGTTAATAGGGGTTATGTGTTGTGGATACAACATAGTAGGCATTGGGCGGGGAGTACATATCCTTAGCGTATCGACTACTTTACACATTTCCCTTGTGACCGTACGCTCCACTGGAGAAGCGGGTTGACGACCCCTTATTACTGCTGGCCACTGACGTTCGTGGAACGATTATGCCTGAGGCCCCTGGTGCCCCAAGGGGGACTATGCCGATCCTATTTTTAGCCAGGGCCCATGCGTTGGAGGGATGTACTTAAACTATATTCACATAGAATGGTAGGCTACCCTTATCCGTTAGGTACGAGTACTCATGGTTTGGGTACTTGTATCTGACCGTGGCTTGGAACAATAACTTATCGCGGGTTAGTTCGCCACATCTTGTCCTTGTTTGGTTGTAGGTGTGGCTTACTACTCCGATGAGAAGGTATTGAACCTTGTTGGGGTCCGGATACCATGTTGGATTTGTGACTTGGAAAGATATCTCACCTTAGTGTGCCATCTCATGTCCTTGTTTGGTTGGGGGGATGGTGCACTACTCCAAAGGATGAGGTATTGGACCTTGTTATGATCTGATCTTACTTATTCTTATTGAGCAGTATTTATTTAGTTTATGTGGCATGTTCTTTTTGTATCTTGTTACGTCCCTCTGAGGACCTGGTGATCTCTCCAGGTATAGGTGTACAGGACTTCGCGCAGGTATATGGCTCCGCTATAGACTCATCCTTCACGTTCGAGCGAGTTGTACCTTCTGATCGCAGCTGTCCCTATTGGGTCGAGGAGCCTATTTAGTCATTATTTCTTATTTTATTTATCTTAGAGGTTGGACTCTATTTCCTTTCAGTTTATTCTAGTGCCAGTAGTAGATTTGTCTCCGCCCGGCCAACAGCTATATTTTGACATTTACTTTGATTCATGAGTTGCCATTTTCTTTATATTTACTTTGGATGAGATATAGCTTTTACCTGTGACTGTCTGTTATTATTATTCACAATACAGCTTATGTGTATGTTCGAGATTTCCATATATTGGAGTATGTCTCGTATATATGCAGCTGGCATGCTTTATTCCTAGTCCTACGTATTTTGGGACTGGGGCGTTACATTCGTGTCCTTGCATAACCAACTAGCATTCTATCAATTGAATTGGGATAGAAGAAGGTCAAGGGAAATAAGGGTCCAGCCACTCACTTTGATTGTTTGTTTGAGGCAAAAGACCCGTTGGCAGCGCTAGACGGCACCTACGCGATCACCTGAAATCGCATAAGCAAACTAGATTAGAACACTGTATCATTCAAAGATTTTTGATACGAATGCGAAGTTCGAAAATGCAAGTCATGAAAACCATCGAAAACATTCACGAAAACACATTCACGAAAAACCAAAACCAAAGAACAAGTGCGGTATGAAAACAGAGCAACGGGAGGTCTCTCCCGACTCAGCCGCAGAGTCTATCCTCGAGGCGCAACCCGCTGAGTATGGGACTTGATTCCGAAGAAGCCTTTCCATAACGAGAAAAGGATCTTAATTCATCGTTCCTGTTCAATTGATCCCGATCTATCGGTTCCGATTCAATCGGTAGCACATGTGTTCCTTTCTCGCGTATCCCGTGGATGGAAACGGGGACGATATAGGGATGGGGCACTACAGGCACAATGGAGGCGTTAGAGCTCGGTTGGTAGCTCGTAGGAGTGTGGCGTAAAGATGTTTTTCTTTTGTATGTAGAAGGCATAATATATGGAACATCATGTATCATATGGAGTTTTCAGTTGTAAGCCTTGTGACATAATTTGTTTGTATCGAGAGTTCTATGAGAGAGATGTTTGTAACCACTTTGTACTTAGCTTCGAGCCTTTGTTGTTCTACTACAATATTGATAAATATGATTTCATTTCTGTACATTTTATGTTGATTCAACTTTTCTGCACGTGGACCTCTGTACGACGACTCTGTTATTAGCCACTCCGTCAGCCATTTTGGTGCTTATCTTGTGCTAGTAAAACTTAGGCTCGCACGCATTACGCACATGCGAGGACATTTGGTTCTACGGAACCGGGGCGTAGCATAATGGTATTAGAGCAGGCTTTACGTTCTTAGATTTTCGATTAAATTTTTTTCAACTCTGATGTTACTTTTGTGATCGAAGTCTTTGATTCTCTTTCGACATTCCGCTAGATACAATAAGTCTAGATATGTTATGTGATTATGTCTTATATGGGTATTTGCTGAACAGGGATAGCTCTAAGGAGCACAACAAAGGATTTGGGCCAGTATGTTTAGTTTGATTTCAGGGTTTGTCAGTGGCTCGGTATGGATGTTAAGTTTGTGTCACGACCCGCTTCCAGTTTTTTTGGATACGAGTCTAACACGACCAGCCTACGCTGTTGGAAGCATCATAGTAGCCTGTCCTCATAAATCATCAAACGATTATGATATCAATTCTTGGCTCAATCACATAACTAATGCACGAAGACAACCCAACACACACTCATATGATCACCTGTCCACTATCATCATTTTAGTACATCATACATATCCCAATCTCCAGAGACAAATCTGGTAATCCTCATCATCATCAATATACATCTATAATATCCACTATATCCATAACATCTGATACATCAAAGCATATTCTAATCTTCTAGAGTCTTCCAGAAGCTTCTCGGTCCACGTGCTATCTCATGACCTAATATGCCAATAGTCCTGTCAGAACGGGAGCAAAGTACATCCAAATAATATGTCGTACTATAGAAAATAAAGCATGTAAATAATGCAGGAAATAAAACCAGAAAATGAGACACTGAATGCTGACATGATCATGAACCTGCAACACGAGAAACTATGAGAACCACAACAACCTGAGAACATGACTAGTCACAGGAACGGACAATGAATAATAAACATGAGAAAAACACGACTAACGATCTATATGTGTCGAAATACCATTTTAAATATATGGACGTCTGGGCTTTAATTACTCAGATTGGTATGGCTCGACATACGTGCAGTGTATGACAAACTATTCTTCAGAAATAGAGGGTTACCCACATATCTACTTGGTTCATGATAATAGAGTTCATGAACAATAACGAGAACCATGTCGTGTCGGAATCGTGTCATAATATGAAACATGACTATCCAAACATTAAAATACAACATTTAAAATGTATCGAGCAACATCTTGTAAGAATGTACTTGCCTTTAGTCCAAAGTGGAAGTCGTTGCTAAATCACCTAGAAAATAACGGGGACAAAAACCAGGGTCTAAGCTAGCAATATTAGGACATTATAGTAAACTCCTTATAAATATTTAGATAACTAATTTCCTATTTCAACAAATACTATTACACTAATTTAACCAATCATTATCTAATATCTTGAAAATTCTAATTTACCAATTTAACACAATAACCAACTATTAACCCTAATTAACCTATTTAACCAAATCTAATTAACTAATTAACATAAAACCATTAAAGAGAACCCAGTCCAATATCTCATTTCCTTTTTATTTCCTATAGCCCATTAGCTCGGTCCAATCCATCAAGCCAGGCCCAAAATTCCTTTCCCATTGTAAACCCTTAAAAATATATAGTTTAATATTAGAGTTTTTGATTATTTATTAGAATTAATAATTAAAAATTAATATGTATTTTTATTATTAATTGACTTATATATCCTTTTCCGTAGCTTTGATATAAGTAGCACAACATTAGCTATTTCCACCCAACAAAATTTCATGCATGACCTAATCAAGCCCCTCTACACATATACCATTCATGGTCCACTTAAACACGTCTCCTTGTGTTTCATTTTAATATTACAATTGTAATCCCTCTTCCCGGATTTTTCAAAATTTTATTTTTATTTTTATTTTGCTTAAAGATAATTTCGTCGAGAAGTTGTGAATAACTTTATGATTAATTTCTTTTATTAAAAAAACTAGGTTTAAATTAACTATTTGAGAATGCTAATTTTTTTTAAAAATATTTTTTTATTAAATAATATTATTGGAATTACAAAAGACGTTTGGTTACTATTTTGAATTTTTATTAATTTTGGTTTCAAAAAGGATTTTGGAAGTCATAAGTAGTTTTCAATAATAAAAAGGTTGCCTATTTTTAAATATAGATTTAGATTTATAAAAATATACTTAAATTTATTTTGATGTTATCAAATGTTATACTTAAATATGATGACTAATATTTGAATTTATATAATTTATATTATTTGATGTCATCGAGTATTATTTAATATGATAATAAGTTATTTGATTATATTTAAATTTATTTAAATTATCTTTATAATTATCAAATATGCTTCAAACTATTTTTGATAACATGCAATATTGTTTTAAATGTTTATGGTGACTAATTGTGGAACTAAGATTGAATTAATCTGAAATTTAAATATTATTTTGATTTAAATTTATATGAATACTTATCTACTAGGATTATAATTCTTTTCCATACACATAATATATATGGTCCCTCTCTCTCTCTCTCTCTCTCTCTATATATATATATATATATATATATATATATATATATATATATATATATATATATATATATATATATATATATATATATATATATATATGTCAATTCCCTTATCTTTCTATTGTAAATAATATAAACCCAGGCCCTCGTCAAGTCCCTTTGTGTAACGCCCCAGTCCCAAAATACTTGGGACTAGATACGTATCATGCCAGCTGTATACATACGAAGTCTACTCCTATATATGAAGACTCGTATGTATACATAAGCTGTATAATGTAGTAATCCAAGACAAACTAAATTTCATCCACAATGAAGAGAATAATAGTATAAAATTAACTTGAATATTTATGGTACGATCGTTGGACGGAGACAAAGTCCACTACCAACAAGTTTAAATAAGAAAGAAATATACAAATAAATAATTTGGTCGAGCGAAGCAAATGACGAGTCCAAAAGCAATCATCACGGAGGAAGGAAGACATGGCCTTAGCTAGAGCACCTGTAAGAAATCACGAAACACACACCTGGAGAGATCACCAGGTCCTCAGAGGGACGTAACAAGACACATAATATCATGCCATAAACTGAATAGTAAGAGCTCAATAGAAAATATACATGAGTAAAGGTTCCTAACCATTCTATGTGGAATGCACTTTAGAAGACAATGTTCTACGCAGGAGCTTAGGTGTTCAGCATAGATGGAGAGAGAGTGGTAGTAGGTAGCACTCATAAGAGACATTATCGACCATGGGCAGAAAGTAGCTCTCATACGAGAACTATCGGCCCCGGGGCATTAAGTAGCACTCATACGAGACACTATCGACCCAAATCTATGTGTGTACTGAACATGTAATCCCTACGCTAATAACTGTCTCCTTCCTCCCCATGATATTATACATGTGTCGACTCTACGACACTGTTTGATCCTTAATAACTGCCAAGTCTTCTACACAATCTATTAGCAGTTATATCCTAACGCACGGCCTGTACGCACCAATGATTAGTCAGCACGCAAGTCCGTATCTATATGCGACTCACAACTCACACACAACCTGTGGCACATCGTGACAGTTTATGAGATGCTCTAAACATATGGTAGTCACTTAACTCTAAGCCAATTGCATAAAGTATAATAATTTGCATCTATATATAGTTTTAAAAGAACAACATTTTATTTGCTAAAAATAAGAAAAAACATGCATGATATTGAGCAAGAATTTAAACAATAAAGGCAAGGTGACTTGCCTGGTGGTGTTGCCTGGAGCGGTGTTATGATTCAACAAGTCCTGTTTTGTCCAATTGCCAAGGCCAGTATGTAGGGGGTTCGAAGTCACGAGTAAGTAGGACACACGATTAGTCGTGAGCAATAGGGATAATTCGAAGAGAATTTCTAAAGATAAGTACTTTTACTAATTTTAGAAAATATAATACTTGAAAACTAGCTTTTTATTTATTTATAAACATTTCTTGGAAAAAATATCAAAATCGTTTTACGCTAAGATACTCTAGTTTATAAAAATAAATTTTTTAGATAGAGGCTTATGCGTATTAGTCAAAATATGCTTTTAGGAAAATACATCAAAAATTTGTTTTAGGCTAACTATAAGTTTTGTCAAAATACTTTTATAGGAAAAAAAAACTATGCTTTATTACTTACAATATTTTTAGGTAATATCTGAAAATACTACACTTAAACTAAATAGTTTAAAAATATTAAAGTAATTATTAATCATAAAAGTAAAATTTATAAGCATTAATGAATAATAATACCATTTATTTAACAATACTAATTCTCATAATGTTACATGTTCCTTTCACAAATCAAGGACAAAAATAATTATAATAATAAATTTATTAACTAAAGTAATAATAATAATAATAACAATTGGCAAAACTAATGTTACTAATAATACTACTACTACTACTACTACTACTAATAATAATAATACTAATAATAATAATAATAATAACAATAATAATAATATTAACATAACTACTGCTCATCCCTAATTGAAACTCAGTGAGAGAGAGATGAGGAGTTAGAGAGAGGTGAAAGTGAGGGTTTTACCAAGGGAGCTACGGCAGACAGCGGGAAAGAGGCGACGGTCGTCGTCCGGTGCGCAGAGGAGAACGACGGCGATAGGACGCCGAAGTTCGGCGGAGATCGGGGAAGACGGCCTGGCGCGGCCCCTGAGGAAGGGGCGGTGGCTCCCAGCGCGCGGAGGGGCGCGCCCGCGGCTCGGGAGCTTGGCGGTGAATCCGCGGTGGCACGGCGAGGTGACCGAACGAAGATGGTGGGAGACGAGGCGGTGGGACGCCGCAGCGGCGGAAGCGGGTCTCGTCGGCGACTCGGTTGGAGGCAGTAAGGCGCGGCCAGCGTGGAGGACGGCTCCGGTCCTGTGGCGGAGACGTCGGCGCGAGAAGGCGGCCGCATCCACCGGCGCTCGGTCGCGGTACTGGACCCATGGGGCCTGGTGTTGGCGGCCGGTGTTGAGGGGCGAGGTGGCAGCTACCCTATACGACGGAGCTTTGGCATCGCGGGCGCTGGTCGCTGACGGGAGCGAGGCTCGGAGGTCGGGCCCGACGGAGGTAAGGTTTATGGTGGTAATTTATTTGGTTGGTTTGATTTGGGGACACGGCGGGTGGTCGGACATGGTGGTGGAGGTAGTGGTTTCAAATCGGCTGACGGAGGACGATGGTGAAGGTTGGGTTTGGTGTGTAGGAATAAAATCGTAAAGCAGAATACTCTAGAGGGGGATGAATAGAGTAGGCAGCAGAATATTGGTAATTAAAAACTTGCTAGCAGTTAGATCACAGATATAATAATAATCACAAAAGTAAATGACAGAAATTAAAAGTGATCAGAAGGCAAACGCAAACACCGAGATTTATACTGGTTTCCCTCTTGTGAGGACTAGTCCAGTAGGAAAAACTCTAGCTTCCAGTTGAATCCACTATTGGAAAATCTCGCAAGTTTTCATACGAAGTCCTTGCAACTTCTACAGACGCGAGCTTTGATACGAAGAAATCGACCAACTTCAATTGTGAAGAGTTGAATCTTCTATCAAGCCTCTGATTACAATCGCTCTGAAACTTCTAGACCGTACCGCACTGGCAAATCGACTAGAGGATTGTAACTGGCTTGGGATTTGAAAATAAAAGCTTTTTAGAACTCTTTGGAAGAATGTAAGCTCAGGAAGAGAAGAGATTGAAAGTAAATTGGTGATTTGAAATGATCGAAATACTTCTCTATTTATAGTTTTTCCAAAGACAGAACTCTGACAAATTCGGACAGAATTCGGACAGAACTCTTTATAACAAACCGCAACTGAAGGATGACCAAGTTCAAAAACCCAACGTTCACTAACGTTCCAAATGGACGAACTCTGGCCGAACTCTGGCCGAGTTCTGCTGGGGTTCTGCTAGTTCATTTGAGAAAATAAATTTTGGCTTTTTGAAAAATCCTTCAGAAGCATTTTGTAAAAAGAATGTTTTTAAAAAACGTAGGTCATTTATAAAGAATATGATGGTTTTAAAAAACGTTTTAGGATAGCCTATTTGCCAGTACGACTCGGTGTACAATATATTCCTAGACTCAATAAAATGAAAAATTATATAGCATAACAGGAAGTACAATCTGAATGGCAAACAGCTTCGAAACAGCTTCGGTCTTGAACATAGTAGATATCCATTATTGAGCAGTGTCCAAAACGTCGTAGGTAAACATCTGAGTTGACTTACAATTATATCGAGACAGAGTTTGATCAATTATTAAAATCAGGTTTGACCATGACCAATGGGCCAACAATCTTCCCCATTTTGATAATTGACAAACCTTGTCGATATAACATCTAAGCTGGAATCAATTCAAAATAGTAATCAAAAGAAATTGTTCATAACTGTATTCACGAAAATGTTAGATCCTTATTTCTCCCCCATTGTCACTTAGAAAAATAATTGCAAAAGAGAAAGCTCCCCCGCAATCAATGCATAAGTAACAAACAGTGAAGAAACACAATAAAAATAGATAATCATGACAGGTATGGTAGAAACAGTAAATATAGTAAGAGAAACAGATAGACTATAGAACAATACAGGCATGTATTTGTCACAGGCAGTATTTAATAAAGTACGAGAATAATATTAAAACAAATAAAGTGCTGAAAAATAGACTAAGATGCCAAAACTGAGGCATAATCAAAACCATGTCTATAAATAGTTACATAATAAAGAAAAGTGCTGATAATAAAAATAAGAGTACTGATAAAATCTTGGAATGTCGGAGCATTTCCAAGTAAACATAAGACAAAAGTAACAGTCTTAATATCTAACATCTCAAAAATCATCATCATCATCATCAACGTCATCAGCTGTAGCTCCAACATGTCCAGAAGGACCAGCTCTAAAAGTATCAGCGCCAGAAGTGTGAGGAGTGGCACCAGCGGTACGATACCAATCATAGGCGTTCCCTGGCTGGAACAGAGAGTGGACTGCCTTATCGTCAATGCAGTAGCCAGAAACAGAAGGGTCTCGAGGTAGAGAGCTAGCAGAATAACCCATCTGCGCAAACCTCAGATCGGCAAAGGAGTTGGCAATCGCCTGGAACCGAGTCACATTACGGAACTCGTGTTCCCTAGAGGTCTCAACATAAAAAGACTGCAGATCTGATAAGTGCTGATATATACCCTCAAATGTCATAGGGCAAGAATGAGGAGGAACAGGTGCTGTAGGAGCTATGGGAGTAGGTGCAGTGGCAATGCTGCGATGAGAGACTTTGAGAAACTTGGGCTTGGGGTCGACAGCACAAGTAGATAGGTCAATATCAAATCTCTGAAAGATGCATGGAATAAGCATCGCAAAAGATAGGTTGCGGTCTTTCCCGCGACATCTACCCATCATCTGGATGATAGTCTTAGGGGCAGAAAAGGAATCCCCTTAAGAATATATTAAAGAGCAGAGAGCTCATGTGCAGTGACATTATCTTTAGAAGTAGATTTTGGAAGTAAGGTGGAATAGATAATGCGATGTAATTCGTAGTTAAACAAGTTCAAGTTATTAGCCTTGAACTTTTCAGGACGAGCGCGTGCGGGCGCACAAAGCTCTATCTTGAAACTAACGAGTGTCATGCCATCGGGGAAATCAAAATCAGTGATGTCATCGAGCGGGACACCTTCGTTTGGGATCCCAAGGATTTCTGCTAATGTTTCATCAGTGAATTCGATATCAATTCCTCCGATACGTGTCCTCGCGGTAAAAGTGTCTAACACAAAATTACAATAGAATAATCTAATGGCATTAGTGGCAATAGAGAATTGTAAGGTGACAAAATGTTGTAACCCTAATACCTCAAAGTAAGGACGGTGATCCAGAAAGATAGTCCATTTAATCGACGATCCGGTACAAATAGTATGCATGATAAAATCGGCGTACCACAATAAAGCTTGATCGAAAGTTTTAAAGTAAAATTCGTCCGACGCACCATCATCCGATTGGACCGGAGAAAAGAGGCAATCCGTATGCGGATCTGAAGACGATGCCTCTTCACTGGCATTGGTCTTCTTCCTCTTGAAGGGATTGAACTTTGGCATTCGTTTCCAAAAATTTTCTAGAAACCCTAAGTATTGAAAAGTGGATAAGAGAAGGAATTATACCTTCCAAGAATTGGATATATTGTAGAGAACGAAGTTCTCTGCCCGAATCCAAAGTTTGGACGAGAAACTCCACACGGATTTGAAGAACAAGGATGGAAAAAAGCTAGGGTTTGGAGACGCGGAGGCTGCTGTTATGAGGATGTAGGGAAGAATAAAGAAGAAGGAAGCCTCGGGTTCGTGCTGGTACATATATATACTCAGCCGAACTCTGGCCGAATTCGGACCGAACTCGGGCCGAATTCGCCAAGGGTTGCCTGGCTATATATATAAAAAAAATTCAAATGAGGCCACATTCTTTTTCATTAATTCGTTTCAAATGTTTAATTCAAAGTTTAGTAATTTAAATCTCAAAATAATATAATTAATATTATTTTATAAATTAATATTCTTTACTCAGTATCTGTCTCAGATTAGTTGTAGGAGTACTGTCCCAGCTAACGGAGGTTTACCCGGGAACTCTGAAGTACCGCTTCGCTTCGACCGTAGTCGTGGTGACAGACAGACTCTTTTTGGGCTTGTCTCAAAAATAGTTTTTGAGTATCGAATAAATTAATTAATAAAACAAAATAAATTAATATTATTGACATCTAAAATGCCTAATTCTCGACGTAAATAATTGAAACGATCTTTCGCTAGAGGTTTTGTGAGTATGTCAGCTAATTGATTCTGTGTGTCTATGTATACAAGGTCTATATCTCCATTTTGTTGATGATCTCTAAGAAAATGATGTCGAATCTCGATATGTTTAGTACGAGAATGACATACTGGATTCTTAGTCAAATTAATAGAACTAGTATTGTCACAGAAAATGGATATGTGTGTAAAATGCAATCCATAGTCTTCTAAAGTTTGTTTCATCCATAAAATTTGTGCACAACAACGTCCTACAGCGATATACTCAGCCTCGTTGTTGATAATGCAACAGAATTTTACTTTTTACTAATACCAAGAGACTAGAGCTTTTCCTAGGAAATGACATGTGCCGCTAGTGCTTTTTTTATCTACTTTGCATCCGGCAAAATCAGCATCAGAATAACCGGTTAGGTCAAACGACGTGGTTTTGGGATACCATAAGCCGACAGAAAAAGTGCCTTTAAGGTATCGGAAGATATGCTTAACTGCGCACAAATATGATTCCTTAGGATTAGCTTGAAAACGAGCACATAAACAAACACTAAACATAATGTCTGGTCGACTAGCAGTTAAATATAGTAAGCTACCATTCATACCTCGATACTTACGTATGTCGACAGGTTTGTCTTGTTCATCAATATCAAGCTTGGTTGTAAGTTGCCATTGGAGTGCTAAGTGGTTTTGCTGTTTCCATGTCGAACTTTTTCAATAGATCCTTTGTGTATTTTGCTTGATTTATGAACGTCCCATTGTTGGTTTGTTTGATTTGCAGTCCGAGAAAGAATTTCAGCTCTCCCATCATGCTCATCTCAAACTCATTCTGTATACACTTTGAAAATTCTTGACAAAGAGATTCATCAGTAGATCTAAAGATAATATCATCTACATAGACTTGAATCAAAAGAATATTATTATTCAAAGATTTTATAAACAAAGTCGTGTCAACCTTTCCCTTTGAAAAATCGTTATCAAGTAGAAAAGTACTTAGACGATCGTACCAAGCACGAGGGGCTTGTTTCAAACCGTATAAAGCTTTCTTCAACTTGAAAACATATTCAAGAAATTTAAAATCAGTAAAACCAGGTGGTTGAGCTACATAAACCTCTTCTTTTATAAAACCATTTAAGAATGCACTTTTGACATCTATTTGAAATAATTTAAAATTATGAAAACATTCAAATGCACATAATATGCGAATGGATTCTAATCTCGCAACTGGGGCATAAGTCTCATCGTAGTCGATACCTTCTTCCTGATTGTATCCTTGAGCTACGAGTCGAGCCTTATTACGAGTCACTAAACCATTTTTGTTCAGTTTATTTCGGAATACCCATCGGGTGCCAATGACCGGATGATCAATAGGCTTGGGAACAAGTTCCCAAACTTGATTCCGTTCGAATTGGTTTAATTCCTCTTATATAGCATCTAACCAAAAATTATCACTACATGCTTCATCAATATTTTTGGGTTCAAACTGCGAGACAAAAGCAACACAAGAAGCTATATCTTTATTAGAGGAACGAGTACTTACACCCTTGGTAATCTCACCAATTACCAAGTCCTTTGGATGACTAGCCAAGAATCTCATCCCTTTTGGTATAGTCTCAAGATTGCTAGTTCCGGCTTCTTTGCTTGGAGGTTCATCTGATGCCTGATGTGATGGTTCTGTATCTTTGTGTGAAGGTTTTGCAGTAGCTGTACTTGGTACGATTATGTCTTCATTGTCATCATCGTCTAAGTGTTGATTTAGCTCATCAAACTTGACGTTGATAGATTCTTCAATGATCATGGTTCTTTTATTGAAGACTCTACATCCTTTGCTCTTTGCTGCATAACCTAAAAATATACCTTCATCGGCCTTTTCATCAAATTTACTCAAATTATCTTTAGTATTAAGAATAAAGCATTTACAACCAAAGATTTTGAAATAAGAAACATTTGGTATTTTATCAAACCATAATTCATATGGAGTCTTCTTCGATATAGGTCGAATTAGAACCCTATTGAGAATATAGCATGCTGTATTTACAGCTTCAGTCCATAAATATCTAGGTAGACTAAACTGGTTCAACATAACTCTAGCCATTTCAGATAGAGTTCTGTTCTTACGTTCCACAACTCTATTTTTTTGTAGAGTCCTAGGGCAAGAGAATTCATGCAGATAACCGTGTATGTCATAAAATTGCGTGAATTCTGGATTCTCAAATTTATCGCCATGATCAATATGAATACGAGTAATCATGAATCCTTTTTCATTCTGTACTTTCTTACAAAAGGTGACGAATTCTGATAATGTATCGTTCTTGCGTGTAAGAAAATAAACCCATGTATATTTAGAAAAATCATCTATAATGACAAATGCATATAACTTACCACCTAGACTAGCAATTCTGCTGGGTCCAAATAAGTCCATATGCAATAATTGTAAAGGTCTAGTGGTACTTACAGCGTTCTTGGATTTGAATGCGGATTTGGTAGCTTTGTTCTTTTCACATTCACTACATACCGTATTCTTCTTGAAAGAAATATCTGGTAAGCCGCGTACCAACTTTTTCGTAGATAATCTTGAAATTGTATCCATGTTTGCATGACCGAGTTTCATATGCCATAGTTGACTCTCAATACTTTTGGCCATCAAACATCTACCAATATCACCGATACCGATTATGTACCCTCTCAAATTATTACCGAAGGAGACGTATCCTTCTTTATTCCTCTTCGACAGTGTTACAAATAATAAAGCGTCATCGGTCATGTGCCGTGAGCAACCGCTGTCGAGGATCCATTTGCTCCTAGCATGTGAAGGGTGTCCCACCTACAAAACAATTTGCAGATAAAACTTTTGGTACCCATTTCTTGTAGGGTCCTGACTGGTTAGTTTTCGGTATCCATGCATAAACATTTAAATCTATTAACTTTCTGATTCCACATGCAGAAGATATATGACCAATGAGGCCACAATAATGACATTTAGCATGTTGAGTGTTGAAAGTAGTGTGAGGTGCATGATTGGTAGGTTTTGGTTTTCTAGTATAGAAGAATGCATGCCTGTTAGTCTTCTTGGGCATAGTCTTGGTATGGTTTGGTCTGACAGTGTTGGGCGTGTTCCGATGATTCGGTAATTGACACGTGTAAGAATAGGAAGCAGCAACTTCAGGCCGTTTTCCTAAACTAATTTCCAAATTTCCAACTTTTTGGAAGTGTCATATAATCTAGTATAGTCAGATGTGAGTGATTCTAATCTGACCTGTGCACACTGGAGACTCTTTCTCTCCTTAGATAGGTCTTCCTTTAACTGGATAATAGTTTGGTCTTTTTCTTCAGATAGCTTAACAGTCTCGTGTAACAACAATTTAATAGAAGAAAACTCACAGACTCATTTGAAGAGTCACTATCTCTAACCTGATCTAGTAGGTCGGTAAGTCTTCCTATTTTACCTTTGTACTATTTGAGTACCTTCTTAGAGGTTTCATATTTGCTACGCAGTTTCCTGTAATCATCTAACAGTTCACTGAAAGCCTTTCCTAGTTGCTCAAAGGTGAAATCATCATAAGGGTCAAATAGAGGATTAGTGATTACCTGATCACAAGCCATCAAGCACACATTTGCAGCGTCATCTGATTGTTCATCTTCTGAGTCGCTGGCTTCACTTTCATGCCATATGCTTGTGTTGGCGTACTTTCTTGATGTCGATTTTTTCAGGTAGCCTTTGTCATATTTGTTGTTTTTCTTTGATGATGATGCTGTTGGATAGTCATTCTTCATGTGTCCTTTCTTCTTGTATCTGTAACAAATAGGATCTTCCTCGTTGTTGTTGTTGATGTCTTTTGTTCTCCTGTTAAATCTCATGAACTTCTTGAACTTTCTTACCAGAAGAGCTTGATCTTCAGAGTTGGAGTCGTTGTCGTTGGAATCATCTTCGATGGTTCTTCTATGTTGAGCCTTGAGAGCGATCGTCTTCTCTGACTTCTCCTTTGGTGTAGCATCTTCAAAGTCTTGAAGTTCTAACTCGTGAGTGAGTAGCTTACCCATGAGTTTTTTTAGAGACATTGTTGAGAGGTCGTTCCCTTCAATGATTACTGTAGCCTTTGGAATCCAGTTCTTTGTAAGGGCTCGTAGAAGTTGTGAATCTTCTCATGGTTACTGTAATCCTTGCCTAGTAAAGACAGAGGATTTACAATATCCAAAAATCTTGTAAACATCTGAGTGACTGATTCACTTGGCTTTATTTTGAACGCCTCATACTCCTGAGTAAGTCTGCTGATCTTTGACTCCTTGACTTGTGTTGTTCCTTCGTGGATTACTTCGAGAAGTTTCCACACTTCGTTTGATGTTATGCAAGTTGACACCCTGTTGAATTCAGTTCTGTCTAAAGCACAAAATAAAGCGTTAATAGCATGTGCGTCAAGACTGGCCTTTTTCTTTTCTTCCTCTGTATATTTGTCATGGGGTTTTTCAGCTAAAATACCATCAACATTAATACGAGGTGGCTTTTTATAGCCATCAATAACTACAGACCATAAGTCAAAATTAAGAGATTTCAGAAAGAAACTCATACGTGTTTTCCAATAAGTGTAGTTTGTGCCGTCAAACAGTGGAGGTCTGTTTGTGGCTTGGCCTTCACTTATGAATTTCACAGTTGCCATGTGTAATGCTGTGATCTATATAACAATTGAATATAACTGCAATTTTACCTTGCTTTACCTGTATAACCCGCTCTGATACCAATTGTAGGAACGAAATCGTAAAGCAGAATACTCTAGAGGGGGGGGGGGTGAATAGAGTAGGCAGCGGAATATTGCTAATTAAAAACTTGTTAGCAGTTAGATCACAGATATAATAATAATCACAAAAGTAAATGACAGAATTTAAAAGTGATCAGAAGGCAAACGTAAACACCAAAATTTATACTGGTTTCCCTCTTATGAGGACTAGTCCAGTCGGAAGAACTTCCAGTTGAATCCACTATTGGAAAATCCTGCAAGTTTTCATACGAAGTCCTTGCAACTTCTACAGACGCGAGCTTTGATACGAAAAACTCGACCAACTTCAATTGTGAAGAGTTGAATCTTCTATCAAGCCTCTGATTACAATCGCTCTGAAACTTCTAGATCATACCGCACTGGCAAATCGACTAGAGGATTGTAACTGGCTTGTAATTTGAAAATGAAAGCTTTTTAGAACTCTTTGGAAGAATGTAAGCTCAGGAAGAGAAGAGATTGAAAGTGAATTGGTGATTTGAAATGATCGAAATACTTCTCTATTTATAGTTTTTCCAAAGACAGAACTCTGACAGAATTCGGGCAAAATTTGGACAGAACTCTTTGTAACAAATCGCAACTGAAGGATGACCAAGTTCAAAAACCCAACGTTCACTAACGTTCCAAATGGCCGAACTCTGGTCGAACTCTGGCTGAACTCTGCTGGGGTTCTGCCAGTTCATTTGAGAAAATAAATTTTGGCTTTTTGAAAAATCCTTCAGAAGCTTTTTGTAAAAAGAATATTTTTCAAAAACGTAGGTCATTTATAAAGAATATGATGGTTTTGAAAAATATTTTAGGATAGCCTATTTGCCAGTACGACTCGGTGTACAATGTATTCCTAGACTCAATAAAATGAAAAATTATATAGCATAACAGGAAGTACATTATGAATGGCAAACAGCTTCGAAACAGCTTCGGTCTTGAACATTGTAAATATCTATTGTTGAGCAGTGTCCAAAACGTCGTAGGTAAACATCTGAGTTGACTTGCAATTATATCGAGACAGAGTTTGATCAATTATTAAAATCAGGTTTGACCATGACCAATGGGCCAACATGGTGATAGTCGGGTGAAGGTTTGCTGGCATGGTGGTGTTGGCTGTTGCCTTGACCGGGGTGGTCGAGAGGAGAGGTGGTGATGGCGGCAATGATGTTGGCTGTGATATTGTCGATGTGGTGGCAGTAGTAGGGAGTCGACGGGGATAGTGATGATAGGCTGGGGTCAGGGGCTGCGGTCAGGGGCTGCGGTGGTGGTCAAGGAAGGCAGGACGTGGATGGAGTCTGTAAACGTGTCCTGTGAGACACGGAACGGGTCGTTGTCCAGGACTGTCGGACACGGAAGAACAATGTATATGTAAAAGATAAATTTAGTGGATGGGAGAAGGCACGGACACGATGCACAGCACTTTCTGGAGGAACTGGTTCGTGGAAATTTCCATGAGAAAGGAACACTGGGGCTCTCCTTATATAGGAGGTGGTGCTCCTAGATGGATAAGGATTTGGACGATTTAAATTCTCATGTGGATAAATCACCCCTTTATTCGATTCGATCAAAATTTATATAGATAAAATCCAATGGCTATTTTAAGATAAAATCGATAAATCCAATATTATCTTTTCCAATCCAAATTATCATATTTAATCAACTATTAAATCAAACTAAATTTTGAATATCGTTTTCGTAAATATTAAAATATAATAATAATAAATTTCAAAAATCATGATAATTACTTAATATTGGAAATATATTTTGATAAATAATTAAACTAATTAGAAGTAGTTTTCGTAAAATGAAGTGGACATTTCATGTCAGTCGCACACAAAATATATTTACATAAAACAAAAATTTTCTAACTTATCACTTACATTTGTAAAATATCATTTTTTTACATTTAAATAAATAACGTTTGCCAAAGTTCGACGCGACGCAATAATTCAAATATTAATATTTATTAAAAAAGTCTTTTAATAAAATATTTGTAAAAATATATCAACTTGTAATTTTGTACGCGACGTACAAATACGAAAATGCGAACTCGTACGCGACGTACAATTACAAAAACAAAATTGATACCAAATTTATAAAAAAAATTGTAGTATGAATTTAGGGGTTTTACATCCTACCCAACTTATAAGAATTTCGTCCTCGAAATTTAGGAGTAATTAGGCGAAGGGGATTGGAAGAATTTAGTCGATAAAATCGTGATTTAAATCCTCGGTCGAAGAGAGATGGGGAAATGGGTAATTTAGATAGTTCTAGTCGAATAGAATCAACAGCTCGAAGATGGTCAATGCATGACAACCTATGAGTGTTTAAATCAACCAATGCTTACATTCTCCTATAAACTTGCAACCTTGTCAATGGGTAATAACTTCCTTATCTCAAATCTTGATTACGAGCTCGTTAGTTTCGAGTCACTTGTGGTTTTCAATTCCGTTAACTCTTTGAATCGTCATTATCCTTTTATCACTAATCTTCAAAAATTATTTCTTCTCCCAATTGATATTCCATCGAACTTAAATTTTTTTTTTGCAAAACATACTTTCCTAAATTTGAGATTTATGAACAAATTATTAGATGTCAACCCATATATACCTTCGATATCTCCTAATAGAACGCCTTTAATTTAAAGTTTTGGATTCAACCAATCTCTAGCAAATATTTTCCTCAAACCAAATCTCGTCTTTCAAAATTTTCCAAAATAATTTAGTCAACCCTTACTTAATTTAGTCAAAGATAATCAAGGTTACTTCGATAGATAATTGTATCCATAATCGTAGGATTTTGATAAGTCTAAACTTCCAATTCAATAAATCTCTAATACTCTTCTTCCTACATATTTTCTTTCAAACTAGTTTCCTCTTGCAAAACTTCCTTTAAAAATTAATTCACTTAATTTAGTCAAGAGTAAAATCAATCGCACCTTGATATAACCTTTATATTTACAATCATCGCATAGTTAAATTCTGAATTAATTTTTAGGTATTATACCCTTCTTGAATTCTTCAAACGCTCCATTTATCATCTCGTAAAATAAAGAACCAATTTGTCGAATAAGAATCTACTCTCCCTTGATCATAAAATATATACTCTGCCTCATAGGTTTTACCGCAAGATTTTACTTATGCATATTCAATCATCTTATTCAACTATACCACTACTCTCCTCTTTCTAACCATAGGATGTCATGATCAAATTTATCTTAGAACAAGAAAATGAACATAGTTGCATAAACTACGGAGGAATCATAGTGAAATATGAGTAAAATAATTTAATTGGAAGGGAGCGAAGTAAGGGTTGCTAATATTGCATGGAGAGTAAAAGGGTGTTATGGGTCTAAGTAAATCAGGATAAGGCATGAAAATAAAAGGACGAGGGTTAAGCAGTCAAGATAAAACACAAAGTAAGCATGTAAGAAATTAAGTGGATCAATCATATATTGGGCCGAAAGATTTGAGTCATAATTTGGTTTCTAACCGAAGTCAGAATAGACAATAGTATTATGGCAGGGTTTATAGCTAGCCATTTCGACTCGAAAGTCGCAAAAAAAAAGAGTACAAGGGGACGTGTTTTGGTGGGACATGATATGTCTATGTGAAGGTGGGCTCGTCTAGGTCTTGCATATGAAATTTGTTGGAAGGAAAAGTCTAGTGTTGTGCTCCAAATATTTAAGTCATGGTAAATGACAAAAAAGAATTTACAATAGAAAGTGGGAGTTCATGAGATAATGATTAACACACAAAATAAATGACCAAGTTAAAGCATGAAATAAAGATAATTCGGGTTCTAGTGGATCAAGGTAAAATAAGTTAGGAATACTATTTCTAGAGATATGATAGCCACTTGATGGGGTATGATCAAGGAAGAATCCAATTATTTCTCAAGTTCCAAATGGTTTAGAAAGTCACTGTAAATCTAGACTTGAGGGAATGTTTAGTGAGTCAAGATTGAAATATAACCACATGATTTTATAGATGACTAACAACACTTGTGTATACACTACTATAATGGTCATGAGTGATATGGCAACTAATGTGGACTACTTTATTTATCTTAGTCGCCTATCCATATTTAAATCTATAAATTTGACTTCTTCAAAACTTTTGCAATATAATTCTCCAAATAATCTAATAACATATCTTTCTAAGCTGTTAATCATACTCATAACTTAAAATTTAAATCTCTTTTAATCAACCTCAAGATAACCTTTATAATAACACAAATATTTTTTTTTCTCAAAAATGTATCATAAACTAACATTTCCACCTTATCTAGTCACATCAAAATCATAACTTAAGATTTTCAAAATTTCAAATAATTCTCGAATAAATATTTATTGTGTCACAAATCCAATATATATATATATATATATATATATATATATATATATATATATATATAATATATATATATATATATATATATATATATATATATATACTTCTTCTATCATTAATCCAAATCTTAACTCGAAATTTAAATAGCTTTTTAACAATCGTAATCCATACAAGAGTTTAAAATAGATCCTCAATTTGATTTTATATCCTTCAAAAATATTTTTAACCAAAATTCTTAATATCCTTACTTCAAAATTTATGAACTTATTAATTGGGAATCATACACCCAAGCTTTATCAACCGCCCCCATAAATCTTACAGCAGCATTTAAAATTAAAAATTCTTTTCAACTAACTTTATATCTCTTCAAGGATGCATAGCTATAATCAAATGAATCATAAATATTTTTCAAAGACCTTCAAAATCAAAATCAAAATCAAAATCAAATTAATTTGTTTTTTCGATCTAGCTATCCCCTTGTGTATACCACCTTATAATATCAAAATAAAATTCCAACAATCCCTTGAAAGCGGTAATATGCTACTACACAACTTGGAATTAACTAATCCTTAAGTTCATACTTCTAGAAAAATATGGTTCCTCTTATCCTTATATCTTTATAACTCAAATAGGATATCAATGCATACTAGTTGTCAATATAATCCTTCTAGCCATGTGGTTGACCTATGAGCATATACTAGTGTAGTCATCTTCCTATCAAGTATGGAAATAATGATTACGGTAGAAAGAGCTCAAGCAAGATGTCGATCAGTGGAGTTGAACAAGTGATTCGAAAAATTTAGTTAAGGAAGAGGGTCAAGCAGTTGGATGAGATCCTAGACTCTAATCCTATATTGCAGGCCCGTTCGCTACAGTCATGTAACCGAAATGGCAAACTCGACCTGCATGGGCCACCACAAAAACATATAACGTCCCAGTCCCAAAATACTTGGGACTAGATACGTATCATGCCAGCTGTATACATACGAAATCTACTCCAATATATGAAGACTCGTATGTATACATAAGCTGTATAATATAGTAATCCAAGACAAACTAAATCTCATCCACAATGAAAAGAATAATAGTATAAAATCAACTTGAATATTTATGGTACGATCGTTGGACGGAGACAAAGTCCACTACCAACAAGTTTAAATAAGAAAGAAATATACAAATAAATGATTTGGTCGAGCGAAGCAAATGAAGAGTCCAAAAGCAATCATCACGGAGGAAGGAAGACATGGCCTTAGCTAGAGCACCTGCAAGAAATCATGAAACACACACCTGGAGAGATCACCAGGTCCTCAGAGGGACGTAACAAGACACATAATATCATGCCATAAACTGAATAGTAAGAGCTCAACAGAAAATATACATGAGTAAAGGTTCCTAACCATTCTATATGGAATATACTTTAGAAGACAACGTTCTACGCAGGAGCTTAGGTGTTCAGCATAGATGGAGAGAGAGTGGTAGTAGGTAGCGCTCATAAGAGGCACTATCGACCATGGGCAGAAAGTAGCTCTCATACGATAACTATCGGCCCCGGGGTAGTAAGTAGCGCTCATACGAAACACTATCGGCCCAAATCTATGTGTGTACTAAACATGTAGCCCCTACGCTAATAACTGTCTCCTTCTTCTCATGATACTATACATGTGTCGACTCCACGATAATGTTTGATCCTTAATAACTGCCAAGTCATCTACACAATCTATTAGCAGTTATAACCTAACGCACGGCCTGTACGCACCAATGATCAGTCAGCACGCAAGTCCGTATTTATATGCGACTCACAACTCACACACAACCCATGGCACATCATGACAGTTTATGAGATGCTCTAAACATATGGTAGTCACTTAACTCTAAGCCAATTACATAAAGTATAATAATTTGCATCTATATATAGCTTTAAAAGAATAATATTTTATTTGCTAAAAATAAGAAAAAGCATGCATGATATTGAGCAAGAATTTAAACAGTAAAGGCAAGGTGACTTGCCTGGTGGTGTTGCCTGGAGTGGTGCAATGATTCAACAAGTCCTGTTTTGTCCAATTGCCAAGGCCAGTATGTAGGGGGTTCGAAGTCACAAGTAAGTAGGACACACGATTAGTCGTGAGCAATGGGGATAATTCGAAGAGAATTTCTAAAGATAAGTACTTTTATTAATTTTAGAAAATATAATACTTGAAAACTAGCTTTTTATTTATTTATAAACATTTCTTGGAAAAAATATCAAAATCGTTTTACGCTAAGATACTCTAGTTTATAAAAATAAAATTTTTCGATAGAGGCTTATGCGTATTAGTCAAAATATGCTTTTAGGAAAATACATCAAAAATTTGTTTTAGGCTAACTATAAGTTTTGTCAAAATACTTTTATAGGAAAAAAAAACTATGCTTTATTACTTACAATATTTTTAGGTAATATTTGAAAATACTACACTTGAACTAAATAGTTTAAAAATATTAAAGTAATTATTAACCATAAAAGTAAAATTTATAAGCACTAATGAATAATAATACCATTTATTTAACAATACTAATTATCATAATGTTAATTAACATGTTCCTTTTACAAATCAAGGAAACAAATAATTATAATAATAAATTTATTAACTAAAGTAATAATAATAACAATTGGCAAAACTAATGTTACTAATAATAATAATACTAATAATTATACTACTACTACTACTACTACTACTACTACTACTACTACTACTACTAATAATAATAATAATAATAATAATAACAATAATAATATTATTAATATTAACATAACTACTGCTCATCCCCAATTGAAACTCAGTGAGTGAGAGGAGGAGTTAGAGAGAGGGGAAAGTGAGGGTTTTACCAAGGGAGCTACGGCAGACAGCGAGGAAAGAGGCGGCGGTCGTCGTCCGGTGCGCAGAGGAGAACGGCGACAATGGGACGCCGAAGTTCGGCGGAGATCAGGGAAGACGGCCTGGCGCAGCCCCTGAGGAAGGGGCGGTGGCTTCCAGCGCGCGGAGGGGCGCGCCCATGGCTCGGGAGCTCGGCGGCGAATCCGCGACGGCGCGACGAGGTGACCGAGCAATGATGGTGGAAGACGAGGCGGTGGGATGCCGCAACGGCAGAAACGGGTCTCGCCGGCGACTCGGTTGGAGGCAGTAAGGCGCGGCCAGCGTGGAGGATGGCTCCGGTCCTGTGGCGGAGACGTCGACGCGAGAAGGCGGCCGCGTCCATCGGCGCTTGGTCGTGGTGCTGGACCCATGGGGCCTGGCATTGGCGGCTGGTGTTGAGGGGCGAGGTGGCAACTTCCCTACACGATGGAGCTTTGGCATCGCGGGCGCTGCTCGCTGACGAAAGCGAGGCTCGGAGGTCGGGCCCGACGGAGGTAAGGTTATGGTGGTAATTTATTTGGTTGGTTTGATTTGGGAACACGACGGGTGGCCGGACATGGTGGTGGAGGTGGTAGTTTCAAATCGGCTGACGGAGGACGATGGTGAAGGTTGGGTTTGGTGGTGGTCGGGTGAAGGTTTGCTGGCATGGTGGTGTTGGCTGTTGCCTTGACCGGGGTGGTCGAGAGGAGAGGTGGTGATGGCGGCAATGATGTTGGCAGTGATGTTGTCGATGTGGTGGTGGTAGTAGGGAGTCGACGGGGATAGTGATGATAGGCTGGGGTCAGGGGCTGCGGTGGTGGTCAGGAAAGGCTGGACGTGGATGGAGTCTGTAAACGTGTCCTGCGAGACACAGAACAGGTCGGTGTCCAGGGCTGTCGGACACGGAAGAACAATGTATATGTAAAAGATAAATTTAGTGGATGGAAGAAGGCACGGACATGATGCACAGCACTTTGTGGAGGAACTGGTTCGTAGGAATTTCCATGAGAAAGGAACACTGGGGCTCTCTTTATATAGGAGGTGGTGCTCCTAGATGGATAAGGATTTGGACGATTTAAATTCTCATGTGGATAAATCACCCATTTATTCGATTCGATCAAAATTTATAAGATAAAATCCAATGGCTATTTTAAGATAAAACTGATAAATCCAATATTATCTTTTCCAAGCCAAATTATCATATTTAATCAAGTATTAAATCAAACTAAATTTTGAATATCTTTTTCGTAAATATTAAAATATAATAATAATAAATTTTGAAAATCATGATAATTACTTAATATTGGAAATATATTTTGATAAATAATTAAACTAATTAGAATTAGTTTTCGTAAAATGAAGTGGACATTTCATGTCACTCACACGCAAAATATATTTACATAAAACAAAAAATTTCTAACTTATCACTAACATTTGTAAAATATCATTTTTTTACATTTAAATAAATAACGTTTGCCAAAGTTCGACGCGACGCAATAATTCAAATATTAATATTTATTTAAAAAAGTCTTTTAATAAAATATTTGTAAAAATATATCAGTTTGTAATTTTGTACGCGACGTACAAATACGAAAATGTGAACTCGTACGCGACGTACAATTATAAAAACAAAATCGATACCAAATTTATAAAAAAAAGTTTATAGTATGAATTTAGGGGTTTTACACTTTGTTAACCCCGTCCTAACACGACCACCACCGTGATCACGCCCACAACCCGCCAAGCCCCTGTCAACTCCATCGACCAACCCAACATAAGACACCGACCACCCCAACCGACAACACCTCCCCATCTCCTCTGTTCCGATCACTACAACCAAACTCCTCTATCACCATCGTGTCGTCATGTCCATGTCTACCACAAAAATTTTAGTATAAATTGTGTCCGGACCCGTGCGTCCGTGTCCGTGTCATCAATCAATACACCCGTAGAGCCCTGTTTCTGTATCTAACATCGGACGCATCCTAAATCCGTCACAATAATCTTCCACAAAGAATATAGAAACTGAACCCTAGGTTACCGGTCGATGCTGGTGAACGCCACGACCAAGCCAGCGCTCGTGTCCACTGTGCCGTCGGATCTGCAACTCGCCAACGTCGCCTTCCGTTCTCCCGGCACTGCCTCGCCTCGTCCCCGCTTGAAACCCAACTCCACCGGCAACTATTGGGAACGAAGCGTGGAAACCGTTCCCCCAAACTAGAAAGTCCTGCGAGAGAACCGAACAAAAGTACACAAACCAAAAACGTTAAACACAATAGCAGACACAAAGATTTTTGACGTAGAAAACCCTTGCAGGAAAAACCACGGGACGATCGAAGTCCAATCATGAAGAACCTCCACTAATAGAATAAAGAGAATACACCCTCTACAAGCTCCTCTCGATCCAACACGGATCACCACAACTCACTTGAAAGAAGAAATTTTTTGATTGCGGACTCCGAAGAACAAGAGATGCCAAAAAATTATTCGAAGCAATCTCTCCTTCACAATAGTCTTTAATCCTCTCTCTCTCTCAAAGATTGTAAAACACTCTTATTTTTGAGATGATTTTACAACTAGCATGCATCACCCTTTTATAAGCCCTTGATAATCCATACATGGAAGGCTAATATATATGAAAACTTCCAATATGCATCAATCATATATTTAATGGAAATCGAATCATAATTGGCTTGCCATAATTGGAAGCCCAATTATATAAAAGCTACTATATGAAGGGTCCAATCATAAATATATAATCAAAGTAAATATGGAAATCTAATCATATATTTCCTTACCATATATGTTCCAAAATAGGATCCATGCACTCCCCGAGCTTCTCCGACACACGGATGGCGCTCGTCGCTCTCCGGGGTATTCTCCACATAGGTTGGGAACCACACCCACTCCAACAAATCTCCCCCTTGGGGTCGGAGGCAATATGTGTTCTAATGAACACGGTCGGGCTTCAGCCCGAGTGAGGTAGGGCTTCAGCTATCCACAATGAGGCAATAAGGGGGCTTTGACCACAGGTGCTAACACTACTCTCCAATCCCAAGTCAATGAGTCAATAAGTCAATCAAGCAATCAATTGGATCTGAGAGGGATCCCGTGAGTCAAGTATCGATATAATGTTCCTAATGATGCAGTATATTTAATCATCAATTAAAATACGAGTTTTGAATATTATGAAACTTACCTTGGTTTTCGATGTTGTAGGTGAAGACAGGAAATACGACATCAGACTTAGGCCTTTAAACCTACATTAATTAACAGTCCGGTTTAGAAACCATTCTAAGGGTCTTAATTGATTTATTATTAATGCTAACGATTAACTCTAACGCTACTTTATACTATTTGTAAATTTGTATAAAAGAAATCCAATTGTATTTATTTTGGATGGAGTAGTCATCTCGATTTATTTAAAAATCTTCGTGTTTATATATAATATATATATATATATATATATATATATATATATATATATATATATATATATATAAAGAAAAAAAAATATATATAAAGAAAATCCCACAGAACCTTTTCCTAGCACAAGAAACCCATTCTTCACAGAATAAGTCCCAAGCACAACAGAAACAAAATTTGAGTCCGAAATCGGCTACCAACCAAATTCCAACAGAATAAACAACCATTTAGCCAGAGCCAATTTTTATAGAACTAATTTTCGGAGTCGGAATCAGACTGACGATTTCGTAATCATTTCGATTATTCACGCAAGCAACGTAAAAAATATTCGAATCATATAACGGGATCGGGACCGGTCATCATTGACTACTACACGGATGGACGAACTACTCAGTTAGGGATTATACCAAAAATTTGATGACGGAATCTGAAGGGTGGCCTCGGACTCGGATTGGCATGTCGTCACCATCTCGGAAGCCTCGGAACATTTCTGGACAACGGCGAACGACAGCAACGCAAGGGCCTCGGGTTAGAAGGTCGGTCGGGGAGCACCGCGGAGGGGACTGGCACTGGGATAGGGGGTCGTCGAGGGTCGGCGTGGGCCAGACATCGTTGGACAGTCGGGATCGGCCACGGGTGGCTGGCCGTGCGGGGGTGCACGTTAGGGGCTGGCCGCGGGGAGAGGGGGGTAGGGGCACCGACGGTCACAGGGATCGGTCGCGGATGTTGTAATGTCCCAAATTCGTGATACGTATTTAGTGTACGTATACGTGTTTTGGACCCATATTTTGTTTAGTCATGATTAGTTATCTTGGTTTATTTTGCATTGACTTGGTTTTATTGGCATTGATAGTTTAAATGGTTTTAATGGTTCATTGGTTTTTTTTTTTGGATTAGTGAGGCTTGGTTTATTTCATGATTCAACTGGTTTAAATTGTAAGAGAGAGAGTTTATTGGCCTTGACTTGGTTCACCTTGGTTTATTCCTGGGTTGGTTCGGCTTGGTTTGGTTTGTTTGGTTCATTATGAACCATAGGGGTGAACCCCCTACCTACCACCACCATCCCCATTTATTAAACCCTTCTCCTTTCTCTCTTTTCATTAATCATCTTCTTCTTCCTCATTTACTCCTCACCTACCAGAAGGAGAGAGGGGTCTAGGCAAGTGCATCTTGTTTCATGGAGGAACCCAAATTTTATTGTTCTATTCTCTTACTTGCAGCATTCTAACACTCTTTAGTACTTGGCATTTTCTATTTCCATTGCTAGATTCTTGTAGATTCAAGTTTATTTTATTTTTGAAGTTCTTGGGTTTTGATCTATTTAGCATTATTATTTTTAAGTTTTGATGGTTCCATGTTATAGAGTAGCTCGTTCTACCCCATTTTGACCTAAGAAAGTTCGAATTTGGGCTCTGGATGAAGGTTTTACGTTGCTTGGAAGCCATGGTTGCTTAGCTCTTCTTCTCGAAAATTGGAGAAGAAGAACAGTTTTTGAGCCGCATGGACTCAGCCGCATAACCCTATGCGGCGAGTTCTATTTTGGCCGCATGGAATTTCCCAGCCGCATAAAGACTTCTTGACCTACTGAGCCGCATGAACTTCTTCGGCAGTTATGGCCGCATGGTGATTCAGCCGCATAGGCAGCACTCGACCGCATGACAAGTTCATGCGACGAGCATTCCTTCAGCCGCATGTAGTCCTTCATATTTAAAACACATGACTAGGCTTCCCAATTGAGCCGCATAGGATTCCCTATCCTCCTGAGCCGCATGAGTTTCTCATTTTAACTGCATGACCCTGATTGACCCAGCCGCATGAGGCCCGTTCTCTGAGCCACATGAGACCCATCTTCTTGAGCCGCATGGGATGTGCTGTCTCAGCCGCATAAGGCTCAGTCTTCTTGAGCCGCATGCCCCGACCCGCCCAGAGCCGCATAAATCCCCCTTCCTGAGTCGCATGGACTTCTCATGCCTTGCCCTGTTATCTTATTATTATTATTATTATTATTAGATATTTTACGCTCATTTTATATCCTTACGCCTTTTGTCCTGAACTTGATTGACATGATTGAATGATAAACTAACATGACATGGTAGTGGCCCGTCGTGGTGCACTCTTGACCAGTACACTTGGCATGATAATCTGACCTGATATATCTTGAACGACTGTTGCGACGGCTACCTGACATGACCTGGCCCGTGTAATTAATCCTGACACCGTGGGCGATTATGCTTGTACAAATAATCCAGTCCTGTCTTGCATCATGTCTAGGAGGGGACTCCTGAGTACCACGGTCAGGAGTACCTACTGAAATGGACTAAGGTTAACGATTAGAATAATTTACTAGACATGAAGAGATATTCCCCAGTTACAGGCGATCCCGTTATTCCGGCTGCAAATGTTTGGACTTGTAGCCTGCCGACGAGTAGGGCACATTTCCAGCCCACTGTTATGTGGGGCACCCACCATTGTCACTTAAATGATTGAACACTATTGTCACTCTAATGTATTGTACTCTCTAAATTGTCACTATAATGATTGCCTGGATAACCTGGATAGCTGCAGGGCCTGTGACTACTTGGAGCATCTCATTACATCTTGCTAGTAACTAGGATTGTGATAACCCTAGTTAGTTAATGTAGAAAGCCGTAGGCAATGATTGGCTGTGATTGATTGGATGGAGTCTAGTCCAGTATAGTATTGTCTAGAAGTGATTGATTGCAGATTGTATCAGAATGATTGTCACTCCAGATTGTCACTATAATAATTTTCACTCTAGATTGTTACTATAATGATTGTACTCTATTGTCACTCTAGCGTATTGCACTCTTCATTGTCACTTTTATCATTGTACTCTCTCATTTTTACCTTAATGATTGGCACCTTTAGCAATAAATGATCAGAGACTAAGTTCTGTTCAGGCGAAGGGTTACAATCTCGGTCCTTGTTTGGTTTAAGGATTGTAACCTGGCTTCCGAAATAGTACCTTCGCCTTCTCTTCATATATTGTCCAGCTATATTTTATTTAGCATGATTCTCCTGTTATCTTATGTTAATAATGCTTCTCTTAATTATTTTCTCTGATTGGGGCAAGTGCATTGGTAGTGCACAAACCTCAATCTGTGTTACTTATTGTTGTTTTCTTATATATTGAATGATAATGATTTGTTGATTTTAGTTCTTAAGTGAATCCTCCTTTGTGGCACTTGCTCTTTCTGGGGTCTGACCCAGCTGGTTTTGTATGGCCAGATACCGGAGCAGCACCAAAGGGTCTTCCTGTATTTCAGCCCGATGGTGGTCACCAGGCGTAACCAGGGCATCGAGTGGGTTCTTTTTTTGTTCTCCCACTGTAATATTGTAAATTATTCTTTTGAGGCGTTTAGCCGACGAGCAAGTGTTAGCTCGATTGTACTTACTTACTGTCCGCCTACGGGCTGTAACATGATTGACAAGCCCCGGGGGTTGATCATGTATGACTGAACTCTTGCTAGTCCTCACATTTTGTAACGACTAGCTTCATGATCATTCCGAATATATAATGTATGGGATGCCTTACTATTGTGTATTTGGTGGTCTAATATCTTGTAACTATTATTACTTGCTTGTTGATTGAGACACTAGGCTATTTTATGACCTTAAGAGACTGATGGATTGTAGTGAAACCCTCACATATCTAGACAGCCGTGACCGTATAGCGGTGTGGATTCCATTCCGTTATACGTAGCTGGCTATGTCTGCCCTCGCTCTCCAGTATTCTGGTTCTGGGGCATGACAGATGTCACTGGGTGTACGGAAGAAGGCGCGCGGGGATGCTGAGGGTGGCCAAGGGTGCATCGATGGAGGGGGTCCGGTGAGATGGTATGTGTGGTATTGGGTTTTGAGAGGGAAAGAGAGTGAGAGGGGTTTGTAGTTGGGGAGAGGTGAGAGAGGGTGATGGTGAGGTTCTGGTAGTTAAGGGGATTTTAAGGAAGAGTGGAGATGGTGAGGGTGGTGTGAGGATTTTAGGGGAGAATGAGTGAACGTGAGGAAATAAGGAGAAAAAGGATGAACGTGAGGAGAGAATGAAGGGAGAGTAGGAAAAGGTCAAACGGAGGGGGTCGGGTGAGTGAGTTGGTTTTATTTTTATTTTTTCCATCAGAAGAGAGTTTGGGTTTGGGAACAAATGGGCTGGATTTTTGGTCCAAACTAAAAACACAATCCAATAATTCATATAAAAAGCCAAAAATCTAATTTCTGACTAATAATAATAATAATAATAATAATAATAATAATAATAATAATAATAATAATAATAATAATAATTCTAATTCTATTTATTCTATAATTACTAGCAAACAATTAAATATTGTAAAAACCTATTTATTATTAAATTCTAATTTTATGGGTTTTACAACTGCGTACTTCAGTGTTTCAAAATGGACAGATCAAAAAAAGTGAGCAATCCCCTTATAGCTCACTACAGAGTAATATCCATCTAAAGAGGACGAAAAGGAAAATATGGAGCATTTTTCATATGCTTCAGTAATGGAGAGTCTCATGTATGCCCACTACTAAAATAAGGCAAATTAGCGATGTCATGATACGTCGCTAATTATGGAAAATACGTCGCTAATCGTAATTAGCGACGACTTTAGCGACGAAAAATGAAGGTCGCGAAAAACCTAGTCGCAGATGACAAATTCGTCGCCCTACGTCGCTGTTTGCGACGTCACTGCCATGTCGCTGGATCGTCGCAAAGTTAGCGACGGAGAGCGATGAAAACTTTACGTCGTAAAATTAGCGACGTAGTGCGACTACTTAGCGACGTTTATTTCTATTTATGTGATGACATGGCATGCCTGCCACATCAGCAAAGTAGCGACGTAGCGACGTAACATCGCTAATTAGCGATGTCCCCATACGTCGCTATACGTCGCAGATCCGTCGCTATCCGTCGTAGAATACTGAAAAAAATTTAAAAAATATAATGTGTATTTTTGTTATGATGTGTGTCTGTGTTTACAGTGTGTATGAAGTGCAGTGTTCGAACCATCGACAGTTTCGCTTACTGTTATATGTTTTATCTTGGATAGAAAGAGAAACAGTTCAGGGTGCACTTCTCAGAGCTTCCTTTTTACGTCCTTCACCTTCTCAGGATCCTGTACGACGTTCCGAGAGAGTAAAGGATGTGAAAATGAAGCTCTCAGAAGTACACCCTGAACAGTTGCTCTTTCTGTCCACGATAAAATATACAACAATAATCGAAACTATCGACGGTTTCGAACACTGCATTTCACATACACTGTAAACACAGACACGCATCATCACAAAAATACACATTATATTTTTTAAAAATTTGGGCAGCACCTTCTTTGTATATCAGATCATCGCTTATAACCCAGCGTAGGTATATTTGCATCCCCGTCGTAGATATCATCATAATTAACAGTCTTCTATCATAACAGTCTACAACTAATAGATGAATAACAGTCTCCCATCATAACAGTCTACAACTAAATATCATACATGTACTCAATGTAAATACCAACAGATTAAATATCACAAACATACATGCCCAACAAACATACATATCCAACAGAGTCAAATAATAAGGAAAATTAGTGTACAGAACGGTCAATGGGCCCATAGGGCCAATACATACAAAGATGATAAAAAAATCTACTGGATCACTGAGGACCCCTGTCGCGCATCTGAGATAGCATGTACTCATACTGCTCCTGTGTGAGCTGCACCGTAGGGGCAGAAGGAGGCAGTGCAATGTCTGGAGTCGGTGCCATCGATGGACCGGAAGGACGTATCTGCTCTAGCTCTCACAGTCGCTCACCATGCGCAGTAAGGGTACTCACCATCCTTTGAGTACTCTCCTCAATTGAAGTTTGTACCTGAGTGAGTGAGGCAGACATGGTCCTCTGCGATCCCTCCAGCTCGACCTGTCTACGCTCTATGTGCTGCGTAGACTCGGTGAGTGTGTACAAGCTGGAAGCTATAGCCTGCTGCAGACTCATCAGCTCCTGTATACTGTGCTCGACCGCATCAAATCGTCCGGTGATCATCAGATCGTCGCTCTGCGGTATGATGATCAGAAATCTGCTGCTGCAACTCACGACGCAGCTCGTCGATCTGATGACCAATATCCTGAGCTCGTGATGATGCCTGCGAAACTGAAGACTGCGCACTGACAGAGGGGGCCCGGGATGACTCTGAAGCCAAATAGGTGCCGTAGGATCCCGTACCGTAGTACGTACCCTTCTAAAGACCACCAACGGCGGTCATCCAGAGGTCGTCCTACGATGGAGGTGTAGGCGGCTGGAAGGAAGTACCAGCCCCTCCCTCTGCTGGCGCACTAGCAGCAGCAGCCGCCTCCTCTTGTAGCCGAAGAAACTCGGCTTAGAACAATGTTTGCTAACGTCTAAGTGTTTGCTAAAGTCTATATTGATATCTATTTTCCTATTTTCTAAATTATAGTAAATTAATATAAAGAATAGAACGTACATATGTCTGCGTCGCCCTCTCGTCAATGAACTCCCCAGCCCTCTGATGGGTGACCAGGAAGACGGTCACCATGTTTGGGTCCTCACCCTTTTTTATCTGTTAAAATATATTATCTGTTATTAGTATTAAATATTCTATCCAACTATATATAAAATGATGTCTGTCATAGAAAACGTACCAGACGACAAAAATGCTCCGTCATCGGAATGGAGCCACCACACCACTTACTGGCGCTCGACTGTGCCACCTTGGCCTTGTCAGACCGCTCCTGGTACCTTGCCTCGCCGCATCTAGCTTTTATCGCAGTCCACTGCTCTGGCGTGATCCAACCATAGATCGGCTTTCAGGAGCAATCACGAGACTTCTGGTCGTAGATCGTATCACGGATGAGCTTGCCTGCGACGGCAGAAAATTGGGCCTCGATCTTCGCCGCCCGGTGTGGTGTATAGAAATAGGTCCTCTACAAGAAGTAAAATAGAAAAGTTATATAGTATACACAAATGATTATTAAAATTTAAAAATGAATAATTTTTTACCTTGAAGTGGGCCAACCAAAAGGCCTTCCTATCTGCGGGAGCATCTGAGTAGTTAATCCAAGGCCCATCATAGTTCTGCCTCAGAAATAATCCCAGCTGTCTCTATACCGTAGGAGGCCGATATCTATACAATAATAAATTTCATGAATATATATGTACATATAATCATTTGAGAAATATATATTAACTAATTAACTTACTTTGTAGGCCCGTCCGTCCAAATCTCTATACGCGTCTCGTCCGGGGGAGTGCATGGAGGGTTGCTCTCACCTCCTGCCTGGGCAGGATCAGTCTAATCGCCATCCTCCATATGCTCGGCGTCGGCTCTCCCCATGGAGCCGTCGGTAGGAGGAATGCTGGATGCGGGAGGAATACTGGACGCGGGATCAGGAATGCTGGACGATGAGGGAGGAGTCGCCAACCTGCTGGAACTGACCTGTCCTGGTAATGGACCGGGAACAGAATGGTACACTGGCGTACTCGAAGATGAGGATGAGGGTACAGAATCTACATCCCCAGCCCGAGGCAGACAGGACTGCCTAATATAATATCCTCCGCGTCGTCCTCCTCCTGGTCTAGTCATACCTGCTAATAACATATGACAATAAAACAAATGTTTGCCATTAAAATTGTTTTGATTGAAATCTTAATACAAACAGAACAGTGATACAATATAGGACTTAGATGTAGTCCTAGGAGTACACTTTTGTTTAAGCTGGGTCCTTAGTGCCAATGGAGCGAGTGGTAATGCGTTGACTCCGTTGACCGGCTGACGACGGTTATCGGTTCTCTGAAGGTGTTGATTGCTCTGGGTGCTGGAGCTTGCTGAGAGGAGGAAGACGTTGAGTGTCTAGAACTGCCTCTCGGTGATTCTCTGTTGTCGATTCTCTCTGTGTTGTGAGTCTTCTGTTCTGAGTCTCTGTCTCTGTGTGAAGGAGATGATCCTTCTATTTATAGTTTTGCAGGCTGGCTGCTCATGCGCGCATGCAGGATGCACCGGTGTGGGGATGCCACGTGGAGGTCGCTGATGGAGGCGCACGGATGCTACGCCCTAATCGAGGGGGAGAACTCTTCATACTGCTGTTGTGAGCCGGCACGTAGCAGAGAGAAGATCTTTCCGTTGCTGAAATCTTGGATGAGTTGAGTCAAAAGACACGTGTCGTCGACTTATGGTTCGAAGATCTCGGATTTGGTGGAGAGAAGTGATCTGGTGAGCTGCGCCTTGGATTGGGCGTAGGAGGAGGCTGCGGCTCATAACCTTTAGGAGTTACAAACCATTTGGGGCGCATGGCTTTTGAGGCGCATGTAGGCAACTTTCCTTCTGTCTTTCGGGATCAGAGAGCAGTCTGAGGCGCATGGCTTTTGAGGCGCATACTGATTTGGACGCATGGCCGTAGAGGCGCATGCTGATGGTGGAGTGGCCACGTGGCAGTAGCCGTCGAAATAAAGTCATGATGATGCTGACGTTGCCGACGCTTCGTTTTCTGAATAGAACTGTCAACTGTTCAGACTTTGGGAGGCGTGCTGCCAACTCTGTCAGTTCAGCATTTAATGTTGGTAACGTTCGATGGACAGCTGAGTGGGCGCATCGGTTGGCGTTCCACTTGGTATGGGGATGTGTGAGGGCGCACCCTCTGTAATGCGCCGAGTACTGTAGGGCGCGTCTGTGTGATGCGCCTGATGCCGAAGGGCGCGTCCGTGTGTTGCGCTGTCTGGCTGGCGTATCGGACATGTCTTTTAATGATGCGGCTGTCTCGCTCTTCGAGTGCTATAAATAGCCGTTTGGCTGAATTCGAGGCGTCCGGTTCATCCATTTAATGTAAATTCATTGCACGGAATTCGGAGGGTCATCCACTTGGCGCATGGGTTTGATCTGCCCGGCCTATAAATAGTGGCATGGAGAGACGATTTGCTTCTTATTCCCTCATGTTCTTCCAACATGAACTTGAACATGCGGGTGCATTCTGTTGACGAAGTGCTCCCGAGGGTGAAGATGAGACGCTGTGTTGTCTTCGATGCACTTGAAGGTGACTGTTACATCCAAAAGACGGAGTTGAGGGCTTCCGAGGCAGGCGGAAGGTGCCTGTTGCATCCAAAGATAGGGATGCTCGGGCCTTGTCCCCGTTATTCCGGAAGAGCCGTAGATCGGAATGGCGGTGCTAGGCTTTAGTCGCGGTTTCGATCACGGTCTTCCTTCGGCTTTGGAGGCTCTTTCGAAGCCTTCCCTGGCCACAGCATTTGCGGTGCTCTTCTCTTCCTTGGTTCCAGCCAGAGGGTTAAATGCTTTGCTTGGCGAAGCACTTATCAGGTGAGCCTGGCTGGAAGAGCGGCACATAACTGGGTTCTGCTCGGCCAGATAAGCCTGGCTGGAGGAATTTGGCTGAAGGGATGCGCATAGCTGGGCTGCTGAAGGGATGCACACAACTGAGCTAGATGCACATGACTGAGCTGCTGAAGATATGGTGGGATGCGCCTGGTTGGAGGCGCATGATGTCTCCTGCGCCTGACTGACAGCGCATGGTGACTGGCAGCGTATGATGACTGCTGCGCCTAACTGGAGGCGCATGGTGGCCGCTGGCTGTAGACTTAGGATCTTTCCTTTGTAGAAATTCTCCTTTGTACAACCTTTTCTAGACATGTAATAGACTTTTTTATATATAAATAAAAAGTCCTTCTTCAAATGTCCATGGTTATTGACTTTGCTGTGAAGTGTTTTGTACGAGTCCTGGCGCATGTCTGGCGCATGGTCTTTCTGATTGTAAAATTCCATGCTTCTACAAGACCCCCTTCAAAGTTTTCAAAACTTTTGAATAAGTTTTGGAATACTTTGAATAAGAAGCATGGAGTTCAGGGAGCATGATTTCTGGGCGCATGCCTGTTCGGGCGCATGCTCTTCTCAGTTAATAATGATGGTGCCTCGGTAACCGAAAAGATTAATGATGATCTTTTGGTTTTATTTGCTGCTATCCTTGCACAGAACCCGAGGCGACGGCCGAGATCACACGTCATCTGTTCACGCGTACGACCAAGCCCTATAAATAGGTAAGAGTTGGAGAGAGAAAGGGTTCTTCTTCTCTGTGCCTCTGCTTCTTTAGAGTTTCTTCTTCAAAACCCTAACTTTTCCTTCCTCGAGAGAATGGCTCCCAAGACTCCTCGCAGTGCTGTCGGTAAGGGGAAGGAGAAAGCGAAGGAGTCCGCCGATGAGGATGTACCTATCACTCTTGCGCCTCTTGTCGACGTTCGTCCTGAGGTGACAGGTAGGTTTCGTCTCTGCTTTGGGCCCTGTGCCCTAACTGCCGACGCGTATAGACTTCGGTCTTTAATGATACGCCGAGGTTCTATCCTGCCGACGTGCATAGGTTTATACCTTTATCATGCACCGAGGTTTTAATGGATGACGCGCATGGGTTTTATTCCCTGCAGATGCGCCGAAGCCTTTGCTGACGCATATGGGCTCACGCTCTGATAATGCGCCGAAGCTCCAATGCCAACGCGCATGGGCTTACGCCCTGATGATGCGCCGAGACATGCTGACGCGCATGGGCCTATGCCCTGATGATGCGCCGAAGCAGATGCGCATGGGTTCATACCCTGGCAATGCGCCAGTCTGCTTGACATATTTTGTCTTTTTGCCTAACTTCCACTTTTGTCGTGCCAGTGTCGATGACGATCCCTTTGTTGAATGAGGTCCTCCTGGACGCTTCTCTTTGTCAGATGGGAGTTGATTTTGATGAGGCGGTGATCAACCCTGCAAAGGATGCTATCCTTCAGGACCAACCTCGTGAGAGGATGCTACAAATCCAGGTCCAGTTGCCGCTTTTCCTCCAGAGTATGATGGAGAGCGGTAAACTGAAGTTTGCTGATTCTGAAGGTGTGACTTTCTTAAAGCCTGCCTTTCTGTTTGGCGACCGATTAGTCTCTTCCGAAGCGAAGATATTGAAGAACAGAGAAGACTGGTTCTTTGCTGCTAAGGGCATGATGTTATACATGCGGCAGGTTGACCGTCAGTTGCCACTGACAGCCTTTTATCGTCTAGCTTCGAAGAGAAGGATGGGTTGGGAACTTACTCCTTCTCAAGGAGGTGCCTTGGGGGGTTCCCTTTCGATTGACACCACCTCGAACCAACGAGACACCTTGACCGCCTCACGAACCGGTTCTTCGTTCAGTTACCGAGCTTTGCGTCCCGGGGGCATCTATAGTGAAGTCCCAAATGATACGTTTCCCTTCAGTGCCCCGACTTTTACAAATCGGATGCTGACGTTGAAGGTCACGTATCCGACAGCTGGTTTTAGAGTCGAAGGTTGGTGTCACTACATCCCAAAGTGGGACGAGTTGACCTCCTGGGTGCTTTCCAGGTTCAAAGTTGAGCTTAAAGAGATAGGGCTGACTGCCGCCATTCGGGCCACGCAGGCAGGCGTGGACCTCAATAAGCCGATATTTCTTGCGCTCTTGGAGCTTTTCAACGCCCAGACTGGCAGCTTCTTTACTCCAGTGGGGGAGTTGGGATTGGCCCTTCATGAGATGTACGAAGTGTCCAAGCTTCCTTGGGGCTCGGAACCGTACGAGGAATATTTTCCATCAAATGAAGAGATCCAGGTCTTGGAAGATAAGGACCCGGAGATGATGGCCGTTTTCAAGAAGGTGATGAGCCATCATTATCTGATGCACCGGAGGGACAAGGGTAAGACCCAGCCTCACGTGACTGCTTGGAGGGACTATGTCTTCAGGCAGGATTTGGCGGATCCTTCGAGGATCCGGTTTGCGACTCCACAAGGCTTGAACCCCGCGGAAGTGAGTTCTGAAATAACCCGGCTGGACGAGAGGGCCCCATATTCCAATGAGAGCGGCAAGGATACGTACAGCTGTTTCTGGCACTGCGCGCACCGGATGTCGTCTAAGGCAGTGTTGACGGCCTACTTGATGATATGGCTCCGGGATTGCATATTTGCAGGGGGATCCGGTGCCGTTGAGAGGGTACATCGGAATCACATTTTGCCTACAGTGAAGTTGGCCTTTGGACGACCTTTAGCTCTCCTCCCCGCGATGGTGTGCAACCTGTTGCGCGGTTTGAGGTCTTTTGCTGATGATGTGATCCACGAGAAAGATAATAATGACAACTTTCCCCGGGCCGAGCTGCCTTTCCATTATCTTATGGGGTGGCTGATCTTACATCATCCGAATGTGATGAGTCCTGGCCCTGAGGAGGACCATGTTGAAGGAGATGCCTTCATTCGCCGCTTCTACAAGAGGAAGTGGTCTTACACTGGCGTCCCCGTTTGTAGGAGGGTTTTGTCCTTCCTTCAGGGGTGGGAAATCGTGAAGGTTGGCCCGATCTTCAAAAATTTTGAGGCCGACCAGGATTTGGTTGATTCTGGCGAGGATGCGGTTACTTTGCCGAAATGGAGTTTTCGTTGGTTGCAGAGTATCCGGCCTTCGCACCTGGTCTACCGTAATCAGAACAGATGTTATCTGGAACCGTACTTGCCAAGCCGATTTGCTCGTCAATTTGGCTATACTCAGCTAATGCTGCGGAATCCCAGTAGCAGTCTAGGCTTCATCGGGAGTTTGCTGGATGGAGCCCGGGGCTGGCAGTATTATAACGCTGGATGCACTAGCGTTAAGTTTACCACACCAGTTCACAATCCTCGGCCGCCGATCTTATATCCGGCCGCCAAGCTGTATTGCACTATGAATACTATGTCTCCTGGTTATGACAGGGAGACTAGTTTCATCATTGGAACCCAGTTGGAGGCAACAACAAATATGTTGGTGGCAGCTCGGTCATATCGTCCACCAGAATTGGCGGGGTATCGGGCTGCTGCTGTGGCACCAGTGAGAGACTCGTCTGTCGGGAAAAGGCGGGCTGACCCAGAAGCTGGTTCTTCTGTACCGAAAAGGTCGAGAAGGACGTCGACCCCGAAGATTACGGAAGCGCCACTTGTAACGCCAACGGGCTCAGCTCCCGCTGAGGTAAGGAGTGCTTCATAATTCCAGTTTTTTATGTCATTGTAGCGACTTATGTTCTTCTTCTTGTAGGGATTGAAGAAGAAGTCTCGTGCTTCGAAATCGGGCACCAGTAAGCCGAAGGAGGTGGCAGGCTCTTCTGAGGAGCGCATTCCACCAATGATGATGTCTCCTGTGGAGGAGGGTCCCGAAGATGTTCCCGCGGAGGTTTTAGTATCTCCTGACTTTGAAGTCGTAACAACTTCTGGGATAGTACCATCTGCCGTGGAGGCCTTGGACGCTGAGGGTCCTACAGACTCGAGGTATCCTGATGATGAAGTGGATTGGAGTTCGTCGCCTTCTGGTGACGTCCCTCCAGCGTTGCAAGGGTCCGTTGCAGGGGCAGCAGAAGCAGTGAGGATAGAGGAGAGGGTTGATTCCCCTCCTGGTCATGATGAAGGGAGGTCGGCTGAATCATTGCCAAATCCTTCCTTGGCTTCAACCATGGACATAGAGATGGCTACTGATCAGGCGGTAGCGACAGATTCTGTCCCTGTAGAGGGACTTGAGAAGGATGAGACCCTTCTGCCGGTCTTGTCTCCTGGGGCTGGCCAGGAGATAAATGTTGATCTCCCCGTTTTGCCGGGGGAGGTAGCTGATGCTGATAGAACGTCGGGGGTAGAAGAGGTGGCCGTTGACGTCGGTGATTTCTCCGGGCTTGAGAAGGGTAAGGGTGTGGAACCCTCTGTTGCTCCTTCCACTTGGGGTACTATCACGACGCATGTGCCGGCTCCTTCTGTTCCTTCGGCTCCTCGGGCTAGCAGTCTGGCCCCTGTTGATGAAGAGCCTATTGCTGCCGAGGTTCAAACCTCTCAGATCGAGGTTGGCGGATCTTCCTCCGGTCCGCAAACTGTAGTAGCTCCCCCAACTCCTGCTATGACGCCGCAGGTGCTGGCGCATGCCGACGAGTATGTGAAGTTCCTCGTCGAGGAAGTGTACAAAATGCTGGAGAAAGGAGTATCTGTAGTGATGGATGCCAAGGGGAGCTTTACGACAGCAAAAGCTTTGGCAATGCCTTGTATCGAGCTGATCCGCGTTCACCAAGGCCATGACCATATGGCCGAAATTCTGGAGGTTTCGGTGATTGAGCTGGACGAGCGGCTCGCAAAACTGCAGCGCATCCAACGAAATGACCTCTCTGTCTTGATAGATACAGAGATAGGGAAGTTGATGGCTGAAATCGAGGCTTCCTATCGAGCCGATGTGAGCAGTTGGGAGCGTGAAGTGGCTGGGACTGAGGCTGCGACGGAGCAGTTGTCTCAATCTATGGAGAAGACGACGGAGAAGCGGGCTGCGGTGGACGCTAACATCGCAGAGGTTGATGCTCAGATGCGCCGTCTTGAAGACCAGCGGGCCCAACTTCAACTAGAAGCTGATCGTGTCCTGGCTGAACACGTGGCATTCAAGCAGGAGGAAGCGACTCTTACTCAGCGGACCCTTGCTTTGGCTCAGCAGCGACGACAGCTTGATGAGAAGTATGAGAGTAAAACTTCCGCTGAGGCTGTCGGATTAATGCGTCAAGAAGCCGAGCTGCGAGTCCAGGCGACTGTGGAAACTCGCACTGCCGACCTGAGACGTCGAGTCAGAGAGCTTTCATCCCACCCTGGAGAGGATCGGGGACTGTAGCTTCTCTTCTTTTTATGTGTTTTTGCAACTCTTGCTGGGGAAATAGCGTATTTCTGTACTCCCTTCTTTGAAAAATAAAGAAATACACTATCTTTTTTTTTGTGATATGTTCATTTTTGATCTCATGAACTTGATGATTTATGTGGACCTATTATCTTTTGCGCACCTTGGTTTTTTAGGTACAGATAATAAGTTTGAAGGAACCAACATGTTTGCTCAGAGGTAATGTGGACATGGCAATCATTAGGTTCAAATGATAGAATCTTCCTACTCAGAGGTATTTATGGACATGGTAGGAATGATCCTGGGGGATACGCTGAACAACTCAGAGGTAATGTGGACATGGAAGTTCTGCGATCAATGTACGACAACACAGGAGTTGTTTGTACGGGATGTTTACTCAGAGGTAATGTGGACGTGGTAAACATGAAGGATAGCGTAAGCTCACGAAATGTAAGGTTCCGCTTTGTAGGATGTAGAGAGACAACTCAGAGGTAATGTGGACGTGGTTATCTTTCTACGGAAGGATGCCACGGAACAGCTGGGTTCCGGAAGCGTTTGATTTTTGTGAAAAGAGGTTGTTTGGGGAAATACATGTCTTGGAGGATGTCAAGAATAGTACTTCTTTAGGAACTTGCCGTTGATGGGCATCATGAACAAGTCCCCATTAGGTTTGGCGAGGCGGTAAGCACCGTTTGAGTATACCGTCTCAATGATGAAGGGTCCTTCCCATTTGGGCTCGAACTTCCCTGGTGTCTTGTGAGTTAACACCATTGGCCTTCTGACTGCTAAAACCAGGTCGCCAACTTGGAAAGTTCTTTGCTTGACCTTCTTGTTGAAAGCCTGTGATATACGGGCTTGGTAAAGTTCGATGCGTTGTTGAGCTTGGAGACGCTTTTCGTCAAGTGTCTCCAGTTCCCGCAGACGACGACGTTGATTGTCTTCTTCTGTGAGATCGTTTGTGATTGCCACGCGGAGCGAAGGTATCTGTATCTCGAGAGGCAGTACTGCTTCGCTCCCGTAGACCAGGGAGAATGGAGTGTTGTCTGTTGGGGTCCGTACCGTTGTGCGGTAGGCCCAAAGGCATTCGCCAAGCTTTTCGTCCCAGTCGCGTTTGTTGGATGATACGACCTTTTTGAGCAGCCTAACGATAGTCTTGTTGAATGCCTCAGCTAATCCGTTTGCTGCCGGATTGTAGGCGGTTGAGGCCACGTTTTGAATGCGATTCTTGTCACAAAATCTGCTGAAAATGTGGCTGATGAATTGGGGACCATTGTCATGAATGATTCGCCTGGGTACTCCGAAACGGTAAATGACATGGTGTTTGATAAAGCTGACCACCCTGGAGCTTTTTACTTCCGCTAGTGGGACTGCTTCCGCCCATTTGGAGAAGTAATCGGTGATGGCCAGGATGAAACGATGTCCTCTTGATGAAGGAGGGGTGATTGGTCCTACAATGTCCATGCCCCAGGCTTCGAATGGCCAGGAGGCGACTGTAGGATGTAGAGGTTCAGATGGTGTATGTATGAAGTCTGCATGAAGTTGGCATGCATGGCACTTCTTAGCATATTCCACTGCGTCGGCGGCCATGGTTGGCCAGTAGTAGCCCATACGTCGCAGTCGATCTTGCAACTTAGGACCGGGTTGATGAGCTCCACAAGTTCCGTCGTGAGCTTCTTGAAGAGCCTCGGCTGCTTCTTCGTTAGACATGCATCGAAGGAGGAGCCCATCGAAGGAGCGTCGGTACAGAGTTTTAGTGGCTGTATCGTAGTAGAATCGAAGAGAGCGTCTCCTGACTGAGACGGCTTCCTTCGGATCTTCTGGAAGGATTCCGTAGATGGCGAAGTCGATGAACGGGAATCTCCAGTCTCGGACATTAACACCAGTATTTATCGGCATGGCGTGGGCCATGTGTGAGCATAGGTTGTTTTTAGGACAGACCAAGTCTCTCCCGACTACCGTGACATAGTGTTGAGTCCCGAGGGGTGCTGCCAATGAGGCCGCGAGGCCAGCCAGAGCGTCGGCCTCCAAGTTTTGTAGACGGAGTACATGTTCGATGAAGAATCCAGTAAAGGTTGAAATGATGTTCAATGCAACTTCATGGTAAGGGATCAAATCTTCATGGCGAACCTCGTATTGCCCCCGAATCTGGTTTACGACGAGTTTCGAGTCGCCGTAGGCTTCCAGATGATCCATCCCCAGCTGTTGTGCTAGCTGGAGTCCCATGACGAGTGCGTTGTACTCAACAACATTGTTGGAGCACGGCTTCGAAAGAGAGTATGCGCGCTGGATGACCAGCTGATCGGGGGAGACCAAGACTACCCCCACTCCTGCGATGATTTGGCCGTTGGGGCCCATTCTTGAAGCGCCATCGAAGAACATCCGCCAAACGGGGCTTCCTTCAGTGACGTTTGATTCTTGGACTTCATCCGGGATGTCTTCATAGAGTTTTGAAGATTCTGGGATGGGGTGTGCAGCTAAAAAGTCAGCCAGAGCCTGACCTTTGACCGCCTTCTGCGGGACAAACACCATGTTGTATGGCGTTAGTAGGATCGCCCATGTAGCCAGCCGGGAGTTTAATGACCCTGGCTTCGTCATGAGAACTCTGAGTGGATTGACTCGGGAGATGACGTGAATTGTCTGGCCCGAGACGTAATGACGAGTCTTCTGAATGGCAAACACCAAAGCCAAGCACTCCTTTTCAACGGGGTTGTACCGGTGTTCGGCCCCGATGAGTGTTCGACTGAGGTAGTAGATTGCTTGCTCGTAGCTTGCATCGCTATTTTGAGCCAGTAAAGCGCCGAAGGAATGATCCATGGCACGGACGTAGAGGAGGAATGGTTTGCCGGCGACAGGTGCCACTAGGACTGGCGGGCTTGTCAAGTAAGCCTTGATGTCGTCGAAAGCCTTTTGGCACTCCTTTGTCCAGACGTAAGAGACTCCCTTCTTCATGAGCTGAGTAAAGGGTTGACATTTACCGGAGAGGTTTGCTATGAACCTTCGGATGTATGCCAGACGTCCCTGTAAGCCCCGAAGTTCTCGAAGGTTCTTCGGAGGGTCCATGTTGAGGATGGCTTTAGTCTTCTCGGGATCGACATGAATGCCTTTTGCCGTGATGACAAAGCCCAAGAATTTGTCGCTAGAAACCCCCAGGAAGGATTTAGCGGGGTTCATTTTGAGTTGATGTGCCCGCATGAGATCAAAGACCGTCCTCAGGTCCTGTAGGTGATCTCTTTTGAGGCGGCTCTTGACTGCGATGTCGTCAATATAGCACTCAACTGTCTTGCGAAGATGTTGACGGAAGATGGTACTCATCGCTCGTTGGTATGTTGCACCGGCATTCTTCAAGCCGAAGGGCATTACTGTGTAGCAGAAAACACCTTTCGGAGTCCTGAATGACGTGTGTTTTGTGTCATCGGGGAACATCTTGATTTGATTGTAGCCTGAATACCCGTCCATGAAGGACATGCGTTCAAAGCCACATGTGTTGTCGATCATTACATCGGTAATTGGGAGCGGGAATTCATCCTTTGGGCAAGCAGAGTTGAGATCCCTGAAGTCGATACAGACTCGTATCTTCCCGTTCTTCTTGGTGACAGGGACGACGTTGGCTACCCAGTCCGGGTGTTGTTCCTCACGGATGAAGCCACTGGTCAAGAGCTTGTCCACCTCCTGATCGATGGCATTCATGATGTCCGGGCGGAAGCGTCGCTGTTGTTGTTTGATAGGTTTGGCATCTGGTAAGATGTTCAACCTATGCATCGCGATCTGTGGATCAAGACCCGGCATGTCTTCGTAGCTCCAGGCGAAGACGTCAATATATTCTTTAGCCAGTTGGACTAAAGATTCTCGGTCTTCTCCTTCCAAGCTTTTGCTGATAAAGATGGGTTTAGAAGAAGACCCATCCCCGAGGTCGATCTGCTCGACTTCGTCTTCGGTGGGACGTTCTCGTAACTCAAAACGAGACTCCCATTGTTCTCCTAGGCGTTGAGCCCAGGGTTCCTCTTCGAAGGGTTCCGGCGGTTGGTCTTCGCCTTCATCTTTCTGAGGTTGCGCCGATGTCATGTTAGCTGACAGCACTTTCCTGAAGACTGATCCGATACTGGTATCGGAATCCCACGTCGATGCTTCAGACGAGTGGGAATGTTCTATGTCTTCTGCGTCTGAACTCTCTGGAGTTAATGGCGGCGTGACATAGCCTAACCCCCGTCGAGTCCGATTATAGTAATCCTGTGGCTTTCCATTGGGCATCGAAAGCCGGACAGGGAGATGCCGACCCTTACCGTAGTTTAGGCCTTTATTGCTTTTCAGGTCGTAGCCCATCTTTTGGATGATGCGCTTTACCGTATCCGTGTACCGATAGACTTGTACTCTGCCGGTATCAGGTTCGGGCTCGATTGACGGGAGGTTCCGACGACGCTCGATTTTGCCCGAGATGATGGTGCCTTGGTCTCGGCTCCGTGGAGGGACTATGAAGACTCCTTGAGACGGGACTATTTGATTATGGTAGACGGTCGTTACTTGTGTTTGCAACGACCGTAGAGCGTTGTCTAATGTATACATGGCATTCCAGTGTGGAAGACAAGAATAATTGAAAGACACTCTATTATTGATAAAGTACGAGATTTTATCCCGTGGGATTACATTGTCGAAGGAGGGTGCGTCTACATCAGCAGAGATATATTCGCCAAGCTCCTCATCTGTAAGCACTGGGGCCGGATCAGGAGAGTCCTCCACCGCTCTGACTTTGGGGTCTGAGAGGGTTATGTGAGCCCTCTCCGGCATCTTGGATGACTGCGACGGCTTGCCTTTAAGACGCACCTTGAGAGGTGCCTCGGTTGCGCCTCCGATGAGTGGCACCTTCCCTTGTAATTTTACCACCAGGGGAGCCGCTGTTTGAGGTGGCTTTCCCTTGAGGCGTATCTTCAGGGGAGCTTCATGAGTCGGTGCTTTCCCTGATAGCTTGATGCTCATTGGAGGCGCCTTCTGGGGAGGCTTGCCCTTCAATCGGATTTTCAAGGGGGCGTCGGGAGTCATTTCGGGCTCCAAGTCCGGCTCTGTTGCCGTCTCTGCTTCATCATCGGCGTCGTTGGCTTCCTCCTCGTCAAGTGGCTTGTACAAGTCGGAATCGGTGAAGTAGGCCTCAATCCCTTTGAAGGGATCGATATCTGCAAATTCCGTCCGGATGTCGCCGTTGGTGGATACATATTTCATGCATTGGTGGAGTGTGGAGGGCACCACCATGTACTCATGTAACCATGGTCGTCCGAGTAAGATATTGTAGTTGACCTCGGCATCCACCACATAACAAGTTACCTCAGTTTTGAGGCTGCCGATGTGACACTTCAGCCGAATCTTGCCCAGTGGCTCGCTCTTGCTAGCGTTGAAGCCACTGATGGTCGTATTGGAGGGCGCCAGCCAGTACATTGGGATCCCTAGCTTTGATAGCAGCGCCTTTGGAATGATGCTTAGGGAAGACCCCGGATTGATCTGAATCCTGCTCACCTTTATCGAACCGATGTACCCTGTATAATACAACGTTCGGTTATGTCGGTGATGCTTGAGCAGCATGTCTTGTTGGGTGAAAGTTATGTTTGGGATAACTTCATCCGCACAATGACAGTGTGCACAAGTAGTTGGGAGGTCTTCAGGCTGCTTGATTTGACTGAGAAAGGATTCGGCATCCTTCAGAGCTTCGCAGAGAGCTTCTCGGGAGTCCTTGGAGAGACGCAGGAGCTCGAACAAAGACAAACGTGCAGGAGTACTGGCCAGTTGTGCCAGAATGTCAAAATTGTGGGGCTTGGCTAGCCCTGAAGCATTTTCTTTCCGCAGAGGTCTGTCGAAACGGGCCTCCACTTGCTTTTGTTTATTGGCTGCTGAGGGCTTGGATGGACCCTCCTCAGGGATGGTGCCAGGAGGCACCACTTCGGCGGCAGCTTCACCGGGCTGGGAGTTCTGTTGTGCACGCGTCTGCACAGGAAGCGCCTCTTCCGTTGAAGAAGAGACCGTGCGGCAAGACTTGATCTTCCTGCCTTTTGCTTTGGAGGTAGGGCGTACCTCCGGTTGAGTTACCTCGGAGACGAGGTCGGGGTGAACCCAGAGGACCTCTCCTCGAGATGTGGTGAGTGGGACAAGTCCACTCACATTCTCACGGGTGGGTGGCAAGTTCACCACCTCCATTGTCGCCTTAGGGATGGGGACGACGCCATCTTGTGTGGTAGTCGGCGGCAAGGTGCCGAACTGAAGTGACACCACATTAGCTGACACCGTCTTCTCTTCGTAGTCGACGGAGATTACATCCGTATTGATCATGCGCTGGATGTAATTTTTGAGGATGTAGCAGTCCTTAATTGGGTGTCCGACAAACTGATGGTAGTGACAGTACCTCGGGTTGTCCACTTTCCCGACTTTATCGGGCCGCTTCGGGTCCGGAAGCTTGATCTTGTCACCCTGCTTCAGTATCTCAAAGAGTTGCAGGGTGTCGTCATCATTGAATGAATAAACCTCCTTGGGTCTCGGTGCCAGTGGAGGCTTTTGAGTAGGCACAGATGCGCCTTTCGAGGCATTAACAGTCAATGCCTGTTTCCCCTTTGTTTCTCGTCCGGAGTTGTTGATTGCAGACTTTTTCCCCTTATCGTCAAAGGCGGGGAAGCTAACACCCAGAAGACGTGCATTGGCCGCCTTCTTCTCTGCAGCTTCAGCTTCGATGATTAGGGAGCTCCAGTCGGGAGGGGGAGTTGAGTTAAGCCAGAGCTTTACTGCAGGCAGCATGTTCATACTGCAAGCGGAGAGAAGTGCATGCTCTGGCATGCCTAGAGGTAGCCTGAAGCAGGCCTGACAGAAGCGTTCGATGAATGCCCGAACCGTTTCCTTGTCCTTCTGGCGTATCTCAATGAGAGACGCCATCGTCATGTCCTTCCCACCGTCGTAGAAGCGGTCGAGGAAGAGGCGTGTCAGGTCGTCGAAGGACGATATAGAATTATCGGGGAGGCTGCAGTACCAGTCATACGCCACCCCTTTCAGGGCCCCAACAAAGATGCTGGTGAGGAGCGCGTCCTCCTTCGGAAGAGGCCCTGTCTGTGACTAGAAGTACGTCAGGTACCGTCGTGGAGAGTCCTTTCCGTCATACGGCGTGAGTGTTTGTGGTTTATACTTTGGGGGATAAACCACCTTGTTCCACTCAAGGGGATAAGGCTGGGGAATGCCCATCTTCTGGCGCTCCTCCTGCCTGTTCTTGGACTCGAAGCGCTCCCGCAGATCTTTGATCATTTCGACCACGTCCTCCGTGGAGCTAGGAGTCGGGGAAGGAGGTACCACCTGGAGTGGAGCGTTTGAGGGCTCCGACGTCCGGGGTGCTTCTGTGTCTGAGGGTGTTCGTTGGAGGGGCACACTCGACTCTCCATTGGCTCCTGGGTCGGGACCATTTGAAGGTGTCCTGATCAAGGCCGACCGCATCTCAAACACTGCTTGAGTCAGTGCTTGCATTGAGGCAGAGAGGGTTTTGAGTCCTCCCTCTAGCGAGTCTATGCGCTGGACAATGTCCTGTGGCGGCGCATCAGTCTCAAGATCACCCCCGGTCATGTATACTGTCATGACACGGCCGGAAGTGGATGGATCAGTTGAGGCTTTGCTCTCAGCCTCGCTCTCATGTGGGGGAGTCACTTCTCCTGGTGTTTGGCCACCCCCAGCCACATTCTGGAGTTCGTCTTCGACAGGCGCATCTGCAAGGGCCTGACTGCCCTCAGCTCTGTCTTGAAGGGCCTCTTCGTTTCCAGCACTACCCCCGGCGGTGTCCTGGAGGACATCGTCATTTTGAGGGGCTTCAGGGAGGCCATCTTCGCCTTGATGAAGATCCGCCTCAGCTGTGCTTTGGACATCTTCGTCTTCGGAAGGAGGCTCGACAAGGGTCTGGCTACCCCCAGCTTCCTCCAAGAACTTCTTCCTCGACCGAGTGCCTTCGAACACTCCAGAGGTCGAGACAGCTGCCTTGGTTTTTCTCGGCTGGCTTTTGGATGAAGATGAGGAATTGGCAGTCGTCTTCCGGACAGATGAGGAGTTGGAGATCACGTTGCATGAAGCAACCTTTAGCTCCTCTTCTGCTGACACCTTCGTCCCAAGGCGATGTCGGAGGGGTGTCGATGATTGTAGCCGTTGGAAGACCGACTGCTTTGGTGGTACTACCGTCTTGCAACAGCAGTTGATGGTGACCACTGCACAAGTGTGCCCCATGAGAGGCGCATCGTGCTTGTTGGTCAACTCTCCTGACCGGCGCTTGTGAGTGATCACGTTGCGCAGGTCGTTGGAGGAGAGTGCTACCCTCACACCCCTCTCAGGCGCATGGCAGGGCCAAGCGCCGGGGTGGTCGGGTGAGTGCTGCGCCCCCTGTTCTAATACCAAGCAGGCATCACGATCAGTAGTGGGGGAACCACAGCATTTGAAGTGACTTGAACGGACCTCAAACGCACAACCAGAGGAGGCGCGGGAATTCAAGACCACTGAGTTTGCCTCTCTCGGCTTGGTTGTGCACGCAGTGAATGCGCCCAAGCGAGATGAGGACTTTGAAGGTCGACTCGTTGTTGGTACAGAAGCACTTGAGTCAACCTTGTATAGCTTGCCATCGGCAGCGTGCGTGATCGTAAGCGCGTGCCTCTGGCCGGCTGCTGGCATAGCACGTTTGTGGCGCATGGCCCGTGCCGCCTTGGATTTCTTCGTACCAGCCCGTTGGGGCGCATAGTACTCAGCATCCAAATTCTCCTCGCCATTACAGCGAGCGAGTCTGTCAAAGACAGAGGCTCTTTGTGGCGCATCAGAAGTGATGTGCGGGGCATTGGCTGCGCCCCTGCTCCGTCGACGTATCTTTCTCGCCTGAGAGGAAGATGGCTGGGGAACGTGGTCAGCCGCACGCTTCTCCGAGAGATGCGCTGCATCAGCGGGCGCACCTTGACTGCTGAGGACGTCAGCAGAAAGGGAAGGCTGGACGGGCGCATCCCCTTCAACGGTGGTGCCCGAAGCGTCGACTTTGCGCACCCAGACTGCGCGGGTCTTCTTCGGCTTCGACAGTCGCTTCGAAGGACTCGCACTTCCTTCATAAATGAACTCCTTGTACGCCTGTTGATTGAGGCGCACTACCAGCGTCTTGTGGGAGGAGCCCACCTTCACGTCGTCGGCCTGTGACACGACCTTCTCGGTAGAGGAGAAAGAAGTCCCCAGCAGAGTCGCCAGCTTGTTTGCCATTAAAATTGTTTTGATTGAAATCTTAATACAAACAGAACAGTGATACAATATAGGACTTAGATGTAGTCCTAGGAGTACACTTTTGTTTAAGCTGGGTCCTTAGTGCCAATGGAGCGAGTGGTAATGCGTTGACTCCATTGATCGGCTGATGACGGTTATCGGTTCTCTGAAGGTGTTGATTGCTCTGGGTGCTGGAGCTTGCTGAGAGGAGGAAGACGTTGAGTGTCTAGAACTGCCTCTCGGTGATTCTCTGTTGTCGATTCTCTCTGTGTTGTGAGTCTTCTGTTCTGAGTCTCTGTCTCTGTGTGAAGGAGATGATCCTTCTATTTATAGTTTTGTAGGCTGGCTGCTCATGCGCGCATGCAGGATACGCCGGTGTGGGGATGCCACGTGGAGGTCGCTGATGGAGGCGCACGGATGCTGCGCCCTGATCGAGGGGGAGAACTCTTCATACTGCTGTTGTGAGCCGGCACGTAGCAGAGAGAAGATCTTTCCGTTGCTGAAATCTTGGATGAGTTGAGTCAAAAGACACGTATCGTCGACTTATGGTTCGAAGATCTCGGATTTGGTGGAGAGAAGTGATCTGGTGAGCTGCACCTTGGATTGGGCACAGGAGGAGGCTGCGGCTCATAACCTTTAGGAGTTACAAACCATTTGGGGCGCATGGCTTTTGAGGCGCATGCAGGCGACTTTCCTTCTGTCTTTCGGGATCAGAGAGCAGTCTGAGGCGCATAGCTTTTGAGGCGCATACTGATTTGGACGCATGGCCGTAGAGGCGCATGCTGATGGTGGAGTGGCCACGTGGCAGTAGCCGCCGAAATAAAGTCATGATGATGCTGACGTTGCCGACGCTTCGTTTTCTGAATAGAGCTGTCAACTGTTCAGACTTTGGGAGGCGTGCTGCCAACTCTGTCAGTTCAGTATTTAATGTTGGTGACGTTCGATGGACAGCTGAGTGGGCGCGTCGGTTGGCGTTCCACTCGGTATGGGGATGTGTGAGGGCGCACCCTCTGTAATGTGCCGAGTACTGTAGGGCACGTCTGTGTGATGCGCCTGATGCCGAAGGGCGCATCCGTGTGATGTGCTGTCTGGCTGGCGCATCGGACATGTCTTTTAATGATGCGGCTGTCTCGCTCTTCGAGTGCTATAAATAGCCGTTTGGCTGAATTCGAGGCATCCGGTTCATCCATTTAATGTAAATTCATTGCACGGAATTCGGAGGGTCATCCACTTGGCGCGTGGGTTTGATCTGCCCGGCCTATAAATAGTGGCATGGAGAGAAGATTTGCTTCTCATTCCCTCACGTTCTTCCAACATGAACTTGAACATGCGGGTGCATTCTGTTGACGAAGTGCTTCCGAGGGTAAAGATGAGACGCTGTGTTGTCTTCGATGCACTTGAAGGTGACTGTTACATCCAAAAGACGGAGTCGAGGGCTTTCGAGGCAGGCGGAAGGTGCCTGTTGCATCCAAAGATAGGGATGCTCGGGCCTTGTCCCCGTTATTCCGGAAGAGCCGTAGATCGGAATGGCGGTGCTAGGCTTTAGCCGCGGTTTTGATCACGATCTTCCTTCAGCTTTGGAGGCTCTTTCGAAGCCTCCCCTGGCCACAGCATTTGCGGTGCTCTTCTCTTCCTTGGTTCCAGCCAGAGGGTTAAATGCTTTGCTTGGCGAAGCACTTATCAGGTGAGCCTGGCTGGAAGAGCGACACATAACTAGGCTCTGCTCGGCCAGGTGAGCCTGGCTGGAGGAATTTGGCTGAAGGGATGCGCATAGCTGGGCTGCTGAAGGGATGCACACAACTGAGCTGGATGCACATGACTGAGCTGCTGAAGATATGGTGGGATGCGCCTGGTTGGAGGTGCATGATGTCTGCTGCGCCTGACTGACAGCGCATGGTGACTGGCAGCGCATGATGACTGCTGCGCCTAACTGGAGGCGCATGGTGGCCGCTGGCTGTAGACTTAGGATCTTTCCTTTGTAGAAATTCTCCTTTGTACAACCTTTTCTAGACATGTAATAGACTTTTTTATATATAAATAAAAAGTCCTTCTTCAAATGTCCATGGTTATTGACTTTGCTGTGAAGTGTTCTGTGCGAGTCCTGGCGCATGTCTGGCGCATGGTCTTTCTGATTGTGAAATTCCATGCTTCTACAACAAATATACATATTTATATGATAGACATCACATATTTTTGAAAAATCTCATAGTCACAGATAAAAATGTCACTAAAGTGTCACAGATTTATATGATAGAAGTGTCACTAAAGTGTCAAATATGATGATAAAATAAACGTACAGATTTAATCCTCTTCTGAAAATTCATCTAGTTCGTTTAGCTCATCTTCTTTTTCTTCTTCTTCTTCTTCTTCTTCTTCCTCCTCTACATCTTCACTTTCATCTGCATCTTCCTCTTCAGATAATTCTACTTCTTTTACACAATTAGATGTGTAATGATGAACTTCCGTCGTGTCCACTTCTATAATATTTGTTACAAGAGGTAGTTCTCCTCTTAATAAGCTATATCGTCAACCTCAAAGGTATTTCTAGCTTTGTTCTTGCATACTGCCCACCAGTCCGACCTTATTGTTCCCCGTTTAGGATAACTTGTGAAGTACACGAGCTGAACCTGACTTGATAGGACAAATGGTTCATAGGCTTGATATCGACGCCGATAGTTTATATCCACAAGACCGTGCTTGTTTACTTTCCAACCTTGACCTTCAATCAGATCGAACCAATCACACCTGAATAACACAATCTTAGCAGGCTCTATTCCATAACTATATGTCAGCTCCACAATCTCCCATAGGACGTCGTAGAAATCGTTGTCCGTATCAACATCTTTGTAGTTCGAAGATTTGATACACAAACAGCTGTTTTTGGTAGAAGCGAGATCCACAAAGTTGTCTCTGATCGGGCAAGTTGTTGACTTGAACCTAAATCCATTAACACAGTAGCTTGGCCATATTTTTGTAGCATAAATTGGTCCCTTGGCTAGCGTTATAATAGACTCATTATCAAGTCTTGCGTATGGACGATCGACCTAAATACCACGAAAAAATAAATTAAGCTCATTCTCAAGTGCATATACAGAAAGGTAATTACAGAGTTCTCAAGTCTTACATATGCACTCAACCATGATGGAAAATAACGCCTTATTTCTTGTTCTAGTTCTTCTTCTGTTATGTGTGGCCTACCTGACCTCACATCATCATTAAATATGCTGAAAACAACATTGTTCAATTAATGTAATAGTATAATAATCAATACTATTAAAATAATATAGACGTATTAATTACTTACCCCTCCAGCTTCTCTACTTCATCATCGTCGTAGTTGAGTAATACATACACCTGAGCAGCCCTTAGCTCATCATCGTTCAGATATCTCTTCTTCATTTTACCCGATGGCTTTCCTGGGGCATTGAATACCTTCAGTATTGTATCATTACATTCATGATCTCCGTCGTCGTTTTTGGAAGCTCTTGTTCTATTAGTTGCAACATGAGACTTGAAATACATCAAACAAAAGTTTGTAATCTCCTCGAGAACATATGCTTCACAAATAGAACCCTTGACCCGTGCCTTATTTTTCACCTTTCTTTTTAGGTGATTCAAATATTGCTCGAACGGGTACATCCATCGATATTCGACGGGTCCACCAACACGTGCCTCATAGGATAGATGAATCGGCAAATGCTCCATAGAGTCGAAGAATCCAGGAGAAAACACCCTCTCTAGCTTGTACAGTGTTACCGCAATGTCCTTCTCTTGCTTTTCTAGACGATCAACGAGCAATTTCTTAGAACAAAGATCCCTGAAGAATATGCTAAGCTCCGTCAATGGATCCCAAACTGCCTGCGGTAAGAATTCCCGAAATACAATTGGAATTAACATCTCCATGAATACATGACAATCGTGGCTCTTCATACCCGTCAATTTGTTTTCCTTCGGATCGACACATCTTCTCAGATTTGACACATATTCGTCTAAAAATTTTAGGCCCTGGATCCACCGACAAAGTCTCACTTTATCCTCCTTGTCCAGTGAGAAAATTGACTTCGACATGAAATGTTTTCCATTCTCTTCTATCAAATGCAACGCAGGGCGTTTGCATATTTCTTCTAAGTCCAACCTGGCCTTGGGATTGTCTTTCGTTTTTCCCTTTACGTCAATCACAGTATTAATTATGTTATCAAACAAATTCTTCTTAATATGCATGACATCAAGATTATGTCTGATCAGATTGGTACTCCAATATGGCAGATTCCAGAATATGCTCCTCTTTGTCCAGTTATGATCTCTACCAAATCCATCGCATTTGTACCCAGTTATAGGATCTTCGATAGCACTTGGAAAATCTCTAACCTCCTCCCATATCGTGGCTCCGCACCACCTTGGCGATGGATCACCCTTCTCTACAACGCCGGTACGGAATGCATTCCTGTTCCTTCTGAACGGATGATCTTTTGGCAAAAATTACCGATGATAATAAAAAAAGCACGATTTTCCTCCGTGTTTCAAGCGAAAAGCCTTAGTACGGTCAATGCAATACGGACATGAGAGACGGCCATGAGTGCTCCATCCAGATAATATTCCATAGGCCGAAAAGTCGTTGATGGTCCACATAAGGGTTGCCTTCATCTGAAAATTCTACTTCCTGGAAACATCGTACGTGTTAGCGCCTATTTCCCATAATTGATTCAACTCATCTATCAAAGGCTGTAAGTACACCTCAATGTTCCTCTTGGGATTGTTCGGACCAGGAATTATAACGGTTAGTAATATGTACTGAGTCTTCATGCACATCCAAGGCAGTAGGTTATACGGAGTGACAATCACAGGCCAGCACGAATACTGGGATCCAGAAAGATCAAAAGGAGTAAAACCGTCAGAAGATAGCCCCAACCTGACATTACGCGGATCTGAAGCAAAATCAGGATACACTCGATCAAAGTGCTTCCACACTTCTTCATCGGATGGGTGATCCAACACTCCTTCAATCTGTTCTCGCATGTGCCAACTCATATTTTCGGTCGTCTCTTTCACCATAAATAATCTTTGCAACTGCGGCGTTAAAGGCAAGTAGTGCATTGAATCGGTCGGTCTTCTTGCACCGGTAGACCTTCATGTACTAGTTGTCTTATAGCGATTAGCACCACAAAATCTGCACACATCTGCGTCCTTGTCGTCTTTGTAGTACAGCATGCACCCATTGCAACAAGAATCAATTTTCTCGTATCCTATCCAGAGCGATCTCACCCTCCTCTTAGACCGATATAAGTCTTTAGGTAACTTAGCACCCGCCGGCAAGATCTCTATAATCAACTCCAACACTCGGTTGTAGCATTCTTACGACATATTAAAATCTGACTTAATGCTCAACAGTCTTGTAACCACCTCCAACGGTGAATGATCCTCACAACCAGGATACAATGGAGTCCTTGTATTCTCCAGCAACTCCATGAACTTTGCAGCATCGACATTCGGTGCCTCCTCAGCTGCATCATGAACGAAACTAGGTCCCGTAGCGTCGAAAACTATGTTCACGCACCCGTCATCATATGCATGATTATCTGAAACAAAATTAGGTCCCGCATGCATATACGGCTCAACATAAGGCTCCGGCTCTGATGCTAAAGACACAAGTTCTCCGTGTGCAGTCCACTGATAGTAATTAGGCGTGAAACCCTTCGAGTACAAATGATATGTCACTTCCACTTCTGGATAATATTTTACGTTATGATATTTCACACAATGACACTTAATTTTGGTACCGTTCATGTATTGAGGGAACGCCTTAGCAAACTGCAGGAACTGCTCTACTCCTGCTATGTACTCATCCCGCACACCACACATATCATCAGGATGACGATTGTACATCCATGAACGATTCCGCAAGTAGTAATTCATATCCATTTGGAAATAATTCTGTAAAGATGGACACACATGTTCAGCACAGTAACTAGTCAAACTGGGTGAAGTTGAGTTGACTAAGTCAATATCTTGGACTCCTTGGTCAAACTAGGCCAAAATTAACTCTTAGTCAACTCTGGTCAACTCTAGTAGTCAAACTAGGTCAACTATGGTAAAACTAGTCAATGCCACCATTCTAGGCCCTAACTAGTCCATACTAGCTAGCACACACCATTCAAGGCTATACAAGCCTAACCTATAATTCAAGTACCAATAATAACCAAAGTCAACTCAAGCTATCTCATACACACAAGTAATATCTATATAGATATATACATACAATATATATATATATATATATATATATATATATATATATATATATATATATATATATATATATATATATATATAGGCATGCATATACTATATCCCTATATTACAAGACAAGGCAACTTTCATGCATTCATATATTTAGACACTCTAACATAGGCTATATGCCTATATCACATATGAGTTACATGATATAGTTATGTATATATGTATACAATACCATCTATCAAACTTATATATAGAGAGAGAAGTAGAGAGTGGGTGGTGTGTGTACATACACATGTGAATGGGGGGTGAGTGTGTTGACTGTTACATGTGACAGTCACATGTATGTGTATATGAGGGAGGCTAACATGCTTGTATTAGGCTATATGTGTGTGTGTACCTAGGCAAGAGTGAGTGAGTGAGTGAGTGATGTGAACTATGGGTCAGTCCAATCTGGACAGTGAGGGTATTTACTGTGTTCAGTCAAATAGGAAAGGAAAGAAAAGAAAATCAGTTCATTTCACACAATATTACATACTCCTATAACATATTTCAGACCCATTCACCTCAAACCCAAATCGAAAACCCAAACTCTAACCAAATCACCCCAAACTTGAAACTCAGTCAACACACATATAGATACACTACACTAGGGTTTTAAGCATGTAAATTAAAGCATTAAACTAGGTTAAAATGGTTGTCAAACTGGGTTTTCAAAACTGGAAAATACAGTAAATTAACAAGGTATCAGTCAACATAGGGTATTTAGAAATTGATATATAAAAACATGTTAAAATACAAAATAAATGGTTGGTAAAGGATCTAGGCTATGTGTACGTGTCCAACATAGTGTCTCGTGTCCACCACAACATGACACAGTGTGTCCATGTGTGTGGCTGTCTGTCTGTCTGTCTGTGTGTCCGTGTGTGTGTGTGTGTCTCTGTGTGTGTGTGCGTGTGTGTGTGTGTCCGTGTGTCCGTAGAAGAAGAGGAGGAGGAGGAGTTAGGTTAGGGTTTACCTGAGCTCGAGGAGGAGGAGCTCGAAGGGGGGGAGTAGGGGTCGCCGGGGGGAGGGAGTCGCCGGAGGAGCTCGAAGAGGGGGAGAAAATTTCGAGTGGGGGAAAAAAATTTCTAGTGGGGGAAAAAAGAACACAGCGTGCCCTAAGTAAAATAGTTAGCGACGTATGGAGGAGACGTCGCTAACCGTCGCCAATTTTTAATATATGGCGACATATTTAATAATATGTCGCTAAGCGTCACTAATTCCGTCGTATAGCGACGAATTTCTAGGACGTCGCTAATATGCAAAAAATTGGCGACGTTTTTTGTTGGCGTCGCTAATTTCGTAATGCTAGACATTGCTTACGTAGTTGGCATGTTTAGCAGGTATCTTCCAATCTAGGGAGCAGGTTACATTGGAGTGCAGTTAAGTGGATTCTTCGATATCTTTAGGGCACTGCTAATTGGAAACTTTTATTTGAGAATGACGATCCAAATCAGGTTGGGTATATGGAGGCTGATAGAGCTGTAGATGTGGATACCTGGAGATCGGCTTGGACTATGTTATGATGTTTGCTGGTAGGGTATTTTTGTGGTAGTCGCGATTGTAGAAGTGTGTTGTCTTGTCTATGACAGAGGCATAGTTTATTATGGCGATAAAGGCTTGCAAGGAGTTACTATGGTTGAAGAAGTTTCTACAGGAAGTGGGGTTTAATCAAGGGCAATATGTTTTGCTATGCTAGCCAAAGTGCAATCCATCTTAGAAAGAATCCAACGTTTTATAGTCGATCCAAGTATATTATAACTCTCTATCATTGGATAGTAGATGTGCTTGAGGCGAAGGATGTGGTGCTTGAGAAGGTTCACACGGAAAACAATGGAGCAGATATGCTCACGAAGGTTCTACCATGTAGAAAGTTTTACTGTAGGAGGATCGTCGGTCTGACGAGCTTCTTTACCTAGTTGGGAATGTGAAGATTTGTTGGAGTTGGGTGGGATTCCCAACCTATATGAAGAAGTGCAACGAGCATCATCCGTGTGTCGGAGAAGGTCGAGGCGTCGGAGGCGACGAAGGCAAAGTTTTTCTAGCGAATTTCAGCAAAATAATATTGCTTCGGTATACCAACGGTATACTGTTGGTATATCGCCAATATTGATTTTTGACTGCTGTTACGTATTGTTTCGTGGGTGTTTCGATCCGCTGATTTGCTATACCGCTTACGAGGCTAAAAGCTACTTTTGGGTATTTTCATACACCAGTGGATCCTTTTGGACTGTTCGAAACTTACAAGATTGTAGGGTATATATTTAGGTTTTTTCAGCCCTAATCCATCAACAACAAGATCTATCTTACAACATTTTGAGAGAGAAAGAGGGGATTGATGGCTACATCGAAGGGAAGATTGTTTTGGATATTTTTAATTCTCGTTGCCTTTTGTTTTCGAAAGTTTGGTATCCATTTCCATCGTCCAAGTAGTTGTGGTGGTCCATTTAGATTGATGAGAAGCTTGTAGGGATTGTAATACTCTAATTCAATAGTGGATGATTTATAGGGTTGAACTCCGATTGTCCCCTATTTTTTTCTAAGGATTTTTCACATCAAAAATTGATGTGACCGCGTTTTGTTTTTTGTGTGATATTGGCAATTTGGTTTTCCGCATTTTTCTTCGATTTTTTTGCAGTCAATTTGGTTTTTGTCCGAGGGTTGTGGCCTAGTGGTTGCAACGTGGGGCTCCCGTGGGGGAGACCACGGTTCAAGCCCCCCTGGACGCCAGCTGGGTGGCTTTGTTCTACGGGCGTGCCAAGCCTACATGTATGTGGTGGGGGCTCCCTGTTGAGCACTATGGGTTGTAGACCCCTCTCTGTGAAAGGAGGACCCCCTGTTGAGCACTCTGGGTTGTAGACCCTACTCCGTTCGGGTTGGCTGGGTGGTTATGCCACATATCTGAGAGGAGCAAGGACGGACATAATATATATATATATATATATATATATATATATATATATATATATATATATATATATATATATATATATATAAGTTGCGTCCGAGGCCTTCTGGCAGAGGGCACACCTGCCTAGGCATCACTATAAAAGTTGCGTCCGAGGCCTTCTGGCCGAGGGCACACCTGCCTAGGCGTCACGCGTTGTGTCAATATATATATATATATATATATATATATATATATTTGAGATGTTCGGCGATACACACAGGACTTTGCATGCTGCAGTGCATACCTTTTCGGCCCATTGTCCCCCAACTTCCACCATTATTATAAATGAAAGGAATAATACGTCGTGGCTCGATTCAATGATCTTCCGCCACCTAGCCAGGGTTTTTTATCTCTCGTCGGTAATCACAAGCGTCACTCGAATTTGGTAATACCACTAAATAAGTATCTAGCTTAATTAATTTTAAAGGTAATCTAAAATCTAAATATAACAAATTAAAACTTATCCTAAAAATTCTAAAACATCATATCTTTTTAAATATTTTGATGACTTTTATTTTATTTAAATATTATACATATATAGAGTGTAATGATAACATAAATATTTTTGATGACTTTTATTTTATATAATTTTATTTAAAAATAAAATGTTTCATCTCTCCCCCACCCTTGGGTTCTTCTTTCTATTTTCTTTTGAAAATAACAATATAGTACTAGATATGCACATGCATGCACGAGTCAATGAAGCATGCAAGCACATAGATAAAAGATGTTAAGAAATTCAGGTTAATTATTATTAAGGATAATCTAAAAGGGAAGATTTATGAAATGCCCAAAAACTAAAAAAGTTTTATGTAAAACCCACCGCTAAAAAAACTTTCATCGCGTGCCCAGAATTAGAGAAACTTATCCAAAGCGGGTTCCAAATGACCCTTTTGCCCTTCCTTTTAATTTATTGGAAACACTCACAAAACTGCTCTTAAAAAAATGTTTCAATACTCCATCTTCTTCCATACGCTGCTCACTTTCGAATCTAGATTTTCTCCTCAAAAATCTTCAAAAACTCGTCGAAAAATTTCGGAAAGACCGGGACGAACGACAAAAGTGCTAAAACGGAGGTCCAAACATCATTTTTTTGCGAATCTAAAATTTCGAAAGGCCGTCTAACGATAAAATTGTTACTTTCAGTCTCCTCGACGATACGCTCATTTTGCGACAAACGGGACCTCGTTTCGACCTCCCAGTCAAAAGTTATGGCCCTCCAAAGTTTCAGCTAACCATAAAATGCAGGAGAATGGCATTCTCCGTCTTAATTTACACGGAGAATGACCATTCTCCGTCTTAATTAGGACGGAGAATGACATTCTCCGTCTTAATTTACACGGAGAATGGTCATTCCAGTGTTAAAATGCAGAAGAATGACCATTCTCCGTGTTAGAAACACGAAGAATGCCATTCTCCGTGTTAAATGAAACGGAGAATGTCATTCTCCGTGTTAAATAAAACGGAGAATGGCATTCTCCGTCCTAATTAAGACGGAGAATGGCCATTCTCCGTGCTAAATTAAACGGAGAATGACCATTCTCCGTCTTAATTAGGACGGAGAATGCCATTCTCCGTGTAATTTATCACGGAGAATGGTCATTCTAGTGTTAAAACGCAGGAGAATGACCATTCTCCGTGTTAGAAACACGGAGAATGCCATTCTCCGTGTTAATTAGGACGGAGAATGCCATTCTCCGTCTTAAATAAAACGGAGAATGCCATTCTCCGTCCTAATTAAGACGGAGAATGACATTCTCGGTCCTAATTAAGACGGAAACGGAGAATGTCATTCTCCGTGTTAATTAGGACGGAGAATGGCATTCTCCGTCTTAAATAAAACGGAGAATGGCATTTTTCGTCCTAATTAAGACGGAGAATGCCATTCTCCGTCCTAATTAAGACGGAGAATGGTCATTTCCAGTGTTAAAACGTGTAATTTAGTTTTTTCAGGAATAAAGAGTTTCGTTCTTCTTTCAAAGCGATGATAATTCTTATGGAAAAGAAGAAGAAAGATCTTCTCTCCACAATTGAAGATCTGAGTTCAAATGTCTCCACGATGAAGATGATGATGATGGTGATGATGATGACGAGCGATGATCTGAGTTCGACTGAAGAAAAACACACCGAACTACGAACGATCTTTGCGATCTCTGCTGAATATGAGAGCAATGGAATTCAGATTTTCCGTGAAGAAGAAGACGAAAATCGCAATCCAGATCTGAGTTTTTTGAATTCAAATACATATAGATGACCAATTCGCGCGGAGGGGTAGTTTCGGTATTATAAAAATAGCAGTTTCTAGCGGGTGGCATCTAAAAGGGAATCTTGAAATATTTAACGTGAAAATACTTAATTCTGGGTATTTCATAAAACTTATCCAGCGGGTGGGCATTTCATAAAAGCCCACCCCGAAATTGGGTTTCTCAGCAATTTCCAGAATCTAAAATATAACAAAAGAACTTATCCTAAAAATTCTAAAACATCATACCTTTTTAGATATTTCTGATGACTTTTATTTTATTTTATTTATAAGATATTATGTACATATAATGGGTGTAAGATAACATAAATATTTTTGATGGCTTTTATTATATTTAGATATTTTATTTTGATATACTATTCATCTGTAGTGACATACTAAAATTCAATGTACTTAGCATTTTGTATTACCATATTTAGTTTATTTTTTTCTTCTTTAGTATTAGTTTTCTATGTTTTCTAGTCTACTTTAAGTTATACAACACAATACATATAATATTTAAATACAAAAGCCTAAAAGTGGAGAATAGTTCAATGCAAAGTAGTCTATATCTTAATTAAACAACACATCACAAAACAAATAATATTTTTTGTTTATTAAATATAGATAACCTATAGCCAATATTAGCTCCCTCAGGTTTGTTTATATATATATATATATATATATATATATATATATATATATATATATATATAAAATATATATATATATATATATATATATATATATATATATATATACAGCCAAGCACAAAGTTCAAACGATGTTACCAACTGAAATATCGATAAGTAGCCAACTTAAATATTGTTAAGAATAATCTAAAATCTAAAACATATAACAAACTGAAACTTCCCCAAAAAGTTCTAAAACTTCTGTATCTTTTTAAATATTTTTGAAGGGTATCTTATTTAGATATTATAAATATATTGGGTGTAATTAATGGTAACAGAAATATATATGTTTCATCTCTCTACACCCTTGTGTTCCTTTTTCTATGCCGCTAGGTTTCTATTCATCATTCCTTTCATATTTTTTTTTCTCATATATTTTCTTGCTGTGACATGTTCAAGTTAAAAGTCAATATAGTCACTATTGGGTAGGTACCATTCTCTTAAATTTCTTCTCTTGTTTATATATGAGTTTTTTTTTCAATGTTTTCTAGTCTACTTTAAATTATAATTCCCTCCATGTATACAACTGACGCATTTTTATTGTTATTTTCATCTCCGTTGATGAAATAATGAGTAGATCATGAGGAGTGTCCATTTTTTTTTCCTGTGTTGAATTCCATATTTTCATGTCAATAGTTGTTCATATCTTTGTCTCTTCCTGATTTAGGATAATGGTGATCATATTGTGCACTAGATGTACTTTCTATGCCATACTAACATAGTTCCTCTATTTGCAATTTATTATTACAATGGTTGGTAACCATCATAATTCAATCTTTTCTGTTCTACAATTTTTTTTAATCTAAAATGATTGATGCACAAGAATCAAAGCTTATTTCTTCTGGCAGCTTTCGCATGAATTGTTGTATATCCTATAAAGGTTCACAGTATCGTTATCGGGATCGACTGTTGCTATGAGTATTAGGATTGGCGGTATAAAGTTTGGATCAGAGTATCAATTTTTTTTATATCAGAAATAAAATAATTATTAATATTTTAGAAAATATATTTTATACATTTAGGTATAATTTTAAGTATTTCAAAGTTGTTTTTAGTAGGTTTGAAATAGAATGAAATAATAGTCACCCTGCCGACTAGCTTACATGCGATTGATACATTTTCTCCTTTTACATACTTTTATAACTTTACTGTACTTTTACACCCTTACTGATGGCTTTTTATGTTGACTTTCTTTGTCGAATTGATATGAAAAGAGTGAGTATCGGGTATCGGTTGGTATCAAATTGGGACATGCCAAACCGTATCAGTATGAGTTAGGGACATGCCAGACCGTATCGGTATCGGCCGATATTGCAAACTATGAAATTATTTTCATCATACACAGAATGTTGTGCCAAATTCTTCTTCTCCAACTGCATGCTTTTTGTTTGTAAGCATGATTTATTGCTTATTATCTGATTTTTATTTTAACTAAAACTGGATCCAACTTAGGACATTATAACCATTTTCTTTAGTTTTCCTGGAGAATATGAATGTGTCGATGCACAATTGAGTCTAGTTCATTCCTAGATCTCAGGTTATTTATCGAGGAGACATACTAGAAGTTGTAAATTAGTCTAGGCTAATGGCAGACTCATTTCTTCTTTATTTGCATAATTTTCATCATCTGCATGCACATATATTATATATATGTACATATATTCTAATACTAATTTCAGGTGAGATTCACTTCCTTTCTTAATCAACTTCAGATCAGCAAGCAAGTTGAGATAGTTCCCATGGGGTGCAGTACTAGCAAGTACCACAACGTCATGAACCAGCCCCCTCCTCTCCCCCCACAAGCCATAGACCACTTGCGACGGCATTGCTCTGGTGACTCAACCCCTGGCCGATTCCCCTTGTCAGCAAACCCCGATGTACTCCTCCATATCCTCTCGTCCTATAATCTGGACCACCATAATCTTGCACTCCTCGAGGCCAGTACAGTAGCTATCTATATATCCATTTGTTGTTCTTTGTGGAATTGATACTCGATCTTCTTAACATATTTGGTCCTCCTGTTGGGTTACAGGCAACATGTAGATTTTTCCGGAACGCTGCTAATCTTCGACCCCTACTTCGAACTATCGGTGACGGAGGTTGCAGCATTTGAAATGTGCCGCCAGAGAGCCGTCTTCAAGCCAATGACGTCGGAGGAGAGGGAGGCGATGAGGCAACGGTGCGGTGGCTCGTGGAAGCTCGTCTTGAGGTTTCTGATGATGGGTGAAGCAAACTACCAGAGGGAGAAGTTTCAAGCAATTGCTGGCCCTTCCCACAGCATTGTCGTTGCCTCGAACGGAGATGTCTATTCTTTTGGCCAGAACGAGTCAGGACAGCTAGGCCATGGCAACCTGGAGACAGTGTACCAGCCACAAATAATTAGGTACGTACTTCTAGTTCCATTGTGTACTATTAACAAAGTTTGAAAAAAGAAGACTGAAAAATTGATCATAAACTGGGATCCTTTGTGGCAAGGCAGATCACTGCAAGGCATTCGGATCATACATGCCGCGGCTGGGGACCAGAGGACAATGTTGGTTAGTGACATTGGGAGGGTCTACACATTCGGGAAGAACTTGTTTGGGTACTTCCTTGATCACGATGAGGATGAAATTGTTGAAGTAGAGGAAGATCTTGTTATGACACCGAAGCCTTTGGAATCCCTGAAGGATATATTTGTTATTCAAGCAACAATTGGTGGCTGCTTCAGTGCAGTTCTATCTAGGGAGGGCAGGGTCTATACCTTTTCCTGGGGTGGCAGCGATGCCGGAAGGCTAGGGCACTTCACCGACTTCAACGACCGTGAGCCACGTCTTCTAGAGGGTCCCTTGGAGGAGGTTACCGGTCGTGCAAATCAGTGCTGGCTTTTGCTATCTTTTGGCACTGGCAGTTCATCCAAGCTGCACGTAAGCCCTTTTCTCAATAATGCATAACCGATTGTTTCAAAATTACATGCACGAGACGATTGTTTCAATATGATGTTAAAATGATATTCTCAGTCCAGTTGGTAAAAGAGTGAGTTTAAAAAAATCAGAGTTAAGCTATGAGTGTGGGGGTTGGCCTGATGATTTAGTAACCAGAACTTGAGGTAGAACTTTACTTGTTCAATTTTGTCAAATGGTTTAATTTGAGTTAATCTACAGTTGTTTATAATAGATCTTTCAGTGTTTCCTCTAAAATACATTAATATTTAAATATTTCAGGATTAAGAGATCTTTCAGCTCTTCCTCTCAAAAAACTTTAATATTGAATTTTTTTGGTTACATGCTTACTTGATCAACGAAAGAGGAGGATGACTGTTATAATCATGGGTTGGAAATTAATATTAATATTTCCTGCTAAGTATTGTTTCTTCTGTAAATTCTGAGAGTCATGGATGATTAAGCATAACCATCTTCCTGGAACAGGCTTTTGACTTGCTAAGTGTAGATAAGTTTATTTCGTTTTATGATGACGAAGTATCAAGAAACTATCTTAATCTGCACTAAGCTTGTCTGAGTCTAGAACTCAAGTAACACCTGATGTAACTCTAGACTCTTTCATTGTATTGTTATGCAGGTCCATATACTCATTGGGATGTGGTCTTGGAGGAAAGCTCGGTCATGGTACCAAAACCAGGGAGGTGCACCCGCGCCTCATTGAGCACTTCCAAACTTTAAACTTCAAGCCGACAGCGATCGCAGCAGGAACATGGCATGCTGTTGCTTTGGGACAAGATGGACGAGTCTGCACCTGGGGATGGGGCCATTGTGGTGCTCTGGGCCACGGGAATGAGGAATGCGAGACTCTTCCCAGAGTTGTCGAAGCTTTGACAGATATTAAGACTGTACATATAGCGGCCGGTGCTTACACCACTTTTGTGGTCTCTGAGGGTGGCGATGTCTACTCATTTGGGTATAACGGATACTCAAATCTTGGGATCTCCGCTGAGCCAGAGGTTAGGCCTTCCCTGTTACTACTCATGAATCAGTTTCCACCCCCCCCCCCCCCCCCCCCCCCCCCCCCCCCCCCCCCCTTTACCACTTTATGTATGAAGCACCACTGCTCCAAAAATGTGGACTGTGTCGTGTCGGATACACATTTGAATCACTGGATAACTCAGAGGCCTCCTTTGCCAATAAACGATTCTATCACACTTCTGTTTCTTTCTGTGTGTTTTAGATACCCCTTCTTTGGGTCAATACCTCTTATGTTACCCAAGTTTTCTCCAAGTTCAGTTGTTTGTTTAATCATAGCCTAATACCGTGTCTTATAAATTATGAATCAATCTTTTTTGTTCCCTTCTATATGATGGAGTTGGATTTGTTGTTTACTTGCTTCGCTGTTCTTTCCTATAGGATGTCAAAAGTTCACGAACTTAAAATGTGTTGTATGCTTGTTTTCATGCTCTTTCCTACGGTATCAATATCTTATTTCTTCTAATAAAATGGAGAAAAACCTTAGTTGCCTTGATGTACCATGTTTTTTGAACATGCACCCCTTGATCATTTCTCTCTCTCTCTCTTAATAAAGCAATAAAAAAGCAATTTAAGCCCTGTTTCCTTAACTTTTCTTCACTTCCTAAGTATGACTTCTGCATCCAAGCGTTGTTCCTGATTGTATGTTTACTTATGTGAATTCAGGTAACGAGCGTACTTAAGCCGCAGTTGATCTCCTCACTCAAGCAGGAGAAAGACAGTGAAAGGATAGTACAAATCAACACCACATCTTCAGCTGAGAGGGCGATATCACACATTTGTTCTGACCTGACTCCGGAAAGCTCCTATGCATTTGGTTCAGGGGATAAAGGGCAGCTTGGTGCTAAACTCAGTGGATCACAGACCAAGAGGAAGAACCCTGAACTTGTCAATATCGATCTCTGCTAGCTAGTGACTTCTCCATGGCACACCTCTGCATTCTATCATAGGATCTTTTATATGTACATTATCATTATTCTTCATTGCCTTTCTTCTTTTCGCTAGTACACTCCATGCTTGGACACTATAACTAGTAGTTCTCTTGACAAAAACATCAATTGCTAGTTCATACAGTTCAATTATATCTACATGGTAAGTTATCCTTACAATTTAAATATGATTATCTTTCAAGTCGAAGACTAGTCGAGCCTCCTAACATAGGGAAGCATTTTTGCTGCACAGATGATCTCTCTTGCGGATAAAAGAGATGGAGTTGATGTTGCTAGTACTGTTTTTCCCCCTTGTGGCATTTATAGGGTTTCAGAGATCATGATTCGTACCATATAGCCTGCTGCATTGATCTATTAACAAATGCATGCCTATGTTCTAGTACTTCAAATTTCTGGAAATTTTCTTTCTGCAGTGCGTTTGGTGATTCTCCACAGAGGCCTCTGGTTGCAGTTGCTTGAATTGGTCGGCTAGGCACGTCAAGATGACTGGTGGAAAGAAATAAACCGATTGTGCTGAAGGTTTGATGATTGTTGACTGAACTAACAAAATGGCCTTTAGTAGAGTTGATTCAAAAGAGTGTACTGTATAGGATTTCAAGGCTTTCTACTTCCTGCATCTTTGTCTTTGGAAAAACAAACTGAATTCCAATTAAATGCAAGTATTGCCTTGGAACTGGGCTATTGAGCAAGTTTGATGTACTTGGTGTAGAAGAGACCTACAGAGGTTATAGATACTAAAAGGTACTAGTTTAGATGCTAATTCTTGGGAAAATTCTAAAAGTTAATTATAGTTCAGCTATTAATTCATATAAAAGAATTTATAGAAAAAAGTCATAGAACACACTATTACAGGCTAATATTATACAGTTTCTCTTATATATCAAAGGGGGGTCTAGCCTTATACAGTTTCTCTTATGTAAATCGTTTATTTATCTATTTATTTTAACTATTAGTTTAGGCTATTTGTATAATATTATAGATAAATATATTTGGATAGGAGAGTCCTAAACTAAATATACCAATAATTAAGTAAGAATTATTTAGACGTGGACCTCCCCGAACATAAGAAATTGTATTCTCTCCCTTCACTAAACCATATTTTTTTTCTCAAATTTGTCCTTTTTAATACCATTCTATTAGTCATTTGATTTTCATACTACTAAAGGGTCTGCTTGGTAACGGTGTTTTCACCGGCTTTGGGGTGTTTTTAAACCGACCGTTTATGAAAACCTATACTTGGTAACTATTTTGAGCCACTGGATATGGTCGGCTCAAAAACCTCCCAAAACCGGTGTAATGTATTTTTGGGATATGGTCGGCTCAAAAAAGCTTCCAAAATCGGTATAATGTATTTTTGGGTGGCTTTATAAACACCCCAAATCGGTGGATTTTGGGTGGCATTATTATTTTATTCCGTTTATATCCTCACAAAAATAATATAAATATAACTAATAACTACTAAACCCTATTTTTTCTCTCCATGTTTCTTCTTCCCGCGGCTCCTTCCCGCCTCCAGGTTAGTTTTTATTAATTGTCCAACTTTCAATCGTCCCTACATGCCCAAAAGACCCACAAAGCATACAAATGTACTCGCGCACAATATGCATCATTCTTCCCTCATCTATACATGCATATGCATGCATCTCTTTCCCACATGCCAACAAACCCATAGTACATGCATGCATCATTATGTCCAACATGCCTATATGGCTACACACATGCATGTATCATTCTTATTTTTTGTATTTGAAATTTTATTTGTTATTGTTTGCTTTCAGTTGCTAATTAATTTTGTTGTTGCTATATTTGAAATAATATATGCGATTTCAACACTTTGGATTTGTAGATGGCCAACCCTCGTGATTTGACCCTATGCACCACCAGCTGTCAACATCATATCCGTATGATATATCTCCTACTAGTTGGACTTATTTTATCATGAATAACTTTTATTTATATATGGACATAAAGGTAATTTTATTATTATAGAAAATTTCAGAAACCGCTGGTTAGTGAATTACCAAGTATGAATTGGAGTGGTTTAAAAACCGTTACTTAAAACCACCAAAAATCGAACTGCTCATTACCGTTCATTTCCACTACTCTAAAAACACCCAATAACCGCTACCCCAATAATTGCCAAGCATACCCTAAAGATATCGACTTTTCTATTAGTTTTTTCAATCAACCAAAGTCGAACTTAAAATTAAGCCAAATCCACCCTCCAATAAAATTTGAATATATTATAGTCCAATCCAAAATTGAATTATATTCCAATTTATAACGTGATCCACGCTTCTAAATCTAATGAAATTTATATCTACAAATCTAGTCTAATTTAGTTTAAATCTAATCTAATCTTATCTAATCTAAATCAAAGTAAATTTAAAATCTGACGTAATCGTGAATTTAATTATACGTACAATCATTCAATTATTTTTATTTGTTCAATTATTTTTATTTGAGAAGATAGACCCAATATTTGCTAACTAAAGATAAATGAAAAAAAAAACTAAAAATATATGATGTAGTTTTATTTACATTGATATAGTAATTTCTTGTCTAAATTGGGTCATTCCAAATTTGTTTTTAGTTGTAACATTAATTAAAATGATAAAATTTAAATTAATTTAAGATATATAGTTGTTATTTGTTTGCTACTCTATAAAATAACTTCTATAAAGTGTGTGGTCTGTGCGTAGACGAAGATCACAAGGAAACCGTTCAAGCAGGTAAACCGAAGTACAGATCTTCTGGAGTTGGTGCACTCAGATATCTGTGAATTCAAACAGCTCTCCACAAAGGTCAGGATGAAGTACTTCATTACTTTCATCGATGACTTCTCAAAGTATGCGTTCGTTTATCTGCTCAAGTCTAAAGATGAAGCGTTTGAGAAGTTTAAGGACTTCAAGGCTGAAGCCGAGCGTCAAACCGGACAACTACTTAAGAGACTCAGAAGTAATCGAGGTGGAGAGTATAGGTCTCATGAATTCGTATCGTTATACAGAGAAGATGGAATCATCAATGAGACAACTGCTCCGTACTCTCCTCAATCAAATGGTGTTGCAAAAAGGAAGAACATGACGTTAACAGAGGTGATAAATTCAACGCTGTTGACTGCGGGTCTTCCAAATTGCTTCTGGGGTGAAGCAGTGCTTATGGCTACGTTCATATTGAACAAAGTGCCGCATGCTACTTCGGAAGTCACTCCTCATGAACTCTGGTTTAAGGTCAGACCCAACTTGAATGTCATTTGAGTGTAGGGGTGTCTGGCGTACGTAAAGCTTCCGGATTTGAAGATTCAGAAGCTGGGAACAAGGACTACGAAGACTATATTCCTAGGTTATGCTGATAAGTGTGATGCTCGGAGGTTCCTTGATATCGAGTCAAATCATATCATTGAATCTCGTGACGCAGAATTCTTTACGGGGCTACGGCGCACAGGTATGCGGGCGCGCAGGTACTGCAGCACTTGGCACGCAGGTGTTGGACGCACAGGTGCTGCAGGCCTGCGGTGCGTAGGTGCTGGATGCTGGGCGTACAGGTGCTGCGGGCTTCGCAGCTATGCATGCAGGTTGACGGGCTGAGTGGCTATGGGGCGCAAGTGGCATATGATGTGGTTGATTGGAAGATTTGAGCGGTAAAGATTGAGTTAATTGATCAGATCCAATTTTTGTGGGATTTGAATTTAATTCATTCAAATCTTTCCATTATTTGCTCCTATCTTTTCGCAATCAGTTACGGCCAGAATTAGGATTAGGGTTTCGACCCTTCTCTATAAATACTCTCTTCGTGCCTTCATTAAGGACTTACGCCAAATATAAAGAGATGAAGAGAGAAGTGTCGTTGTCGCCATTGAAGTCCAAAAGAAGTTCTTCGAGTTTGTGAAAGGAGGTGACAACGAGCATTCCAGAAGTTCTTTAGAACTTGCTAGTTCCTGGGAGCATATCGCAATTGGGCGATTCTTGCTTTGAGCAATGGTGATCTTCATCACCCCAGCAAAGTCGTTGCATCAACTCCGGTTGAGAGCGATTCTTCATATCATTGCATCAACTCCGATTGAGAGCGATCATTCATCTCGTTGCATCAACTTCGGTTGAGAACGAGTATTCATCTCTCTCTTAGGAGAACAAATTTTTTTTCGTCTCTATGGAAATAAGAGTTCGAGATCTCCATCTTCCATCAAAAGATCTGTTTCGGGAATAACAATTTACCCCTAGATCTTGTACTTATCTATTTTATGCTATAAGTGCTTTGGAATTAGGTACACATATTTTGAGGGGGGGGGGGGGCAAATTAATTATTTCAATTCATTTATACCATTACATATGTCGTATATCTAGTTCATCATGAACCCATTTTTTATTTTAATATCTTATTATTGAGGTAATGAGATTTTTATTTTGAAGGGTTTGAGAGATTGCATGCGATTATCTTTATTATCTTGTCTCTCTCTTTCTTATGGATTCAAATAGTTCATCTTGTCAATATCAGCTTTCTTATATTATCTTGATGACTATTGAGCTTTGATTGATTTAGCCTTTCTTGTAGGCTTAATTGATTTGACTTTTCTTGTTGATGATTTATCCAAAATTTATGATTTTTATCAATATTTGTAATACTTTAAGGGGGAGCATTCAAGTCGACTGAATTTTTTTTCTCAAGTATTTTTCTCCTTTACCCTTCATGTTTATCTAAAGGACATTCATATAGCATGATAAGGTAATTGAGTTCAAATGCATGAACTTGGGTAAGCAAATAGATTTTGCAAATAATAGGATTATTTTATATCAATTGCTCTAATTCATTGATCATTCTTTTATTTTATTTACTATTTATTTGTGGACAATTGTGACTATCAATGGTTTATTTGACCAATGTTTTAAAGTTTATATATTTCGATATCTCAATTGGTATCTATTTTCCTTGGTATCTATTATTTTACAATTATCTAATCCTCATGGATTTTGATTGAAATTCTTGATTTCGAAGATTTCTAGAACTAGAATAACATTTCACACCCTATTGTGTTTTAGATTTCTTTCTTAGATTTCAAGTTGGTAAACTATTTATAGTTTGTTTTCAAATTCTTTTAGTTCTACCAATCTCTCTGATTTATATGCTTGAGATTGATTTTATTTTTTCTCTTAGTACGGGAGAGGTTATTTTTATCATGTCAAAGGAGGAGAAGTTAGTTTAAGTATGTATTAATATGTTTGTAAAAAGGGTAAAAATAATTTAAGTAACATGCTATTTATGATATATCCTTATATCTGTTTATACATTAGTGATAAATGCATCTATTATGTCTATACTAAATTTAATAGATTTGCTATAATAAAAAAGGGGGGGATTGTTGGCCCAATAATTTTATCATATTTTTTAATATGATAAATCGATTAAGTTTAGCATTATATTATCTCTAATCTTCATGCAATAGCTATAGCATCTCTACTTATACGTATACCTCTTAGTGATATATGCCAAACGTTTTACATATTAGTGATATGAGTTTATATTATATCTATCTTAAATTTAATCGAGTTGCAATAATCAAAAAGAGAGTGTTAGCCCAATGATCTAGCTATATTTTTAACTATAGTTATTCGATTAAATTTAACATTATGATATCGCTAATATTTATGTTATCACTATAGTATTGATACTTAAACTTAGCATAGTCCAAATGTGAATTAAATCATACTTGCTACAATGTATGTTACCTTATTCGTCTAACATGTATTTGCAGAAAAGTAATAAGCAAGATCAATATAGACGCATGCAATGAAAAAATTATGATAGGCCAAAGATGACGATATTCCACAAGATTTTTTGAACCACCTTGTAGGTCCTAAAAAATCAAGTTGCATCAATCAACAAAGTCAAGAAATCAAGAAACCCATCATTTGGATGAATTGCACAGACAACAGATTGTGCAGCAATCCGATTGCGCATACTGCTTTACGCACACTTCCAACTGCGCAGACTGACGTGACAGAAGTCATCATTACCAAATCAAATCAAATCTTTTCTGACAACTGACAGCACGAATAACAAGGAGTCTGTTCGTTTCCTGCGCTGCACAATGCTCGAGGGAGCGGACAGCTGGCAGCACAATCCAATCTGGCGCAATCTAAGTCTGCGTAAAACATGTCTGCGCAGTTTGAGCTAGCGCAAACCAAGTCTGCGCAAATCAAGTTTGCGCACTCCATCAACATAACTAATAAAAGACACGTGGCATTCATGCCATCAATTGTTCATTACGTGGCAACTGTTTATGCACGATCATGCGCATTTCAATCAAATGATGCCATGTGTCCCAGATAGTTGGCCCACGATCCAATAACTGCTTGCGCAATCCAGTGCTGCGCAAACCAGTTGCTGCGCAAATCAGCTTGCGCAGTCCAAAATAACTGAAAGTTAGTTATTTTCAGAACTCTATAAATAGAGTTTTAAGTCTTCATTTCAAGGGGATCAAGATCAGAGATCAGAAATCAGAGAGTTCAGGAGTTCTTGCCAAAGTGCTGCTGCATTCTTCCGAGACTTTTGTCTTCAACTTCAGAGGCTTTTGCCTTCAGTTTTCAGAGTTGTTTTCAACTTCAAAGGCTTCGTCTTTACAGTTCACATCGTCTAAGGGATAAAGCAATCGTCATCAAGATTGGATTCCTATAGTTGTAATTTTCCCAGAATTCTTGTAATCTTTATTACAGTTTGTATCAATAAAGTTTTATACTTTTGTTTTTGCAAACAAAATGGCGACTCTGCTGGGGACAACTTTCTCCTCCGACGAGGAAGTAGCAACTCAATGTGACGTAGCGTCTATCGGGAAGACGCAGAAGACGCTGGTTGTTAAGGTCAACCAGACAGCCTACGAGGCGATGCTCAACTCCAAGACCACTCCCCGTACTGTAGCCACTTCTGCTAAGAGCAAAGTGCGCTCAGTTTGGGTCTCCAAGTCTGCACAATCTGGCAGTTTTGCCACCAAGGATGCTGCACCAATTGCTGCACAATCTGCTAGTCAGGCTGCTGCACAAACTGCTGTGCCAACTGTTGCACAGTCTGTCTCAGCAACTGCTGCACAATCTGTTGCAGTCAAGGCTGCGTAATCTGTTGCAACTGTTGCACAGGCTACTTCATATGCTGCCTTATCAAAATAGAAGACTCCTATGACTCTGGCGCAATTGGCAGTGGCTTTTCCTGCGCAAAATAGCACTCTTGTAACTAAGGTGCATCCCAAGCACTCTAAGACAAGAACTCCTGATGCACTTCCTACCAAAGCTTCTAATGCACAAATGACTAGTGCACCTTCCACCCATGCGCAAACCAAGTCTGCGCAATCCAAGAAAAACAGCCTTTTGGCTAAATTTCCTTCTTCTCACAATAAAAGAAGAGATTCTACTCCTCTTCCCAAATACCCTATTGCCCCTGCGCAATCCATTGAGGGTAGTCCTTTGACTATTCCTCCTTCTCTTCAAAGCAAAGGAAAAGGTCCATTGGTCTTTTCTCAAACTTCCTTGTCTCATGACTTGGAATATAACAGAGGGAAACGCTCTTTAGCTAACCCTTCATCTCAAAACAAAGGAAAAGGTCCTTTAGTCTTTTCTCAGTCTTCTTCAGTCTTTACTGAAGAAGATCCATCTCAATGTGTCTCGGCTCCAATCAATTCAAGAACTCTGGCAAACAAGGATTCTTCTTTCCTTTATAACAAGAGTACTTGTACTAATCAAAGAGGTATTCTGCCTACTCCGATAGCAGAATTCCAGGACATTCCGACTCTCCAAATTTGTCGTTCCAGACAGGAAAAACTGTTAGTATCTCAAACAGAAACTCCTGAGGGTGAATTTGCTGACCTCAAAACTTATCTTAATCGATCCACTTCGGTAAAACGCAAACAGCCAATACCGAAGGTTAAACATCATCAGAAACAAATCTCCAAAGTCAGAAATCCCGACACTTATGCCAATGAAGTGAGTACTTCCCTGTATACTCAAGGGACTAAACATTTGAAGAATCGGAATCATGTTCCAAATGTTATCAAAGAACAGATCCCTCGAAACTTTCCTCGTCCTGTTGTAGATCTTCGAGAACATCTAAGACAAAAACAGGATAATGTCTCAATATCTCCATCTCAACCATCTGATCATCACTGTAATCATAAAGTCATCATCCAATGCTGTTGTCAAATGACAAAACGATCTGTCTTCGATCGTTTAACTTTTGCTAAATCTGAACCTATGTCAGAAGAAGACGAAGTTTTGTATGCTTCTGTTAACATGACTTCCCGAGACACTGGGGGTAAAAGATGCTCTAAGCATGGTAGACTCCGTAAGCCAAGCCAACGGTATTTGGAATTACTTCAAGAAACTTCTGAAGGAGTATTTCAACATACCCGTTCCCAAAGCCGAGATACAATCGGTCAAAGAAATCTTCCTCAAAATCCTTCAAGTCATCTCCCTGTTTCCCAGTCAGGAGATGATTCGTTTTCTGATTATGATGCATACAGTGAAAGTTCTGAACAAACAGTATCTTCCACTGTGCCAAGAGAAGTGACGGCTTATGTTGTCACCGATGATCCAGATGCTTCAACCTCTGCAAATCAGGAACAACGAATTGCTGCACTCGAAGACAAATTAAAAACTATGGCTGAGATGGTTGCTAGTATGCATTCCATCATTGTAGCACAGCATGTTACACCACCAACTGCACCTATTACTAGTCCAGAGATCATAGCGTCTTCAATACCTGACAATACTGGGCTGGGGGTAGTGCCTCCTCAAATACCTCCTGTACAAGTGCAAGTACAAACTACGCCTAGTCATTCAGGAGCTGGGGGTAGTGCTTACAACGCTGTTCCTCCTCCTACCACTACAACTCAACCTGCTCCTTCTTCTTTATCAGAAGACGCCAATGAAGCTGTCAAACTCTTACGAACCCAGTTTGAAGCATTTAAAGAGAAAGACAATCTACAAAGGTTGGGGATTAAACAACCCTATCCGGTTGAATGGAAGGACGTCCCGTTTCCCCCAAAGTACAAAATCCCTACAATCTCTCTGTTCGATGGCAGTACTTCCCCAAGTCAATTCATCAATCATTTTGAGGTAATGACTGTTCAACTTCAGCCAAATGACGCTCTTCTTACCAGAGTGTTTGTCGGTTGTTTAGCCGGCGTAGCATACGACTGGTACAGAAGCTTGCCCGATGGTTGCATCACATCCTTTTCAGGTCTCAAACAAATCTTTCTGGAACGGTTCTATGAAGGATTTAATGATATGACTATGTCAGCTCTCAACAAAATCAAACAAAAACATAATGAAACGGCTGAGAGCTTTATTGAACGGTTCCGCCGTGAAGCCTTGAAAATGCCTCCAGGAACTCCCGCTGCTGTCACTATTGATACTTGTAAGGCGAATCTTTTACCTATTATCAGTATGTGGACGGAATCAACCCAATTCCAAGATTGGCCCTCATTCATCGTCAACGCCAAAGCTGCTGAAGTAAGTACCGACAAGTTCAAACAATTGGGGGTACAAATGTCTAATCCTGATCGCGATGAGCATCAGAATTCAGGTGGTGGCAATCACCAGAACAATCGCAAAGCGAAAGAGACTTTAAACATTAACTTGAACAAAAATAAAGAATCTTTGGCTGTCAATGTGGCCTCACCTACATCTACTCCTACTCCTTCTGCACCTCCACCGAGGGAACCTCGTCCGAAGGTAGAATATTCCTTTGACAAAAATGACACGGCAAGTATCTTTGAGTGTTTACTCAAAAGCAATAAAATTCAACTCCCTGATCCAAAGAAACCTGATGAAGTCAATAAGACTGATCATCCCAAATATTGTGTCTATCACCGATTCATTGGACATCCTACTCGAGCATGCTATGTGCTCAAAGGTAAGATTCAAGAGCTTGTCAATGCAGGTGTAGTCACTTTGCAACAAGATGAGAAGACTGTTACGGCAAATATGGTTTCAGTCCAATTTGGAGATTTTTCTCCGCAGATAATACAGCATGGTGTCATTCTGATTCCTAAAGCAACCCTTGAGATTGAGAATCTCCCGTTTCCATCCAATGAAGGTCTTATTCCCTTGTCTCTTGACAATGGTGAAATTATGTGGATCCATCCTGATCTTGCTCCAGAATTTGAGATATCTTCCAAGAAGAAAACTCGTTCTAAAGGCAAAACCAAAATCTGCAACATGGTATCTTTTGATCCCATTGTTGACGAAGAGATTCTGTTAGGCACCAGATCAGGAAAAGCTTATTTGAAAGATCATTCTGAAGGTCAAAGGGATCCTGCTTCTTCTTTCGAACCTACTCCGGCACAACCTGCATCTGCTGAAGAGGTCCCTTCTACATCTTTACCAGTTGTAGTGTCAATTTCTCCTAAGCCAACAACGGCTGACAAAGGCAAGCAACAAGTTCGATTTGACCAACCTCTAAAGAAGTCATCTCCTACTGGGCTTGAGAAGCCTTACAATTTTGATATATTGGCTCAATTAGCCAATACACCAGCCAGGTTGTCAATCTTTGAACTCTTGCGTCTTTCCAAAGAGACACGAGAAACTCTAAGTGAAGCTCTGATGCAGGCTGAAACTTGCTTAACTCTTCTCAAGAAGCCAGAATCAGAATCAGTCTCTTGTCATCACAGTCATAGTGTCTTGGAACTGATCCCAAATATTACCTTTACTCAGGATGATATGCTAATGGAAGATAATAGACATGATCGTCCTCTTTATTATACAGGATATGTAGATTCAATGAAGGTTGATCGTATCCTGATAGATCCAGGATCTGCACTTAGTATTATGCCAAAGACAATGCTAGATGCATTGAAGATACCAGTGCATAGTCTTTCAACCACGATCACTACTATTCTGGGATTTAATCAAGAAAAGAGTGAACCTTTGGGCAAGATCCGTCTAAAACTTCAAATAGGCAATCTTCGCACAAAGGTGACCTTTTATATCATTGACAATCATGGTTGTTCTTATAATGCTCTCCTGGGAAGGCCATTCCTCCATGAACACAATGTCGTTCCATCAACTCTTCATCAATGCTTTAAATACGTTGATGACAAAAGACAAGTTCATAAGGAAGTTGCGGACCTTTATCCTTTCAAGGGTGTTGAAGCTTATTGCAACGATGCTCGTATGTACAAGGATGAATTTATGAAGGTAGTATTGGCTATGGATACTGAAGAAGATCAAAAAGCAGTACCTCAAGACACTCTTATCATACCTGTTAAGGGGCGAGTTTCTCATCCTCAATCTTCCAAGCCACTGGTTATTCACTTACCAGTTCAAAAGAAATCAGTTGATGCTGATGAAAATCAAAGGGAGCTCACCTCTTCTGAGCCACTTGTTATCGACTTACGTCGTAACAAAGACAAAAAGCAGCTCATTCCTTCTGAGCCACTTGTTGTTGATCTAAATCGCAACAAGGAAAAAAGGGAGCTCACCTCTTCTGAGCCACTTGTTATTGACCTCCGTCGTAATAAGCCTCCTCCACGTTCTTCTTCTCCCCCTCTTGTAATCAATTTGACCAAATCTGCTAAGGTTAAAGGTCCTGTTGTAAATACTGATGTACAAATCAATGAAAAAGCACCTACTTTCCAGTATATTGATGTTATTAATTATACTAAAAGTTATTTGGATATGTTAGATAGCTTCCAATCAATTACACTGGGAGTCGTACAATCTCTTCAGACAGAAGTCTCGCTTGAAGATCCAGATGATTCTTACCGTATTCATCCTTCTTTAAAGAAAGGTGAAAGTTCAGCATTTTTATATAAAAGACCAGAAACAAAGATTAACTATACGGATGATAGCAAAGTTAACGATACGGGACGTCTTCAGTTCCATCGTTATAGTCAACAATCAAAAGACATCCTCCGAAAGATGGGTTACGACTTTAAGAGCGGCCTTAACTATGGTAAAGGTAGACGAACTCCCATTCGTACAACAGTTCCAAATGGAAAATCACAAATGTATTATGACAGGACCAAGAAAGGTCTCGGATATACTTCTCCTCCACTGTTATCCCCAGCAGCTTCTGAATCAGATAGTGAAGAACGTTCTAACTCTTCTGATTCCAGATCATGGGATTCTGATACCAGCATCGGTGAAGTCCATCGTATAATTGTATCTTCTAACATGGTCTCTGTTGAACTACCAGAAGGCTGTGATGAAGATGTTGAAGAAAGTCCGGAAACAGATCCTTGGGCTCAACATATGGATAACCAATGGGTACTTCGATTTGAACAACGTGAACCTCCTACTGAAGATCAACTACTTCAAATTGATGTAGGAGAAAGAGATTCACCTCGGCCAATTTTTATTAGCAAAAATCTTCCAGAAGCAGACAAACAAGAGTTGATTCTTCTTATTAAAGAATATATCGACGTCTTTGCCTGGAGTTATGAAGATATGCCAGGTTTAGATCCTAAGATTGCTACTCACAAACTAAACATTCTTCCTAATGCTAAACCAGTCAAACAGCAACAAAGGCGATTTAAGCCTGAAATGATGGACGCAATTGATGATGAAGTCAAGAAGCTCATCGCTTGTGGCTTTATTCGAGAAGAGCAGCATCCTGATTGGGTAGCCAATGTCGTCCCAGTTCTGAAGAAAACTGGAAAAGTTCGAGTCTGCATCGACTTCCGAGATCTCAATGAAGCATGTCCAAAAGATGAATTTCCTCTTCCTATCACAGACGTCATGATTGATAATACTTGTGGGTTCGAAAGGATATCTTTTATGGATGGATTTTCCGGGTATAATCAGATCAAAATGCATCCTGAAGATGAAAAGCATACATCTTTCCGCACTCCTCGAGGAGTTTATTGTTATACAGTGATGCCATTTGGTCTCAAGAATGCGGGTGCAACCTACCAACGGGCTATGAGTACCATTTTCAGAGAACATCTTCGTAAAACAGTCGAATGTTACGTGGACGATATTGCTGTTAAAAGTCGTCTAAAAGAAGATCATATCCAAGATTTGAGAACAATATTTAATCTCATGCGTCAACATCAGCTCAAGATGAATTCCACCAAGTCATTTTTGGGTGTCTCTAGTGGCAAATTTCTCGGCTTCGTCATTACCTCTAAGGGTATACACGTGGATCCCGAGAAGATCAAAGCCATCCAAGAGATGCGTCCTCCACGCAACCTAAAAGAGCTACGAGGATTCCAAGGCCGACTTGCGTACATTAGGCGATTCATTTCGAACTTGTCTGGACGCTGCAGACCATTCACTCAACTAATGAAGAATGGTGTATCTTTTGTTTGGACTGAAGAATGTCAACGAGCATTCGACGATATCAAACAATATCTTATGAACCCACCAGTTTTGGTGCCACCTATCTCTGGCATTCCATTCTTGATGTATGTCCGTGCTATGGACCATTCATTGGGTGCCTTACTTGCCCAAAAGAACAAAGAAGGCCATGAACAAGCTATCTACTATCTTAGCCGAACTATGATTGGTGCTGAACACCGTTATAGTCCTGTCGAGAAAGAATGCTTGGCTCTCATGTTTGCTGTGCAAAAGACGAGGCATTATATCATTGGTCAAACTATTCATGTTATATCTCGAGTTAACCCTCTCCGGGTACTCATGAAGAAACCAAGTACACTTAATTCTCGGTTGGCTACATGGACAATCCTGCTAGCTCAATATGACATGGTGTATGTTCCACAAAAGTCTGTCAAAGGTCAAGCGCTGGCAGACTTCTTAGCAGCTCATCCTGTGCCTGAAACATCTAAACTCTATGACGAAATTCCTGACGAGACGTTAGAAGTCAACATGATCTCCGAAGAGTTTCCAACCTGGCGTTTATTCTTTGATGGTGCATCAAGAATTGGACCAAATGGTGCTATAGTGGCAGGTGTTGGAGTTGTTCTCGTTTCTCCAGACGGATTAACTATCCAAAGAGCCTACTCTTTAGATGAACCTTGATCCAACAATGTGACAGAGTACAATGCCTTACTTGTCGGCCTTCAGCTAGCTAAACAACTGAATGTTGAATATCTGGAAGTCTATGGTGATTCTAAATTGGTTGTAAACCAGGTTAGAGGAACCTATGAAGTCCGTCATCAAGACCTGGTGCCTTATCATGAAGCGGCAATCAATATAGCTACATCATTCAAAGCCTTCTTCATTGACTATGTTCGACGAGCTTGCAATACTGAAGCTAATGCTTTGGCCAATCTTGCAGCTGTCTTAGCCATCCCTGTCAAAAGGCATCAGGTGGTGGTTATTTCTAACCGAGAACTGTTCTGTATTGAGAACAATCGTAATATTGAATTTAGCAATCTTGCTGAAGTCGAAGTTATTGATGACGATTAGAGAACTCCTTTTATCGATTTCGTATTACATGACATACTCCCTGAAGATCCTAAGGAGGCTACAAGCGTTCGACGTCGATCTCTACGATTTTACTACAATCAAACCACCAAAGCACTCTATCGGCGAACTTATGATGGTCTTCTTCTACGCTGTTTAGCTGGTGATGAAGCCAAACAAGTATTGCATGAAGCTCATGATGGCGTCTGTGGAGCACATCAACCTGGTCCTAAATTACAGGATCGTATTAGACGTATGGGTTATTATTGGCCCTCTATGGTATCTGATGCTATTGAATATGCAAGAAAATGTCGTGCTTGTCAAATCCATGCAGACTTCATTCATCAACCCTCGGAATTCTTACACCCGACTGCTGCTTCATGGCCTTTTGAAGCTTGGGGTATGGACATCATAGGTCCTATTAATCCTCCTTCTTCTAGAGGACATCGGTTCATATTGGCGATAACCGATTACTTCTCCAAGTGGGCCGAAGCTATACCTCTGGCTGAAGTCAAGACTAGCAGTGTCATCAATTTCGTTAAACATCATGTCATCTATAGATTTGGTGTACCTCGCAGAATCATTCATGACAATGGACCTCAATTCATTAGTCAGAAGTTCACTAGATTCTGCGATGATCATCGGATTAACAATGTTGCTTCGACGGCGTACAATCCTGCCGCTAATGGTTTAGCTGAAGCCTTTAACAAAACCATTATTAAGCTCCTTAAGAAGTTTGTATCCACTAACAAACGGAATTGGAGCGAGAAACTTGGCGAATGTCTTTGGGCCTATCGAACTACAGTCCGCAATCCCACAGGCTTTACACCTTTCTCTTTGGTGTATGGCTGTGAAGCTGTCCTTCCTTTGGAGTTACAAATTCCTTCTTTAAGGATTGCTATTGCCAATGAGCTTACCACAGAAAATAATGACCTTCTTCGACTCCAAGAGTTGGAAGCATTGGATGAAAAGCGGTTAATGGCTCAACAGCATATTGAGTTATACCAAGCCCGCATCTCAAAGACATTTAATCGTAAAGTGAAGGTCAGAGCCTTTCAGCAAGGAGAACTTGTTCTAATGGTCAGACGTCCTATGACTATGACTCATATGAGCAAAGGAAAATTCGATGCGAAATGGGAATGTCCCTATGTTGTGAGCAAAGTCTTCTCAAACGGAGCTTATCAACTTTCAGAACTTGATGGTCGAGTTGCTATGATGCCTATCAATGGCAAATTCTTAAAGAAGTATTATGTATAAATATAAATATTTGTAAATTATCAGACAGAATCAAGTTCATGAATAAAATTTAAATTTTATTATATGATAGTACATATTAAAGGTCACTATCATCTTTTTCTACATTTGGACGAAGGCCACTGCCGTCCTTCTCAAAAATACGGTCAGCAAAAGAGTTGAGAACCTCCTTGCTGGATCCCACAAGAAACTTGCAGGCGGTCATCCTCATGGCTTCTTCTTCTTTAGTCCTTCCAGGTTCAAGCAGGAAGTCCAGAATGTCTCGTGGTGGCTGAGGTGCAGACGGACCTTCGCCCGCTTTTGCCTCCTTCAGCTGGATTGGATCGGTAGGGCGTTCTTCAGTGCCCTTCTCAACCTTCGAGGCGATTTCGGCCTTCTTAGATGCTTCTCCAGACGACATTTTTATGTTGAAGAGCAGAAGTGTTTATTTCTGTCAGATTTCTGCTATATTTATAGACAGAAGTTCCTCAAATAATGAAACGACGGTTCATCCGTTCATTTATTACATTCATCAGACGGTTCATCCGTTCATTAACTTCCGACGGTTCATCCGTTCATTTATCACATTCATCCGACGGTTCATCCGTTCATTACTACCCGACGGTTCACCCGTTCATTCATCATCACCTGATGGGTTATCCGTTCATTTCCATTTAACGGTTCATCCATTCATTAATCACCACTTGACGGTTTACCCGTTCATTGTCATCTATTATTTGACGGTCTTCCCGTTCATTCATCTCACAAACATTGACGATTCGTCATCGTTTATTATTTACATCAGCAACTTGTCATTTTTGATTAAGTTGTCAAATCGAAATAATTATACTCAATATATTCTGCCACGTCCATATTACCTCTGAGTAGATATAATGAATATAATTATTTTTATAAAATCATCAAGAAATATATCATGTCTTGCATCTCTGAATATATTTTAAATAATGGAATCACAACAAAATGTCTTTTATTTAATCAGAATATAAGACAGTACAAAAATGCTTCCACAGCAACAAAAACAAAGATACAAAAGAGTTTCAATTAAGAGGGAGGAACAATCAAATTGTTGATCTGTTGCTTCAAGGTCTGCAACTCTTCTTTGTGACTAGTTGTTACTCTCATTCTTGCTTCTTCCATCCCTTTTTCTTCATCAAAAATAGGCATATCTATTGTCCTGCAGGTAATTTCAGCACTATGAGTCTCTTCATACTCATTTTTCTCCTGAATTAGGGCATTGAGTTGTTCAATCATAAGTCGTTGATTGGCAGTTTCTTCTTCAAATTCCTTCTGAAGGCGAATAATTTCTGCTTTCAATCCAGTAAGCCTCTGTCCTTTGTTCTCAGCTGCCAAAGTAACTGATTCTATCTTTGAGTTGAATTCAGCTGACTTTGCAGAATGAGCTTCTAAAAGATTCTGAAGGTTTATCCTTTCAATATCAGCTTCTTGGGCTAGTCGCTCATATTCGGCTTGCACCAGAGAGTCTATATTCTTCTTCTTGAGCTCCTTATATTTTTTTATGGATACTTCCAACTCATCCAATATATGTTCAAGAAGAATGGCTTGAGCCTCATCTCCTTGATCCCTTATGGCTCTTATTAAAAAAGAAGTTGGCTTCCTAACCATAATAAAGTCAGCTCCTTCCTTCTCTATCATCTTATGAGCAAGAGATCCCAACGATTCAAAAAAGCATTTGGTAAATGATTGTACAACTTGCTGATTGATGGCTATAGTTCCAGGAGTCGAAGCTACCCCTGTTGAGGATGGGGTAGTCGGTTGCTCAATCCTTTGCTGCTGAATGATGGGCTCTTTAAACAAAGGAGCCAGAGTAGAGCTAGCTGCTCCTCCTGTTTGTTCTTCTGCAAAAAGTAAAATTATTATTTTACTAATTTGCCAATAAACAAAAAGATCAAATAAAAAAACAGTCTTACCTTGATTTGATCTAACAACAACTGCATCTCCTGCTGGAATAGACTCCCGTTGAACGGAAGTAGCTTCAATTGCGACAGCTTGGCTGCTACCCGCTTCAGAACCGCAAGATAAGTGATGGCTACTACTAACAACCACCGTCGAAATAGGCACCATAGCCAGGTCCATCGGAGGTGTTGGTAGAGTATCAAGATCTGCAAGAACTACAAATGAAGATATTAGATATCAATCTATTTTTAAGAAAAAAGATTGTTAAATCTCGTTTTATACCTTGGGGTTCGGTGGCGGGATTCTCTTGCTGAACATCTTCACCAGCCGCTTCTTCAGGAGATATTTCTATCTCGACGTCTTCATCAGGGTTAACAACCTTTTCTACGGACGCCTCCACTTCAATATCCTTTTTAGGATCCGAAGCATCATCGGCGGTATCAAGAGATATGTGTTCTTCGTTGTCCCCTTCAGGGTTCTGTATATACTCATCAACATTTCCAGACGAAGAGCTTTCTTCATCCTTACCTTCTTCTTCTTCTTGGGCTGCATTTCTACTGTCAGTTGTGGTTTGATCCTCCTGCAGGCTATAACAATCTTCTAAAGCTGCGATCATTTCACGCTCTTCTTCTTCACGAAGGGTCTTAGGAGTAGGAGGAAGCTGAGTCGTCTCCGCGACAGGTGAAAGAGGTCGTGTAATATTTAGCTCCTCCTCAATGATGTTTTCTCTGAGTGTTTCAACTTCAGTTCTGGGGTCAAGATCTCCCCTCTGTTCAGTCTCTTCAAGGGTTTTACTCCCTGATTCAGAAACAGGTGTGGGAGATGGCATTATAAATCCTGCTGCAGCATCTACTGAAGTCAGGAGTTGTTTGGAAGAAGAGGTTTCTAAATTTCTTCTGGTGACCAACTTCTTCTTCTTTCTGTGTAGAGGTCTGTCGGGACTCTCCACATTTATCGGTTCTGTTTGTTTCTGCACAGAAGTTGGTGTAGTAGCGGCTTCCTGATTTGTCTCGGCTAGCTGCCGAGATTGAGATCTTGTAGTGACCTTGTCAGAAGAATGATCCAGGACCAATTTCTTCTTTGCTGCAGGAGCAGGAGCAGGAGGCTCCTCTCTTCTTCTTTTCTTTGCAGGAGATTTTCCCACTTTCAGAGAAAGTCTCAGAGGTGCATTTATTTCTTGAGGGAACATCATTTTCCTCGAAGTTTCTAGAGGTGCATCCACTGGTTCGTGTACCTCATCATTTGCAGGGAGCGATGAAGCCATTCTCCTTTTTCTCAATCTTGTTGCAGAAGCAAAACTGTCTACAAGATTGAAATTCTCGACAAAAGTATTGGCAGATGTGTAAAATACCGAGTATGTGAAGAGCATCCGAGGCCCTTGGGAAGTGCTCTTTGTTGGCATCGAGAAGGTGGCCTTTGTATCACGGGCATTGTAGTAAGCCCAAGCTCGGGCCCCGTCTATCAGATAACCCTTGCCCTGAAGGCAGGTGATTGCATTCCCTACATGGAATTGGTCATATCCAAACTGCCGGGCAAACCGGCTAGGGAGGTATGGTTCCAAAAAGCATTCTTCTTCAAAGCGGTATACTAAATGAGATGGTCGAATTGTCTTCAACCATTCAAAGGCCACACGGTTTAAGGGTTGCTGCTTTGAATCTACCATGTTTGGTGGCATCTGGTCATGACCGGCAGGGAGAGGGGCGCAACTGAAGTTCCATCCTCTGTTCAAATTTAAAACAAATCTGCACTCACTCAGAGAGGTGTACTTCCATTTACCCTGAGAATATCTGCGCAAGAAGCTGCCATCTACTGGTCCCATACCAGGGTCCATTAAAGTTGGATAGTGGAGGAGTAACCATCCAAAGAGATAAGTGTACGGCAGTTCGAGACGGGGGAATTCTTTCTCTCCCTTTGCCTTCAACATCAAGTCGACATACAAACGAAGACTCGCATTCAATTTGCAGGTCATTGCTGATAACAAGTCAACTTTGTAACCAAAGACTAGCTTGACGGCAGCAAAAAGTACACCGCGATGGAAACGATCCACTGCACTGGATCCCGGGACTACAAATCGCCGGAGCCAGTATGTCAGAAAACCCGCCAATTGTGCTTCTTCTGACATGGGCCTATAGCCCATTCTCAAGTAACTTTCCAAATTATCTCCTCTCTTCAAAGGAGGATATTCATGGTCATCCATCACTTCTTTATCAAAATGACCACTCTGTTCCATTAATTTTCTGACCTCTGTATGGCTCAAAGGTTTGAAGAAGGTTGGGTAACATTTATCATTCTCCTTGGTTTTCTTCTCCTCTATATGATTAAGAAACAGATATGGTAGCCACTTTGAAGAATAACAAGTATTGGCAGTGGCACTCTTGTAAAATAAAGAGCAGATCTTGTAATGACACAATAGTTCTTAGAACACTGTCACCATCTCTGGATTCTCTTTTCTGAGCTTGTTCAACTCATCATTTGTTGGTACATACTCCTCATACGGAGCATCTGCCATGGGCAAGAACGAGATATACTTCATCTCGTGGAGCGCAAAGCCCATCTCTCCCCCTGGGGTCATGAAAGTTCCAGTCCTGTAGTTGTATCTCTCAGCTAAGGCTAAGAACATATAAGGATTGGGAGCAAATCCATATACAGTCGCATGCACTGCTTCATACAGGTTGATTTGTTGGAGTCTGTCTTGAAATTTTCCCAGAACCCAATTCGCGATATAACTCCATCGCTTGTAGTCCGGATTCACCAGTCCAGTCATTCTTATATCTTGCTCCGGATATTTTCCTTCAACCTTCGCAAACTCATTTGCGAATATTGGTGTCCTAACAGGCATTAGCATGGAGGAGTTCTCTGGTGGAATGCAGCCAGGTCTTAAGCCTCTCAGTAGGACACTATATCTGTCAGAAGAACTATAAAACATGTCCTTATGATGTGGCCCCTTCTTTACGAAGATTTTTCCTGCCCGAGCATCCTGAAATAGAGTGATATTCCATTCCATCTTCCTTGGGTAGCTCGTATGAGCGTACCGTGATAAAGGAAGGCATCGAGCAATGTCGGGTATAAAAAAGGATCTATCTTGCTGGTGAACTACTCTATCTTCCATCCTTGGCCTGGGCTGAGAGGCTCTCTCAAAGGCATCACCGAATAGGAATAAAGGTTTCTTGTGAATTACAGCATCAGCTGATTCTAAAGGCTGTCCGTTTATTAAACACATTAAAGTTTCGTTATCCTGAGAAATCAGTATAGCCTGACGTGAAGCCGGCAGATCGTACTGAGGATAATGAACATGAGACAGATCTTCTTTATATTCAGATTCAGACAAAGTTCCCACAAAATGTTCATAGTTTGGATCTTCATTGGTTTCAACTGCATCAAAAACAGATGAAGATCAGTACAAGTCAAAGACTCTATTTTTCAGACAAACAAAACAGTAGAGTACACAATCCTCAGATTGCGCTGACATAGATTGCGCAATATCAGTTTGCGCATCTCATCAGGGTGCGCAAACCAATCAATTGCGCTGACATCCAGCGCAAATCAATCGATTGCGCTGACTTTCTGTCAGCACAATTCGATAGATTGTGCAGGATTACAGCCTTCATAAAAATGAAGACTGACTGTTTATGCAACCAAAAAACCCTAAAAAGGGTGGCGCAATTTGAACTCATCTCTAAAAAGAGATGAGTTTCGAAGATCGAAGGAAGTCGAAACACCCTAAAAAGGGGTTTTTCGATCGGTTTAACTACCTATCAGAGCGGGGTGCGCGGACTCATGTCGAGATGCTCGCCGTGCAACTCTGTCAGATGACTCGGCCGGAGCTTTTCCCTTCGCGGCGGCGGCGGCGGCGGCAGCATTAGATCGTCGGGGCGCCATGGCAAAGTCGTTGGAGTTGGAAGACAGTAAGGGCTCAGAGGAGATTTTTCGAGATCGTAAAGTAAAGAATTGAAAATGAAATGACGGCTATTTATAGCCTTTGAAATACGAAACGGCTGCCTTGGATTGCGCCTAAGATTTGGGGGCACTTCACTTTGCGCAGACAGCTCATCATCATGCGCAACTTGATTCAAAATTCAAAAATTCAAAGTATTTTGAAACTTTGAATCAAATCAACTTTCGAAAACTTTGAAGGGGGTCTTGTAGGTCCTAAAAAAATCAAGTTGCATCAATCAACAAAGTCAAGAAATCAAGAAACCCATCATTTGGATGAATTGTGCAGACAACAGATTGCGCAGCAATCCGATTGCGCATACTGCTTTGCGCACACTTCCAACTGCGCAGACTGACGTGGCAGAAGTCATCATTACCAAATCAAATCAAATCTTTTTTGACAACTGACAGCACGAATAACAAGGAGTCTGTTCGTTTCATGCGCCGCACAGTGCTCGAGGGAGCGGACAGCTGGCAGCGCAATCCAATCCGGCGCAATCTAAGTCTGCGCAAAACATGTCTGCGCAGTTTGAGCTAGCGCAAACCAAGTCTGCGCAAATCAAGTTTGCGCACTCCATCAACATAACTGATAAAAGACACGTGGCATTCATGCCATCAATTGTTCATTACGTGGCAACTGTTTATGCACGATCATGCGCATTTCAATCAAATGATGCCATGTGTCCCAGATAGTTGGCCCACGATCCAATAACTGCTTGCGCAATCCAGTGCTGCGCGAACCAGTTGCTGCGCAAATCAGCTTGCGCAGTCCAAAATAACTGAAAATTAGTTATTTTTAGAACTCTATAAATAGAGTTTCAAGTCTTCATTTCAAGGGGATCAAGATCAGAGATCAGAAATTAGAGAGTTCAGGAGTTCTTGCCAAAGTGTTGCTGCATTCTTCCGAGACTTTTGTCTTCAACTTCAGAGGCTTTTGCCTTCAGTTTCCAGAGTTATTATCAACTTCAAAGGCTTCGTCTTTACAGTTCACATCGTCTAAGGGATAAAACAATCGTCATCAAGATTGGATTCCTATAGTTGTAATTTTTCCAGAATTCTTGTAATCTTTATTACAGTTTGTATCAATAAAGTTTTATACTTTTGTTTTTGCAAACACACCTGATGATATCTCCGGAGCCACACACTCGGGGGTTTCGTTGCCTGGTCAGCGAACGGGGTTGAGGTGGCAGTGCCCCCCATAGGAGTTCAGAGACGAAGTCCCCAAAAGGTATTCAGATTTCACAATCTAGATTTCTTTGGACATCCGCTGTCAAGAAAAAAGTCATCATCTATCAAGTGAAGAAGCCAAGCAAGCCATCATCATTTCATGACTCTGAAAAAGTCTGCACCTACTAAAGTATATCTGGAGTCTGTAATGAGTCTTATGAATAATTATAAACACAAGAAATAGATGACAAAATCGAAAGCTAGGGTAGAAAATAACTTAGGATCATTTTTGGCTAAAAATCGGCATACTAGCAGCATACCATAGTATACCGGCGGTATACGTGCCAATTTTATATAAAATCTACTCGCGACCGTTGGGATCGGTATACCAGCTGTATACCATAATATACCGACGACATACCGATTTTATATAAACTTTGCTCTCTGTCGATTGTATCGGCATACCAGTACTATACTGTAGTATACCGACGGTATACTGGTTATTCACAATTGACAATCCAACGGTCGAATGCTCAACATTAAATGATCCCAACGGCCATATTTTTAGCCATTGCAGAAATGGACCAGTTATCGACGGTATACTGTAGTATACCAATGGTATACCAATCGCGGGCTGAAAGTTGCACTATTTGAACTTTTTTTGCTTCAGTTATAAATAGCCTTGAACCCCTTCATTTAAGGTTGATGCTTTGAGTCTAAAATTAATATACCAAAGCCTATCCACATACAACTCTACCAAAGCTTTCACTTGCCTATCCACAAATTGTGTTAGAGTGTTCTTGAGTTGTTAAACTTCAATCTTCATCTTGTTGTAAGAAGATCCAAACCATCTTGTAAAGATGTTAAAATTGGAGAGTGTTCGGATCAAAGCTCTCATGAAATTAGAGAGTCTTCGGATCAAAGATCTCGTGTATTGAAGTTGGAGAGGCCTTCGGATAAAAGCTCTCGTATAAGAAGTTGGTGAATCTTCAGATAAAAGCTCACGTTGTACTATTTGCGATAATAGTAGATTAAAGCGGGAGAGAGTTTTGGGACTGAAGTGCCCCTTGAGAGGATAGCATGATACATCGGGTATTTGGTATTTTTTATTGCTTCTTCTCTTGCACTCTTAAATTTTAAATTGCCTATTAGCAATCATCTAGTGCTTGATTAGTAAGCTTGACCCTATTCACCCCCTCTAGGGTGCTTTCACATTCTTGATTTAATTCATATGAATGTGTTGATCTTATGAATATGTAGACGAGGGTTCTTTATCTAATCCACATAAGGGGATATCACAAACAAGATATATTTTTTTAATAGTGTTACAGGTATTTCAGAGACCAGTCAAACAAATCTCTACAAAATCTTCGATAAATTATACTGGCAGTTAATGGAGTAAACATAGAATGCGCATGACAAATATTTCACCACTTCAACATATCAGGAAGAGTTACATGCTTCCAGGAATCACAAATAAACCTACAATTCTTCATGAGGATAATGCATATTAATGTAAAAGCAAATAAAGTATTGTACGAGATGTAATATTCAAATGTATTACTTGGGTGTTGATTTTTATTTGTAAATGTAATCTTTTTTGTGGGAGAGCATGCTGAATATTTATTTGAATTAATATAAGAACTAAATGTAATATTTTTTTAGGGGAAGCATTGTACTCTTTTCCTTTGATGAGATTTTTTTTTCCGCTGAACTTTTTCTTTAAAAGATTTTAATGATGCAGTGTAAGCGACACCCACTTGAATTCCCAAAAAAATCATATGCATAAGGAATATTATTGTACTATTTTCTTTTACTATGGAAATTTTTTTAAATAAAGAGGATTTTTCTTAGAATTTTTTTTTAGTGAGACAATGATAAAAGTGAGCATCCACGTGGTGTGTTATGATTTGTGGATAAATCCAAATGATGGATGTCGACCCTTATCTTATTCCCTCTCTATAATAAGAGAAGTCCTAGATCAATTCTATTCAGCTACAATATTCACTTTCTTTCTCATTTTGTAACAAATGGGCCATTTTTTAAAAATATTTTGTTTTTAATTAAATCGTTCCAGACCGGATCCGTTCCGCATCCGAATCGGGCCCAACCCGATCTCTAGCCCGAATCGAATCAAATCGATTTCTGGGTCGAGCTGAGTTTTAGATTTTTGTCTCCAGTCTGATCCGACCCGATCCGTTGGTCATGAACAAGCTAGGCCGACCTAATCCAGACCCGATCAACCAAATATGACCAAATATGGGTCCGGTAAGGTCCCTTCCGGCCTGGCCCCGCCCCGCCCGGCCTGGCCTGGTCATTTAACATCATGAAGTAGAAAATCAGTCTTTAGTATTATAGATTAACACCATTAATTTTGAGTGGAAAAAAGAAACAGAAGCAGAACAAGAGGATGTTGCATCTTGTTTAGTTACTTGACCGAGGGGTGGTCCATAGAGAGAAGAGAAATCACAGCCAAAAAGCTTCTTCCTGTTTGGAACACCTCTACAACCATCGTCATCAGGCAGGTAGGTTTGAGGAGTAGAATATACCGACATAGTTTCCCATCCAAACACAACCTAGCTAGGTAGTTTGGTGGGGTCCATTAAAACCCAACGACGGCAGTCCTCCTCACCATTAATTCTCACTCCAAAAATATTCTATATATAGAGAGAGACTAATAACTATCAGTCCCTTCATCTCCTCCTCTTCTCTCTCTCTCTCCAATGTCGGGCAGAAGCTTTCTGGACCCCTCAGCGCAGGAGTTCCATCCCCACTTCGCCTTCACCATCCCTCACTTTTACAACCCATCCCCTTCCCCAACCCCTCAACCTCGTCCTCCCTCTGCAGTGCATCCGTCCCACGCCTCCTCCGACACCCCCACCCGCTCCGTCCTCCTCTCCCTGCTCCCGCCCCACGCCACCGAGTCCCTACTCCGTTCCTCCATGCAGCTCTTCGGCGGCGTGAGAGCCGTCGAAATGGGCCTCGACGCCGCCACCGCCACCGTCCACTTCTTCGACCTCCGCAGCGCCCAGGCCGCCGTCGCCGAGGTCCAGAACCAGCACATGCGCCGCCAGCACCAGCAAGTCCACCTCCTCCTGCTGGACCCACACGACGAGGGCCGGGGCCTCGTCGGCGGACATCCTGTGTGGGCCCAGTTCGGGAGGAGGGGCGTGGACTCTCCGAACCAGGGCTCGCTGTTCGTGTTCGCTTCGGATCCGGTGTCGGCCGATCAAGTCCGAGATATCTTCCGGGTTTTTGGTAGGGTTTTCTACTATTTTGCTAAAAATAGTAAACTTATGTCTCTTCCTTCTTTCCTTTGTTAGTTGCAGTTTGTTCGTTAGGCCTGTTTGTTTCATGTCGGTTGCACGTCTTCTTGTTTTGATCTGTCAGTAATTCTGTAAAAAAATGTTTTATCTATAATTTCATGTTATCTGTCCATTTTATTACACTAATTTTGAAAGAACTATCATGGCTGATATGCTAATTATAGTATCCCGAATTTTGAATTGATTTGTGACAGTACTTGTCATCTTGTTTTTGAGGCACTTCTGCTGTTTTATCATAATTTCATGTTGATTTTGTTAAGATATTATAGAGATTTGTGGAATATTTGTGGAATGGGTTCAGTGGTTTGTTTAAATTTGTTGTAGGCTCGGTAATGGAAGTGAGGGAGACACCATCGAATCCGCATAAGAAGTTTGTCGAGTTCTTCGACGTGCGCGACGCTGCCCGTGCGCTTGAAGAACTCAACAGCAAGGAAGTTCTCGGAGTTCGGCTGCTCATAGAATTCAGTAGACCAGGAGGCGTCCAAGCACGGTATCTAAACATTTTAGTTTTAGCTGCCTCATTGTGATGATTATTAATGTATATATTCACTAAGATGCAGTTTTCAAAGGAGAACCAATTACTCTGGCCACCGTAATCTTCCCGTGCCTCCTCGGTTTCGCGGTTCCTCCAGTTCGCAATCCTCAACTTCGTCGACCGACAGAGGAGGAAGTCGGAGTAAAATGGGGGAGAAGAGTATAATGTTACTGAAGAGGGGTGATGCTATTAGGAAAGGAAATAGCGGCAATTCCCCTACGCCATCATTATCAAAGCAGAAGCAGCAGCAATCAAGCAGCGAAAAGAGGGCAAAGAATTTTCCGAAGGACCCCGGTGGTGATTTCGGCTTCCTGTTCAAAGAAATGGAGCTTGCAATAAAATCAGAATCCTCTTCTTCTTCACGTAGCAGCAGCAGAGATTCCCGGACTACGGTGATGATTAAGAACATACCCAACAAGTACAGGTTGTTTGTTCACATCATTATCGTGCAATGCATTATTATTATCATTATTATTATTTCTATGTAGATTGTATGGTTGCTTTTTTTAAACATAATTTTATGTGTAATTATATATGGATAATGTGCATTGGGTTGATATCTCGTTGCATTGCAGTCAGAAGCTGCTCTTGAACATGCTTGACAACCACTGCATCCACTGCAACGACAACGTGCATCAGAATGGCCTATCTGCTTATGACTTCGTCTATCTCCCAATCGATTTCAGGCAAGTTATAAGCCCAATAACTAGCATACAAACTTATATTATTGTTAGAAGGATTATTTTGTATAATGGTTTATATTATTTGGAAAAAAATAAATATTAGTCTTTTAATTGTGTCAACATGTGTCCTAGAGACATGATAATACATTGATAAGTGTATATTTGAGATGAAGTACTCCCACAAACACATTAAATAAAGTAATTTTTTACTTAAAATGTTCATTGATAAATATAAAATGTGCATTTATCAATATGATAGTTGAAGTATATATATATATATATATATATATATATATATATATATATATATATATATATATATATATATAATTGTATCAAATGTCCCCCATCGGGAATCGATCTCCTAACCACACGGACCGTATGTCTTACCACTGCTACTAGGCTAGGGGTATGCCCGGTGTAATACAGGGTACTTTATGTACGCTTCGTTGCACGTCTTTTGGTGTCAATATCCACAAATTTTCTCACGTACCCACACCTCATCCGTGGTTCGATAGGTTGTTATACCCCTCCTTGTCTTCATATATATATATATATATATATATATATATATATATATATATATATATATATGAAGACGAGGAGGGGTATAACAACCTATCGAACCACGGATGAGGTGTGGGTACGTGTGAAAATTTGTGGATATTGACCCCAAAAGACATGCAACGCAGCGTGCACACAAAGTACAGAGAGCTTCTCCTACGGAAAAAACTTACGGGACACACTTACAGGATGAGAAAATATACATATGGTTCTCTTCTAAATCTCTTTTACTTAAAAAATAAATAAATCTCTATCTTAAAGATAAGTCCATTCATTTTTTAAATAGTGAGAGATTTATTTATCTATGTTAAAAATTAGAGATAGACAAGTTAATTTTATAACTTTTTAAAATAAAGATGGATTTTTTTAAAAATATATCTTTAAAAAGAAATATACCTTTAAAAATTATATTTAAAAATATTAATATTAATGTTAATTTTTATATTAATCTTAATTTTAATATTATTTCAAATGTTAATTTTTTGGTGTTAATATTGATATTAATTTTAATTTTAACATTAACATTAACATTAACAATCTTATATTAAAATTATTATTAATTAAAATAAAATTAGAAAAAAAATAAGATTTAAATTAAGTTTAAATTTAGCATTAATATTAATATTAACACTAAGATTAACTTTAACATTAAAGTTAAAATTAATGTTAAAATTGAAAATTAAAATTAATATCAACATTAATATTACGATTAATATTTAAAATATAATTTTTAAAGGTATAACTATTTCTAAAGATAGATTGTTTTTAAAACAAATATATCTCTATTTTAAAAATAAAATATTTTATCTATTTTTATTTTTAAAAAAAATTAATCTCTCTTTGTTTATAAATAAATAGATAGATAAGTCTTATTTTTTAAGATAGAAATATATTTGTTTTTAAAATGAGATATTTATATTTTTAAAGAGAGAAATTCAGAAGAGAAATATATATATATATATATATATATATATATATATATATATATATATATATATATATATATATATATTCAGTCTCTAGTGAATAAATTCATAAATGCTATTTGGCTCCCAAAATATTTGGATGATGCTATCTCCCGTTATGCGACATATGACGGCAAAATTTAACATTAAAAAATATTAAATTAACATGATAATTAACATTAAGATTAACTTTAACATTAAGATTAACCTTAACATAAAAATTAACTATAACATTAATATTAAAATTAATATTAACATTAATATTAACATTAACATTAAAAAAAGGGTGATTAATTTTTTAGGTTAAAATTTGCTATGTTAGCTGTCATGTCAGATGCCACATAATGGAGATGACATCACCCAAATATTTTGAGAGCCAAATAGCATAACTGGAATAAATTGGGCTTGTGGCTGATAGGTTGGGGGGGGGGGGGGGGGGGGGGGGGGGTGGGGGGGGGGTGGGAGGAGAAGAAAGGAAAGGGAGTGGAATTAGTAGGATAAATGAGTTATCCGTGATTCTTTCTTCCACTAGTTATCATGTCTTCCTTTCCGTACTACATACATACAGTCTCCTTTCTTTCCTCTTTCTACCCCCTGCTGCATCTCTCCTACCAAGGAAACAAAGAAAGCTGATAGAAATTGTGAGAAAAACTGGTGGAACAAAAGAAAGAGAGAACCATCAAAACCCTAATGTGTGTGTGTGTGTGTGTGAGAGAGAGAGAGAGAGAGAGAGAGAGAGAGAGGATATCAGACTGTTCCACCAGGTTTTTGATTTTTTTGATGGAGAAGTGGAAGAAGCTTGAAGTCAAGGGAGGATAAAGTGAGTCGAGTGATCAGAGAGAGAGAGAGAGAGAGAGAGAGGATATCTGACTGTTGCTAGCTAGTTTGTTGGTACGTGGAGGAGGAGGAGGTTGGGAAAAGACTGTTCAATGCCCAAATGTCAGGGATCCTAAAAAGATATAGGGATATCTGTTATTAACTAGGGTACCCTTTTCCTGCTACCATCAACACCACCTCCCCAAAGCTGCCAAAATCATCAGAACCCCAATTGAGAGAAAAAGCTGCTTTTTATGGCACACCAAGAAAAGAAAAAAAGAACACGTTAGAAAAAAGAACACCCATACTATTATGGCCATACAATATAGATACGGGATTCAAATATTTTCAAATAGATAGATACTAATATGGACACGATACAAATACGAGATACAATAGATACAATGTTAGTTACCAATGTTGAATGTATATAGACACAAGTAAGGGCGAAATATGGATATGACATCATTGTACTGCATATGTGCAACATAAGGTTATGGCCGAAGTTAGTAATATTTTCACTAAGTAAATTGATTCTCTCTCTCATTTCTTGTGATTTGGATGATGCAGTAACAAGTGCAATATGGGTTATGGATTTGTGAACATGACATCACCGGAGGCCACAGTGAGGCTCTACAGAGCCTTCCACAATCAGCCCTGGGAGGTCTTCAACTCCAGGAAGATCTGCCAAGTCACTTATGCACGCTTGCAGGTGTTACTAGCCATGACTTACACTGACCGTTTAGTTCATTCCTTTAGTAGTAGCAAAATTTCCTGGGCTTATTTAATTGTTGTTGTGTCATCATGTTAGGGTTTGGAAGCACTGAAGGAGCACTTCAAGAAGTCTAAGTTCCCATGCGACAACGACGAGTACATGCCGGTGGTGTTCTCTCCTCCGAGGGACGGGGAGCAGCTGACGGTTCCACTGCCCATCGGTGGCAGATGTACCAGCAGCAGCTTCAGGAACCGCACAATCGGTAGTACTACTACTGATCTGTCCGATACAGTGTCGTCCACTGCCACCTCGACCCACACAAAATCGGATGACCAAGCGGACGATGATGACGGCAGGGATGAGACTGATGGCGGGCTCTGCGAGCAATTCCTTCAGTTGTCCTACACTGCTGAAGGTTAGCCACCTAGCTCTAGCTAGCCAGCTACAGTGAACATCACATGAATGTGAAAGAACCCTTCGGGTCAGTCATGATTGAGTACGAATACTTCTTTCCTTTATTTTTCTTGAGAATTTAAACTTGGAATGGTGCATTTGGGTGTATCTGGGATTTTGTTCATCATGGCATATATATACACATAGGTGAGTGACATGCATCTTTAGTTTAGCCTCTATTAACCAAAATTTAGTCCTTGTATGTTATTATTACAAAACAATTGAATATATAAGAATAGAGACACGTTGAGAACAGGATATGGGGGTGTGCTCGTACGGGCATTGCAAGAATTAAGAATTTTGGTCCAGACAATCGAGCAAAGCATAAAGTTATTTGGACAAACGCATCATTCTTCAATGCCAAGAGTGGGCTCACGTACATAAGCTTATGCGACAGGGAGCACAGCTTCCCATCATCTTGTGCTCTATTTTATGGTAGCACAAAGTAATGGCGAGTAGGTTTTTGAAAGCAGCACTTTCAATGTCCATGTGGGGTGGGGTTTTGGAGGTGCCAAGTGACTAGTTAATTTTGGTCTTTTGTTGGGTGTGTTGGTCGTGTGTGTTTCCTATGTGATAGTTCAATAGATCTTTCGATGTTCAAAACCAAGAAAACAAAAGGCATTCATTCAATCGGTCCCATCACCTTGGAATGAATTGGAAGTTAAGCACTCAGCATGTACTTGAGAATAATTTGTTGGTCGAAATGTCAATGTAACGCCATTAATTGGCTTGAGAACTAAGACATATAAAACGTATCGCATATGTGATGGCTACGTCACATTGACAAATTTTAATCTATATATTTACCTACAATGACAAGAATCAATCTTTCACAAAGCTGAAGAAAAAAAAAAGAATATTACAATTGAGATCGCTTTCCACAACCCGATGACGCTTCTTGAATAGAGCAGACGTTCCTCCTTAACAGATCTCTTTCCTCTAACTGTCTTGAAGTGCAATACCTACAAACGAGCACGAATCTTTTCGTAGAATTATGAAGTCTCCCTGAATCTCTTCCTTGGGCATGCCTTGAGCAATTCTCCTTGGTCTCATTTATGTAGATTAAGAAAACGAATTTAGAGTTAGGAGATTCATAAATGAGCCCCACCAATCTTGATCGTTCAGATCGATCCAACAGTACACAACATACGCTAAAATAAGGTCCGCACCTAAAACAAATCCTGACAGGTGGGACACCATCGGTATATTGCAGTGTACTGCTAAACCCTCAGAATAGGTTCTGGCACGAAATCTCCCAAATTCGGAATACTGGCGGTATACCGTCGACTTACTGTTGTTAGTGTTTTGACTCTGATTTGAGCTCCGATTCAGCTACCGATTTTGTTGCCTTCGTCGCAACTCCTGTTGACGCTTCACGACATTCCATACTATTTTTCAATTACCTCGAATCGAAACTGGAAACCAACAAACTATCCCTCTAGTCTGTTGCGAGGTGTTGGTCCCATCGCTCCTCAGTTGGACTCCATACCTGTCATCTTGCGACAGAGTTCCAACCCTTCTTCGCCACTGATCTCGAATTTCCTAAACTGTTTTGAATCCCTTTTTGTCTTCAGTTCCTCGACCACGAAGTCCACGCTAGTTGTTATGCGTAGCACCTCCCGAACAACTGGAATCTCACCAACATTAATAACTTGGATAAGACCAAATTCCTGACCATCAGTCTCACCGTAGGTCTTGGCTGCTTGTCTCCGACTTTCGTCTTCTACCGAAACATGCTCCCATTCCGTCTTTGTTGCAACTTTCGTCAACGTTTCACAATACTCTATACTACTTTCCATATATACCTCGAATTGAAGTTGGAACCCAACAAACTATCCCTCTAGTCTGATGAGAGTTGTTGGTCCCATGGCTCCTTAGTTGGAATTGCTGCATGTCATTCTGCGATAAAGTTTCCGCTCACCCTCGTCACTGATCTCGAATCCCTGAGCTACTTAGCATGATCCCTTTCAGCCTTCACCACCTCGACCACCAAGTTGACGAGCGTAGCACCTTCTGAGCAGCTAGAATCTCATCGATATTAATAACTTGGATAAGACCAAAGTCCATGACCATCAGCCTCACCAAAGGTCTTGACTGCCTGTCTTCGACTTTCGTCTTCTACTAGAATGTGCTTATGTTCCGTCGAGCTTCCTCAACTTGGTTGACTCAACCAATCAGATGGTACAATTTTCTTGAGATTCAAGCTCTTGAACCTTTCCACCTCCGTATCCTGTATTGGAACTCTCTTGTATACCTGCATTCGTGAGAAAAACATCATGCACAGTGTCATGACCCGCGTCCACTTGATTGGGTACGAATCGTGCTATGCCCGGCCTACACTGGTGTGAGCAGCAATAGTTAGCTGTCTAAACCTCAGGAATCATCAAAGATACGATAAAACAATCTCTCATCACAGCAACTAGAACGTACAAGCAAATTCCAGCCACACAAACTCACTACAAAGTCTACTATCAGTGTTTTAGTACATCATACATTTGCTAACTCTTCTAGAGACAAATCCATTAACCATATCCTCAAAATAATAATACAATTGATATCTCTCTCTTATCAAAATCATCTCATACATCAAAAATAATCTACATCTAATATTCTAGAATCTTTTAGGCGGCGGCGTCGAATCCAATGTTGTCCTCATGTCCTAGTCTAATATGTCAATGATCTAGTTATAAAAGGAACAAAGTACAATGTAACTCAACCGCACTCAACAACATGATGCTAGTATATAAAATAGCAATGGCAAGTAAATAGCAAGTAGACTGGAAAGTACCTGAAATCATGCACTAGCTACGTGGAACATGTGCAGTAGAACATCATTGAACATGTAGGGACTATCATGAATAATGCATAATGTAAATGATATGCTAGCAGTCACGTAGTAGATAAGGCATATCATAAACATTATGCTAGCAGTCAATTAAGTAGGGATAAGATATAATGCAATGATATGCTAGCATTCATGTAATAGATAAGGCATATCATGTACATTATACTAGCAGTCAAGTAATAGTGGACATATGACATAGCACAATGATATGCTAGCAGTCAAGCAAGTAGGGATAAGATATAGTGCAATGATATGCTAGCAGTCATGTAATAGATAAGGCATATCATGTACATTATACTAGCAGTCAAGTATAATATAAGGCATACCATATGCATTATGCTAGCATTTAAGTAGTTGTCCAAGACTTGGGTAAGCTACATGCTTCATGATCGTTCTTCCTCTCGACACGACATAAGGGACATGCAAGCAAGTAAGAAACACGAAAATATGTCAAGCAACTGAGTGTAAACATGCATATAAAGTTGCTAAGTAAAGTTGAGGTACAAGTACTTGTCTTTTATCACACCCCAGAACCAGAATACTGGAGAGCGGGGGCAGACATAACCAGCTACGTATATTGAAGTGCATCCCACCTCGCTATACGGTCGTAGCTGTCTAGATACATGAGGGTTTAACTACAAGCCAACAGTCTCTTAAGGTCAAGAACAAGCCTAGTTTCTCAATCACCAGCAAGTAAGTAAATGTTATAAGATGTAAGATCACCAAATATACAATAGTAAGGCATCCCAAACATTACATATTTAGCTGATCATGAAGCTAGTCATTACAAAATGTTAGGACTAGCAAGAGTTTAGTCATACATGATCAGCCCTAGGATCTGTCAATCATGTTACAGCCCGTAGACAGACAATAAGTAAAGTGCAATCGAGCTAAACATGTGCTCGTCGGCTAAACGCCTCAAAAGAATATTTTACAATAAAGTGGAAGAGCCAAAAATAACCCACTCATTGCCCTGGTTACGCCTGGTGGTCACCATCGGGCTGAAAAGTCGGCAGATCCTCTGGAGCTGCTTCAAAATCTGGCCATACAAAACCAGCTGGGTCAGATCCCAGAAAGAGCAAGTGCCACAAAGGAAGCTTCACTTAGGAACTAAAACCAGCAATTAGCACAAGAGTATATATAAATAATAAGAACTGGAAATATGAAAAAATCAGGATGATATACGACGAGATAACCATGGAACTATTCAGATAACCAGGTTACAACCCGTAAACCAAACAAGGACCGGGATTGTAACCCTTCATCTGAACGGAACTTGGTTTCCCACCATTTATCGGCAAGATAATAGAAGAAATCGGGTCATGTAACCACCTTGTACATGATCAAGACAAGACTAGACTGATTATTCTCCATTCAATAATCACGGCCAAGCAATAACTACGGCTTGATACTTTAACTAACTAGGGTTATCACAGGCCTAGTTACTAACAAGATGCAGCGAGATTATTCCACAACCACAAGCCCTGCAGACCATCCAGGTTACCCAGGTCGAATATTAGGGGTTGAATTCAGGTGGGTACATCGTCCAAAAAATGCATGTACCCTTAAGTAGCTTGGAGGGTGCAACACATGACAGTGTGCTGGAAATGTGCCATACTCGACGGCAGGTACAGATCCCAAGCGTGCCCAGGTAACGGGATTGTCTGTAGCTGGGAAATCTCTTAATGACTACTGTATTATTCTAGTTATTAGCCTTAGTTCATTTCAACAGGTTCCCCTGACCGTGGTACTCAGGAGTCCCATCCTAAACATGATGCAAGACAAGACTGGTTTATTTGTACAAGCACAATCGCCCACGGTGTCCGGGTTATTTATACTTGTCATGTCATGTCATGTCATGTTAGCTGCCGCAACAGTAATTCGAGATATATCTTGTCAGGTATATTTGTCAGGAGTGCATCACGACGGGCCACTATCATGTCGTGTTACTTGTCAAGAGTGCACCACTATGGGTCACTGTCGTGTTCAGAGAACATGTAGAGATTTACATAGTACAAGCATATAATCAAGGGACCCAAGCTTAATTGTAACATTTCAATATAATAAAAGGGGTGCAAGCCATGCAGCAAGGGAGAGAGTCTCATGCGGCTCGGGAACACGGGCTTATGCGGCTCAAATGAGAAGGCGCATGCGGCTCTGGGTCAACAACTCATGCGGCTGGAAATAAATAGGGCACATGCGGCTCGGGATTATCGAGTTCATGCGGCTGGGAGGAAGGAGGTCTTATGCGGCTAGAAAAGAATGGGCCTTATGCGGCTGAAAGTAAATGGGTCTCATGCGGCTCGCGGGGGAGCGGGGCATATGCGGCTGAGAAGAGCATGAGCTTATGCGGCTGGAGGGAATGGGCCCTATGCGGCTGCGGGAGAGCAACGCTATGCGGCTGGAGGAAATCAGATTTATGCGGCTAGAAGAGGCAGGAGCTTATGCGGCTGGAGGGAATCATATGCGGCAGGAAGTTCAACCCATGCGGCTCGGGGGATCAACGTTCCATGCGGCTGAATGGGAAAGGCTTATGCAGCCAGGAATTCACCCAGTCATGCGGCTGAGTCCGAACAATGGCACATGCGGCTGGATTATCCAGGGCATATGCGGCTCAGGTTTACAAGACGTATGCGGCTGAAGTTCATGCGGTTCAAGGGGTTCAGGGTCTCATGCGGCTGGATTATCCATGCGGCTGGGGAAAACTCTAGCCGCATAAAATAGTCATGCGGTCAAGTCAAGTACTGTTCTTCTTCTCCAAATTTTTCGAGAAGAACCATGAAGGCCATGCTTCCAAGCTCCATAATTCCATCATCCAGAGTCCAAATCCGAACTTCCATAGGTCAAAATGGGACAGAATAAAATTCCCTACAACATGGAACCATCAAAACTTGGTAATAACAATGTTAAATAGATCAAACCCCAAGGAATACGAAAATAAAATAAACTTAGATCTACATAAATTTAGCCATGGAAATTAAAAATGCTAAGTACTAAAGTGGGTTAGAATCTTGAGAGGAAGAAAATGGAACAATAAAATTTAGGTTCCTCCATAAAGCAAGATGCACTTGCCTAAGCTCTCCCTCTCTCTCTCTCAGGTAGGTGAAGAGTAATGGTGGGGAAGAAGAAGAGTAAAATGAGAAGAGAGAAAGGAGAGGGGTTAATAAATGATGATGGTGGTGGTAGGTAGGTGGGATGGTTCACAACCGAACCAAGCCGAACCAAAATTAGGCCGAACCGAACCAAAAGGAACCATAGCCAAGAAAAATGAAAATACCAAATAAACCGAGCAAGGAGACATGCAATACGAGTTAAAATACGTACACGTATACCAAGATACGTAATACGAACCATGGTCATTACACCTTTACCGGAAGATAATGACATATCTAAATCACATAATAAAATAATGTAAGAGCATTAGATATTGTTCTAAAGGAGTTCCTAAATTCAGCTAAGGTTTCCTTTTCCTAACTAACCCTTAATATCTTTATTTATCTAAAACATGGATACTTTATCAACTAATTAATATCTAAATATTACACTAACTAAATCACATATCTATTCTTAATCCTCATGAACAGGCCTAATGCTGGTTCAGCTCACTGTAATCCACAAAACCTAACTTAAAACCAAATATTTCCAATAATTATTCTCTTTCATTGAAGCACATCAGGCTGACCCAGAAACCTGGCCCACTAATCCCTACTCTCTCCACAGAAGAGAGTGTAGGACTGTTGAGCACCTCTAGAGGAGAGGGAGGGGGGTGAATAGAGTGTGTCATGTGTAGCAAAAAATATCACCAATTAAAAATTATCCAGAACAATGGCAAGATAGAGCAATATGACAGTAAATAAATTACAGTAAAGTAAGAGTCAAGAAGATCAAACTCAGTAACACAACGATATAATTGGTATTCCTCTAAGAGGACTAGTCCAGTCTTAAGTACTCTTGTTCGATGTTAATTCACTATATCACAAGCTTTAACTGAGCACTTGCGACTCTTATAACACCGTGCTTGGCGACGAGCGCACGATCGATTCCAAAGGACAATTTGAAAACTGGAACGTTTTCTGAAGCAGTATCCGATACAACTCTTCAACATCAAACTCTAGATTAAACAAAAACTGTACTGGCTTGGATAAGACTAGTATAAGCTTAATTTGAAAGTGTAGCTCGTAGAAAATACTTAGGAGTGAATAAAGAAGAGAAGATTGAATGAATGAGTGATTTGGAAATGTGAAAGTTCTTCTCTATTTATAGTATTTTTGTAGACCGAATTTGGGAAGAGTTCGGATGCAGAAATCTTGCATTCAAACGTTATATGCAGATTTGAAGGGAATTCAGAAAACGACTTTAACCGACATGGACCGAACTGGGGCCAAGTTATGCCAGGGTCAGGACAGAACTGTTTGGGCCAATTTTGGTTAGGTTTTGGGCTTTTTAGTATATGGACTTTTGGATATGTATTTGTGGATTGGTAGGCTATAATTTTTTGCGAACTGAGAAAACCTAATCTAGTACCGATCCTGATCAATCTTACATATTTTTTCTAGACTCAATAAAAATAAAAATATAGAAAAAAATATGTAAAAGACTTAATCTTGGTTCCATTGCGTTTGGTTCTTAATGACGACGAGACTTTTATATCTTGTAGTAGTAGGACGCAGATTTAGGATGCAGATGTACTTCTGACTTGAAACCTGTAAACTTGTAGCAGTATATGTATTTTACGTATCGACCAAAGGTGACGTTGATTTTCAAAATTAGGTGTGATTAGTTAACCAATATGCCAACAATCCCATTTTGATAATTGACAAACTTTGAGTCTATACCAAAATATAATAAATAATATGTAACTTTGAAATTATATACCTAACTTGTTCTGAAACATAAAATTTTTATTTTGGTATATGCTCTTTCTCCTCCTTTATCATGTACTCAAAATACAGCTCCCCGTAATTTATGAATCCAACAACAACAAAGAAAGAAATAATACCAAATATGATATGAACTCATAAGTCAACATCTCAAGTATATGAATGAGAACATCAGTAGTAGCAGTATTAAAACATCAGCAACAGATGAAAACAATTAACATAACAAAAATAAAAAAAGTCACTAGAACTGAAGTCCAAAGTGTATAAAATAAAACGTCACTACAGATAAGAGTAGTCCAAATTGCAAAAAATAAAGTGTCACTACATCATCATCAACCACCAGACAAGTCTATACACAATACTAGTCCAAAACATGAATCAACCATCAGCACCGTCCGGGACATCAGTAGGAGGCTGTGGACCAAAGTAGGCTGTCGTCGGATCGAAGAAGCCAAAAGTAGGATGATCCTCAAGTCTCGGTCCGTCAAAATCAAGGTAACGGAGGATAGTCACTAGTGCAGAAGGATGATGAGTCACCGTCCACTGAATATTCGCCACGATATTTTTCAAGACCTGAGTCTGAGAAATATAGCAGAAATCAGCGTCACTAAAGCGAGTCAGGTCGACCTGACGCTGTTGTCCCTAAAGAGTGACAAAAGTGTCAAACTGCTAATAGAGATCGTCAATAGTACTGTGGCCTGGAGCTGCAGGAGCTGGAGCGTCTGCTGGAGATGCAGCTGGAGCAGGTGGAGGTGGAGGTGGATCAGCACCAAGAGGGTGCGGGAACTTCCTAGACCTAAAAAGCTCTGAAGGCATTTCGGAGATAGGACAATGCTCTAAATCAATGTCAAATTTCTGGAAGATGACCGCCAGATGCATATGATATAAGAGGTTGCGGCCTGTCCTCCGACAATTGGTCGTAAAGGATGTCATAGTCTTGAGAAAAGAAAAGGTAATCCCGAAGTGGATATGATACATACCAGCGTGATCTCATCAGTAGATCCCGTCTTAGGTAGCAGAGATGAATAGATAATATGATAAAGTTCATAAAAATATTGGTTGAGGTGACGTGCGTACAACCGTAACCGATGAACCGAACTCAGATGACACAACGCGACCTTGAAGGACTCAAGAGTCATGTCGGAAGCATATTGAACTTTCGTAATCTCTGGCATTAGAAAATATTTGCTTAAGTCGGCAGAGTTGAATTAAAATTCCTTGCCGCTGACAGAAGAATGTGTTAGCCTAATGATTATATCATGTTTTTTAATATGACTAATCAATTAAGTTTAACTATTGATGTCACTAATATTCATGTAATCACTATCATATTGCTACTTAAACTTAGCATTGTCCTAAATGGTCTATATCATATTGCTATGCTTGTATAATACTACATCATATTATTTTGTTCGTCTAACATATCAATAAGCATGATCAAACCAGGACATATGTTTGTTCGTCTAACATGTACTTGTAGACAAGTAGTAAGCATGATCAAAGCAGGACATATGAAATGAAAAATTATTGATGGGCCAAAGACGACGTTATACAAGAAGATTTCTCTGAACCGCCCAACGACCTATCTGGGGCCTCGTATCGGAGGTTCCGCTACCCGGTCAGCGGACGGGGGTCGAGGGGACATTACCTTCCGTTGGGGTTCGGGGACGAAGCCCCCGAAAGGTATTCATATTTCCAGATATGTTTATCTTTGGACGACTGCCGTCAAGAAAAAATGCGTCTTCAATGTCAGAAAAAAGATATCATTAAAAAGGGCTACTGATTTTTATATTTATTCTGTATTTTTTCTTTTATTGAGTCTAGAAAAAATGAGAGATTGATCGAATTGGTACTGGATTAGCTATTCTCAGTCCACAATATATAGCCTACCTATCCATAAATATCTATCTAAAAGTTCACATACCAAAAATAGCCCAAAACCCATCAAATTGGCCAAAATAGCTCTAGCAGAACTCTGTCCGAACTCGGTCAGAACTCGGCCCGAGGTCAGTCAGGGTGGTTTTAACCATTCCCTTGATATCTGCATCCAACGTTCGAATGCGAGATTTCTGCATCCGAACTATGCTCGAAGTCTGTCCGAATTCGGTCACCAAAAATACTATAAATAGAGTTGAGATTACCATTCAGTTGACTCATCCAATTTATCTCTTCTCTATCTAAAGTGTTATGAGCTTTTTACTTTCATATCTAAACCTTTATGACTCTTAGCCAAGCCAACACAGTTTCTGTTTAATCTAGAGTTTGGTGTTAAAGAGTTGTATCGGAGACTATATTCAGAAAATGTTTTAATTCTCCAATTACCTTCTGGAGTTAGTTGTGCGCTCGTCACCAAGCACGGTATTGTGAAGTCGGTCGTGCACTTGTCGCCAAGCACGGTGTTATAAGAGACTGCAAGCTCTTATTTAGCTTGTTAATAGTATATTAACAGCGAGCAAGAGTACTCGTGACTAGACTTGTCCTCTTAGAGGGAAACCAGTATACATCATGGTGTTCACTGAGTTTGATTTTCTATCTCTTGCTTATTGCATTTATTTATTGTCTCTTATATCTGTCATAGTTTCTAACTTTCTAATTTTTTTAATTGGTGGTTATTTTTGCTGCACACGCACACACTCTATTTATCCCCCTTAGAGGTGCTCAACGGTCCTACAGTTGGTATCAGAGTAAGGACTCTATTATTTGGTTTAACATCCTTAGAGTAGATCCTTATTATCAATTGTTACCCTCTGATTCCAATTTTCTATAATTGGTATCAGAGCGGGTGCTTGTTATATAGATATTACTGCTCATACCAATCGTTCCTACAATTGATATTGGAGCAGGTTATATTCAAATATAACACTCTAGAGAGTATACATATGGCAGCCATGAATTTAATATTCACAGGTGAAGGGCAATCCACAAATAGACTCTTACTATTTGATGGAACGAACTATAGTTATTAGAAAACACGGATGAGCTTGTACCTGAAGTCTCAAGACTTTGACTTATGGTCAATTGTTGTCAATGGCTACAAAAAGTTTACTATCACATCTATTCTCACATCCTCTATAATTGTCACGACCTGCACTCGCTTTTTCGGATACGAGACATGTCCAAGCCAGCCTACGCCGCAGAGTCGGCAGAAGAACGATGTCACGGCCAAGATGCTCAAAATCACAAAAATGATATTTACTGCTAATTCACATTTCTAAATTTATTACAACATTTATAATATTTACATTTAAAGAAAATACAAAGTTCTCACAATTAATGAAAATGATACAACTGCTATCTATTTCTAGGTTTCTGTCTGTAAGTACACCCGTATCTTCCAAAGATAAGTGAAGCCACAACTAACCTGAAAAATATTGGTTTCCAGTCAGGAATGGAACAAGTACACAAACCGACGGCAACGCGAAAATACAATAGAATTAACAAGACATAAAAATAACATATGAGAGATGAAAACTAGAAAGTAACTGATGACATGGCAATTGGTGAAGAAGACAAGGAAAACAAATAAAATACAACTATCTATGTGATTTAAAATATCTTGTTTGACATGTGAACGGCTAAGGGATAAAAACGGTACCCTGCACGTGTCGTGTGCAGCTGCTATCAGTCAAGATTAGACATATTGGGATGGGTAAGGGGTAGTTCACATGTCTACTAAGATATTTTTTCGCCCAGCTAGTACTCATGGAATCAGGTCGCAAGCATGGTAATCATGAAAATGACAGTCAAGAATGTATAATAAATCCATGATACTAATCTCCGTATGACGAGCGTGTCAACAAGTGTCACGACCCGCACCCAGATATACGGGTACGAATACGTGTGCCACGCCCAGCCTACGCCGCGGTATCGGCGGTAGAACGCTGTCAAGCATACTATACTAACTACAACATCTAAGAATCCATAACTATAAATGTACTCATGCCACATCACGAAACTAAGGAAGATAAGACAAGAAATAATAACAATATCACTAGAACAACTAGAATCTACAATGATCATAAGACAGAAAGATAATGAAGGAACAACAAGACTAACTAAGGAATAACTACCAGGCAACTCATATAGAGGAACAGTGTGAACCACCTCAGCTAAAATCATCCTGCAGTCCAACAAATGTGGCACAACTACTCCTAAAATTTTGTCAACATATCCAGTCAGGATGGAACGAGCACAAATCTCAAATAACAGTTCTAATTAGACGATATTGAAAATGTAGCAGTAAATAGAGAGAATATACAAGAAATCATGAAATGTACATGTGAGTATCATGGCAAGGTATACTGTAATCTAGAGCTAGAACAAGGCAAGTAAAACTGATCATGGCATGTACAAGAATCAAGAATCATCTATCTAAGTGTGTGAGTACTAGTTTCAACATGTGGCCGGCTTGGGTCTTGCACAAGGTCTACTGGCCTGGTTAATCATACGTGAGGTGTATGATTAACACTCACAAGGTCTACAAGAATAACAAGGTGGATAATGACCACACATCTACACTAATACTCCCCGTCCCCGACTAGTATAATGGATCCAACCATGACACATCATGACATGCGATTCTCCGAGAGGGTAGCTAGCCTTCGCAGGAATCGTGTCTATACATGCACAAGGAACAAGAAAGTCTTACACAAGATATACCAAGAAAAGCGAGGAATAATATCTCATGACGGGATCCAGGGAAATACCAATCCGTGTGGACAATGTGTCAAGAGAACAAGGGTATCTACACTAAATACAAGAAACATAGACGATATCATAAAACAGAAATATTATCAGAGAATGTACTCGCCTGGGGTCCTGCTGTCAATATGAATCAGGGTTCAGAGTAAAGCCACAGACCTAAAGATGAAATAATACAAGAGCTGATCAGGGTCAAAAGACATACTAACATCTAGGTCAAACTAAGTCAAACTAAGACAAACTGGGTCAAGGTTGACGTACAGTTGACTTTCATCAACTGGTCAACTTCGGTCAACTCTAAGTCTAATCTAGGTTTAAATAGGTCAATGGTTGACCTACAGTTGACTTTGGTCAAAAAGTCAACGTTGGTCAAGTCTGATCAAACCTAGGTCAACTGTTGACTCTACTTCGACGTCTAGTCAAAGTAGTCAACCATTGTCAAGCTAGTCTCTATAAACATCTACAAGGTCAACTTATGAATTTCAATGATTTAGAAATTACTAAAATCGACGGGTCTCTAAAACAACCCAAAAGGAGAAAATATTATAATAATAGGATGACACAAAAAGGGAAAAAATCTACAGATGTTGTCGAATGATGAAACTAACATCACCAACGTGTCCAGAATGGTTAAATCAGCTAGGATAGCCTGTCCAAAAGTCTAATTTGGACACAGGGGCAAAACGGTAATTTTGGGCCAAAATGATGTCCGCCGTTGGACACACTTTGCACCGAAAAATGTGCTGAAATAAAAGTGCACAAAACCTAACAAATTATATGTCCACGAATTCATAATGACGATGCGAACCCAACGGTATATCCAGAATTGGATTCCGTTGACCCGATCTCAAATTGGTCCGTTGACCGGGACATTAAAATCCGATTTGCACGAAAAAGCGTGTCGGAGCCAATGTCTTCAAAACTCAGCAAATTATATGTCAATGAGTCCAGTATGACGATACGAACTCAACGGTATATCCGAAATTGGATTCCGATGAGCCGAAATCAAAATGACCCGTTGACTCAAAAAGTGGGACCCGCTTTGCACCGAAATGCGTGTCAGGGCCCACGTTCTCCAAATTAAGCAAACTTTATATGAAAATAGGCCAGAACGACGCCACGAGTCTACTGGTGGTGTCAGAAATTGAATCCGGAGTCCCGGATTCAAAAATGGAATTTAACAAGTGCAATACTAAGAATTCGAACGGCCAACTTTGGCGTCGAATTCGACCGACCTAACAAGCTCAAACTGAAATGAAATCTAAAGGGGGCAGGAAGAGGGTTATACCAGCTGTGCACCGGAACTAGTAGCATGCAAAACGGAGCTGCGATGACGAAGATACGAACCCGCGAAGTTGGCGTCACAAAACTGTCCAAAAACAATTCAATTTTAAACGTCAACTTGGTGGCCGGTTTTGATGTATCAAACGACGGAATTAACGGGTGAAATTTGACAGAGGTGAAGAGGGATATACCGAGATTGTGACGGAGCGAAGAAATCGCCGATCCAACGGTCGGATTCTCCAGAAAATCGGCACAAAGTTGTTGTGACGAGGCGCCAATTCTGGATCTCGTTCGCGCGCGCGTCGACGGGATCTCGTGAAAAATGCACGAATCGACTGTCGTGCGCACCGGGGACGAGGGTGGCGCCAGGGGGTGTTCGTCGGAATATGCGCACACGGCCAGGGGGCTCGCCGGCGGCGGCGGTGGCCGGGGCGGCGCGCGGCTGCCAGCGTGCCGTCGCTGTACTGCTGCGCTGCAGCTGTTGTGGTGGCGCTGCTGCTGTTGCAGCTGGCCACGCGAGAGGAGGGATCGCCGGCCTGGCCCGACGGTGCAGCCAGGGTGCTCGGCGGTGGACCGGCCGTGGGCACGACGAGGACTTGCCGGCGATGGTGGGGTAGAGATGGTGGTGTTGGCTTGGTGGTGGTGTGGATGATGATGATAATAGTGATGGTGTGGTGATGATGAGAAGTGAAGAAGAAGGAGGAGGGGAGTTCGAAAATAGAGGTGGTGGCCGACGGCGCTTGGCCACGGCGGAGGAGGTCCGGCCAGGGTGGGCTGGTGGTGGCCGAGGTCGGGTTGGAGATGTGATGTTGGTGTTGTATGTGTGTTTTTGTGTGGTGACAAAAGAATAGAGTGGGAGAAAGAGAGAGTAATAAGAGATATTATGTGGGGAAGAGAGAGAAAGAGAAGTAGGGAGAGGGGGTCTTCTCGTACAGCAAGTGGAGGGGGGGTGCTGTGAGGTGTAAAGTGAGGGGAGTTGTGTGTTGAGAGAATGAGAGAGAGAAAGATATATATGTATATATGATATGTGGGTGTGTATATATTATATATATAGAGAGAGAGGGAGATATTTAGTGAGAGAGATATTTAGAGAGAGAGGAGAGATATTGGTCGGCTGACCACATGGAGGGGGAGTTAGGAGAGAGAGAGTAAGGTGAGGATGAAAGAGAAAGATTATGTATATATATGTATATATATAATATGTATATATATGTGTATATATACACATAGAGAGAGAGAAATAGATATTTTCAAAATAGAAAAAATAGGAAATTTATGTGGGGTATTTGGGCAGTCACGAGAGAGCAATATGGAGCTTGGGTCCGGGTTCGGTCGAGCCGGGTCGGGTCAAAATCGGACATGAGGCAATAATTGAATTAAAATGGGTATTTAAAATCATGGGTAAATAAGTAGCATGTGGGGGCTCAAATAAATGGGACACCAGTATCAGGCGGGTAGTAGGCTTCATATGGGCCATGTCCATATTTGGGGTCGACTAGGTTGGGTCGATGTCGGGTCCGGAAATTAAATTGGAAATTAAATCAGGTTTTACGGTAATAATTAAATGGTCTAAATCGACCCAAACTTGCGCGAAGCGAAAAGAGTACATGGGAACAAGTTCGAGTGGGACACGATATATCAATATGAAGATAATCTCGTCTACTACAAACCTCAAGAAGGAAGTTTTCAGAGACTGGCATCCCTGATGCTCTAGAATTTCAAGTCACGGTAAAGAGCATTAATGATCAAAAATTAATTATATAAAAATGAATTATTGAAAATAATTCATTAGGAAATTCGAAAAATAATTCGAGAATTTCAGGGGGCTTACATCCTACCCACCTTATAAAAATTTTGTCCTCGAAATTAAAGGTTGATAGTGGGGTTAAAACATGATAGAAGATTTAGGCAATAATTTAGGCACGATCCAAGAATGACGAGTTTGCACGATCAAGATAATCGATTTAAAATTGTTCAGACACGATGAGGGATTTGGCACGATAGAATTATGATATGAACAAAATCATATGTGCATGATTTCAGAAATAAGCCAAGTCATTGGGGCACGATTTTAGAGACAATTTAGAGAATCGAAGATATAATTGAAGTCCAAGTACGGGATGATTTGTATAATCAAGACATAGCTAAACAAGGCAAAGGAAATGACGGTAAGATGAGAAAATCATCATGCGATGGGAGAGAAAATAATGATAAACAAGAAATGATGGTAGGAATTATCTTGCTCAATTGGTAAAAGAAGTGAATCAACTTAAGATGTGACCTGATAACCATACACGTCTATCCAAAATTATGTTGCCAGAATTTATGCCACGCCAGTAAACATAGCTACAATAAACGATAGAGTCCATAACTAAGGTATACACCCTATAATCATGTCATCTAGATTCCTTACCACGCCAACCGGTATGGCTGCAAGAGAATCTAAATTCCATAACTAGGATAGTATATCCAAAATCAGGCTCCATGTCCCTGTCAGGCTAGCTAATATGACTGTGATAAATTCCAAACTCCATAAGTAAAGTAGACACTTACTGTTCTCATCGTCCTCATCCAAAATATGTTTATCAGGATATCTTAACTCAATTCTTAAAAGAATTATCCAAAACAAAATCAAAGGTCAACAACGAATATTAAGATTTAAAATTCAACAACAAGTCAAGGGTAAGTTAATAAAACAACGGAAACAACTTCCGAGATAGGGTTCAGAGGAAAATCTCAGAAAAAGTCCCGATGGTACTACCTAGATCAAGATAGAAAATGGTGGAATATAATCTAAAATAAATCTCGACCATGATACGAGGTTGGTAAATCATATTCTCTCCCCAACCTAGATGATATACAAGTCCAACTTATACCTTCCCTTTGGGGTCCACAAACTCATCCCAAGAAGGAATAAAGTTGATACGGACAGATATTTCAGAAATCATGATGAATGGAAACAAGTGGGAAAAGATTTGAAAGCCTTCGAAATAAGATTCCCCAGGGGTCATCCCTGGAATCTACCAAGAGTTCCTAATATGTGACTGAGTACCAAAATCCTAGAATATTCCATGACTCAACCTTAATCCTAGGACAGGCTCGTAGTAGTACAGATAAGCTCAAGTACTACAACGACTTCGCATTAACTGCAAAGACTGACCCGCATGGGCCACCACTAAAAACGTGTCACGACCCGCACCCAGATATACGGGTACGAATACGTGTGCCACGCCCAGCCTACGCCGCGGTATCGGCGGTAGAACGCTGTCAAGCATACTATACTAACTACAATATCTAAGAATCCATAACTAGAAATGTACTCATGCCACATCACGAAACTAAGGAAGATAAGACAAGAAATAATAACAATATCACTAAAATAACTAGAATCTACAATGATCATAAGACAGGAAGATAATGAAGGAACAACAAGACTAACTAAGGAATAACTACCAGGCAACTCACATAGAGGAACAGTGTGAACCACCTCAGCTAAAATCATCCTGCAGTCCAACAAATGTGGCACAACTACTCCTAAAATTTTGTCAACATATCCAGTCAGGATGGAACGAGCACAAATCTCAAATAACAGTTCTAATTAGACGATATTGAAAATGTAGCAGTAAATAGAGAGAATATACAAGAAATCATGAAATGTACATGTGAGTATCATGGCAAGGTATACTGTAGTCTAGAGCTAGAACAAGGCAAGTAAAACTGATCATGGCATGTACAAGAATCAAGAATCATCTATCTAAGTGTGTGAGTACTAGTTTCAACATGTGGCCGGCTTGGGTCTTGCACAAGGTCTACTGGCCTGGTTAATCATACGTGAGGTGTATGATTAACACTCACAAGGTCTACAAGAATAACAAGGTGGATAATGACCACACATCTACACTAATACTCCCCGTCCCCGACTAGTATAATGGATCCAACCATTGTTTTCCATAAATAAATTCACTTTATTTATTTTGTATCTGAGAAAATTACAACTGTAGGAATCTAATCTAGAAGACGATTGCTTTATCCCTTGGACGATGCGATGAAGAATACTCGAACTTTGAAGAACTTGGACAGCAACTGGGCAATCTCTCTGTTCTCTCTGAAATTGTCTGTAGTGTCTGATGAAGATGAAGAAACTCTATTTTATAGAGTTCAGGATAACTGTCCTTAAGCATACGCTCAGGTAGTTACTTGACGTGTGCATAACTGCAGGGACGCGTGGCGAATTCTGATGGAGATACATTAGCGTGCGGTTGAAAGTAGTGGAGCATGTTCAGGAGAGATTGATGGCCTGGATGCCACGTTGCATAACTTCTAGAGAAGTGGATAACTGGTACAGGACACGTGAGAACGTGTGTTGACTGTAATCCTGGACATGGTTGCTGTAATACGCTGCCTCGTTGAAGGAGAGTTATACGCTGACTTGGATGATGTAGAAACAAAATAAAGCTGATACGCTTACTGGAGAAGAAAGGAGTCGTACGCTCACTTGATGAGGAAGGAGTCGTATAGACTTCATACGCTCACTGAAGAAGGAAGGAGTCGTATAGACTTCATACGCTCACTGAAGAAGGAAGGAGTCGTATAGACTTCATACGCTCAATGAAGAAGGAAGGAGTCGTATAGACTTCATACGCTCAATGAAGAAGGAAGGAGTCATATAGACTTCATACGCTCACTGAAGAAGGAGCCACGTGGCCATCATCAATCTTCTCTGATAAGCCATATCTTCAAATAACTGTCAAAAGATTTTCTCGAGCGTCGTGACTGCAGATATGACGGCTGACAGACTGTCAAAACTGACAGTAATGATGGCTTTGCATTAATGATCTGCTGAGCTGTCCTCGTAAAAGACAAAACCAACTCTTTGAAAACCTATATGACGGCTAGTCTCCATTGGACAGCTGTCTTTGCACAAAAGACGACGTGTCAGATTCATCCTTTATTAAATATATGTCGTACTGTCATCCCAGAAAATAATAAAATATTCACTGAGCGTATGGCCTGTAGATGAGCGTATGGCCTTGACTGAGCATATAGCTTTGAGCGTATGGCTTGGACTGAGTCTTGTGTCAGCGTGTCATAATTTTCACACCCTACAAGACCCCCTTCAAAGTTTTCGAACTTTATGAGTTTCAAAAGTTCGAAATTACTTTGAACTTTAAAGTGAGAATAAGTCCTGACACGCTGGCATGAGTCTGTTATCTTTCTCAATATCAGTGCAAATCTTTAGGGATTTTGTTTAGAGAATATCCGCCGTTTTGAACTTCTTTCTTTCTTCTATAAATAGGTCTCCCAAAACCTATTTTATTTCTTTACCAGAGCTTTTGCCTTCGAGAGAGAAAAGAGCTTTCAGAAACTCAAGATCTTTCTTCTTCTTCTCTTTTCTGAAAATGAACGTGAGATTTCACTCTCGAATCGGAAAGCAAAAGCTTCTAAATGTTCGAATTCTGAGCAATATGTCAGACATCAGTTTGCCAATTCTTAGCGTCAAACTTGAAGGTATGTCCGGCATAATACATGTACTGTTTTTGCTGTTGAAAATAAGCTTTCTGTCTCTGAGCGTGCTTGACCAACCAGTACGTTTCATATGACATTTCTGTTGATTTAATTCTCTTCTTCATGCTGTTTTCCGCAGAAACTTGGCTAAAGATTTTCTTCAGAACTGGCATTGGTGATGTGGATGCTGTGGAGAATGTCCTTCTGACACCAACATCAGGGAGCTCATACGCTTTTGACGCGTACATCAGACAACTCAGAACTCTTCGTTGGATAGAAGGGTCTTCCTCAGATAGCAGGAAGAGCCTTTATACACGAGAGTTGGATGGTGGAGTTAACTCTACTACCGAGAAATCGGGTAGTAGAGTTCCTTTCACGGGAGAACTAGGAATTGTATCCCAAGGTTTGGATACATTTCTGTCTTCCTTGAGGGGTTACCCCCATCCACCAATTGTATTGGCAGCACCACGACTTCGGGCTGCCATACTCTGTGGTTCTCCTCTCGTCTGAGAGAGAAGACCAGAGTTTGATTCCTGCTGATCTGGTCGTGACTGAGACCCAGACAGTCAGGAATTGCCACCAACAACAAACCTGACGGAGAAGGTCCGACGGAGAAGATCCAAAGAAGAAGATAGATCTCTATTCGGTTATCGTTGTGGTGTAGAATGAAAATCCAAGATTTGTAATAGATTTCCATTATGATTTGTAAGAAAGTCTAAGAAAATGTAATAGACTTTTTATAGTGAAATGGAAATGACAATTCTTCTATGCTCAATGATTTGTATTTGTGGATGAATTGTGGACATGATAGATAATAAAATCATCTTTTCTGTTTTAGAGTATATAATATTATCAGAGGTATTATGGACATGATAATATATAGAAACTCGAAAGAAAATAGATTGATTTCTATGCAGAGGTCAAAACATGACAAATGAGTAAGTAGATTCGGAATTGATTCAGAGGTTATGAAAACATGATAAATAACGAATCCCCACTTGATAAATTGATAGAAGATTATGAACGGACGAACCGTTTAGGAAATGATGAACGGATGAACCGTCGAATGAATGTAATAAATGAACGGATGAACCGTCAAGTATTAATGAATGTATGAATCGTCGAATGAATGTGAGAAATGAATGGATGAACTGAATCCCGGGAAAGAATACGTCCCTTCGATCTTTGTAACCATATGCCTATAAATAGAGCATATATTTGAGTAGAAGAATCATATATCATCCTCTTTTATCCACAATGTCTTCTGAAAAGAATACAAAGAAGACTGAAGTCGTCTCTGAAGTTACTGAAGGTGCTAAAGAGCATCTTCCTCCGCAGAAGAAGGAAATGGGCGAAAGCTCATCTACTCCCAAGCCGCCAAAAGATATCCTCGACTTCCTGGACGAACCAGGAGAAACCGAAGAAGAAGAAGCAATGAGGCTGGCTGTCTGTCAGTTCTTGGTGCGGTCAGGAAAAGATGTATTAAATTCTTTTGCTGATTATGTATGTGGCCCTTGTCCCAAGTATGAGAGGGATGGCAGTGATCTTCCATGATGATGTACTCTTTTTTTTTCTTGAAGAATTTGTCAAAATAAACTCTGTTTAAAGAAACTTTGTTTACGATGTATCCTTCCCACTTTACATCAATTTTGCCTTTATTCACTGATCTTTAGACTCAGAAATCAAAAAGACTAAATATTTGAGATAGAAAATTCAGAGGTAATATGGATATGATTTTCTATACAAGATCTTTATTAAAACCACTGGGGATCTAATAAAACAAAATATCAAATTCTCTGGGAAGATGATACATGGTGGAATATCAATTTCCTCTGGGGATAACGATATCGAAATAACTTTTGTAAAGAAGGATTTTATATTTGCTGGGGAATGATGAAAATATTATACATAATATTTCTTTAAGAATTTGCCATTGATAGGCATCATCATGACTTTCCCATCCATAGAGGCAAGCTGGTATGCTCCGTTAGAGAAGACTTTGTTCACTACGAATGGGCCTTCCCATTTTGCATCAAATTTGCCTTTGCTCATATGTGTCATGGTCATAGGACGTCTGACAGTAAGGACCAGTTCTCCCTTCTGATATGCTCTGATTTTGACTTTTCGGTTAAAAGCTTTGGAGATTCGGGCCTGATACAGCTCGATATTTTGTTGAGCATACAATCGTTTTTCATCTAGAGCTTCCAACTCTTGAAGTCGAAGACGATCATTGTTTTCTGTTGTCAGTTTATTGGAGATTACAATTCTCAGAGAAGGAATCTGGATCTCAAGAGGAAGAACAGCTTCACACCCATATACTAAAGAGAAAGGTGTACATCCAGTCGCATTGCGAACTGTGGTGCGGTAGGCCAATAAACATTCACCAAGCTTCTCGCTCCAGTTGCGTTTGTTGGAAGAAACGAACTTTTTCAAGAGTTTGATGATTGTTTTATTGAAAGCTTCTGCCAATCCATTGGCTGCTGGATTATATGCTGTAGAAGCTAAATTATTAATCCGATGATCGTCGCAGAATCGAGTAAATTTCTGACTGACGAACTGCGGTCCGTTATCATGGATAATACGCCGAGGAACACCAAATCGATAGATAACATGATGTTTGACGAAGTTGATAACACTAGAAGTTTTAACTTCAGATAACAGGATTGCTTCAGCCCATTTGGAAAAGTAATCGGTTATTGCTAAAATAAACCGATGTCCTCTTGATGATGGTGGGTTGATGGGACCAATGACGTCCATGCCCCAAGCTTCAAAGGGACATGATGCCGCTGTTGGATGTAAGAACTCTGACGGTTGATGAATAAAGTCTGTATGGATTTGACAGGCTTTACATTTCTGAGCATATTGAATAGCGTCAGCCACCATCGTGGGCCAATAATAACCCATACGTCGGATACGATCTTGAAGTTTAGGACCTGGTTGATGAGCTCCGCAAACACCATCATGTGCTTCACGAATTATCTGTTGTGTTTCTTCACCGGCAATGCATCGGAGGAGAAGACCGTCGCAAGACCGACGATATAATGTTTTCGTCGTATGATTATAATAGAATCTGAGAGATCGACGTCGAATAGACGCTGCTTCACTCGGATTATCAGGAAGTATATCATACAAAACAAAATCTATAAACGGGCGTCTCCAGTCTTCAATTATGGCTTCTGTTTCATTAGAAAAGACATATTCCATAGTAGAATCAGAGGAAGACGAGGGCATTTTGTCAAACTTTGATCCAGCATCAAGGTTGAAAGAATCTTTGTCTGATTTGTGAGGGAAAGCCAAAGCCAAATTATTCTCAACATAGAATAGTTCTCGGTTATAAACCACTATTACTTGCTGACGTCTGATTGGTATAGCTAATACAGCAGCAAAATTAGCTAAAGCATCAGCTTCTGCATTATAGGCTCGTCGAACATGTTCAATAAAGAAGTCTTCAAAAGATGAGGCTATAGAGAGTGCTGCTCGATGATAAGGTATCAAATCCTGATGACGAACTTCATACGTTCCTCTGATCTGATTGACAATAAGCTTGGAGTCTCCATAAACTTCCAAATATTGAATATCTAGATGTTTAGCAAGTTGAAGACCAATGAGTAATGCATTGTATTCGACTACATTGTTTGAACATGATTGATCTAGAGAATAAGCCCTCTGAATAGTTAGTCCTTCTGGGGATACAAGAACAATCCCAACTCCAGCGACAATATTGCCGTTAGGACCTATTCTAGATGCTCCATCAAAGAATAGACGCCAGGTAGGAACTTCTTCAGAAATCAGATTTGAATCCAAGACTTCATCAGGAATCTCATCATATAATTTAGAATCTTCTGGAATTGCATGAGCAGCCAGAAAATCAGCAAGAGCCTGTCCTTTAACCGACTTCTGAGGAATATAATGCATATCGTATTGAGCTAACAAGATTCCCCAATTAGCTAGTCTGGAGTTGACAATACCAGGTTTCTTCATCATAATCCTGATGGGATTCACTCTGGAAATGACATGAATCGTTTGACCGATAATATAATGTCGCGTTTTCTGAACAACAAACATTAATGCTAAGCATTCTTTCTCGATTGGAGAATAACGCGGTTCAGCACCCGTCATTGTGCGACTGAGATAATAAATAGCCTGTTCATGGCCATCTTTATTTTTCTGAGCAAGTAATGCACCAAGAGAATGATCCATGGCTCGAACATATAGAAGAAATGGTATCTCCGAGACGGGAGGTACCAAAACTGGAGGGTTCATGAGATACTGTTTAATATCGTCAAATGCTTTTTGACATTCTTCGTTCCAGACGAAAGATACACCTTTCTTCAGAAGTTTGTTGAATGGTCTGCAGCGTCCTGATAAGTTGGAAATGAATCTCCTGATATAAGCAATTCTTTCTTGAAATCCTCGTAGCTCTTTTAAGGTGCGTGGAGGACGCATCTCTTGAATGGCTTTGATCTTCTCGGGATCCACGTGTATACCTTTAGCGGTAACGACGAAGCCGAGAAATTTACCACTAGAGACGCCCAGGAAGGACTTAGTAGGGTTCATTTTAAGTTGATGCTGACGCATTAAATCAAAGATAGTCTTCAAATCTTGGATATGATCCTCCTTTCGTCGACTTTTGACTGCAATATCATCAACATAGCATTCGACTATTTTTCGGAGATGTTCGCAGAATATAGTGCTCATTGCTCGCTGATATGTTGCTCCTGCATTCTTGAGACCAAACGACATCACTGTATAACAGCATGTACCGATCGGCGTTCTGAAGGAAGTGTGTTTTTTATCATCTGGAAACATTTTGATCTGGTTGTATCCTGAATACCCATCCATAAATGACATTCGTTCGAAACCACATGTATTGTCGATCATGACATCAGTAATTGGAAGAGGAAACTCGTCTTTAGGACAAGCCGCATTGAGATCGCGAAAGTCTATACAGACTCAGATCTTGCCAGTCTTTTTAAGGACAGGAACGATGTTAGCCACCCATTCAGGATGTTGTTCCTCTCGAATAAATCCAGAAGCCATAAGCTTGTTGACTTCAGCTTCAATTGCATCCATAATGTCTGGACGAAATCGTCGCTGTTGTTGTTTGACCGGTTTAGAATTTGGCATGATATTGAGTTTGTGCATTGCAATCTTCGGATCTAGTCCTGGCATATCTTCGTAACTCCAGGCAAAGACATCGATATAATTACGAATAAGCTTGATCATGTCTTGCTTATCAGTTTCTGAAAGACTTTCACTGATGAATATTGGTTTAGGAGAACCTTCTTCACCAACATCAATTTGGATCAGTTTATCTTCGGTAGGAGGTTCTCTCTGCTCGAACCTGAATTCCCATTGATTATCTAATCTTTGAGCCCATTGTTCCGATTCAGGTGATATTTCAAAATCATCTTCATCTTCATCATTTTCCTGCGGGCCATCAACAGAGACCATATTGACGGACAAAATAGAACGATGAAGATCGCCAATACTCATGTCAGAATCCCAAGAGAGAGAATCAGAAGACTCAGATCGTTCGTCTTCATCGGACTTTGAATCTTCATGGACTATGTTGATAAAGGAAGTAGGAGCAATGTAACCTAAACCACATTTTGTCCTTCCGTATTTTAATAGAGGAATTCGAACAGGCATTCTTCTTCCTTTTCCATTATTGAGACTGGTTCTAAAGTCATAACCCATATTCTTGATAATATTTTTGGATTGTTGACTGTAGCGACGCAGTTGTAACCTTCCAGTATCATCGTTTATGTCATCTTCTTCCAAGTTAGGAGGATTTTGGGGTCCTTTATAAAAGAAGATCGGATTTTCTCCCTTTTTTCTAGCAGGGACCACGAAGTATGATTTTTGTATGGATTCCAATGATACGTCTGTATGAAGAGTTTGAACAACCCCTATAGTTAATGACTCCAAGTTATCTAGCAATTGTAAATAACTTTGTACATGATTACAGACATCAATATACTGCAAAGGAGATGCTTCATTAATATTAAATACTGTATTTACAACAGAAGGCTGAGCCTTATCAGACTTAGTCAAATTAATGACAAAAGGGTAAGAGGAAGAGCGATCAGAAGTTTTGTTTCGATTAAGATCGATAACAAAAGGCTCAGAAGAGGTGAGCTCCCTTGAAGAAGATCGTGGATAAGTAGTACGTCCACTGACTGGAATGACTAGAGTATCTGATCTAGCCTGAGAAGGTGATGAAGTAATACGTCCACTGACAGGAATTATCAGTGAGCCTTCTTCGGATGATCTAACAGACTGCGGAGGAGTGATACGCCCTTTTACAGGAATAACAAAAGTGCCAACTTTTGCTATCTCATCATCATTATCCATAGCTTGTAAGACTTTTGAGTATTCATCTTTGTACATGCGAGCGTCATTGAAGTAAGCTTCAACTCCTTTGAATGGATAGATATCCGCAACTTCCTTTTGAACTTCTCCATTATCATCAACATATTTGAAACACTGATGAAGGGTCGAAGGAACGACATTATGTTCATGCAAGAATGGTCTTCCCAACAGAGCATTGTATGAGCATCCATGATTGTCGATGATGTAAAAAGTAACTTTAGTGCGAAGATCGCCTATTTGAAATTTGAGACGAATCTTGCCCAAAGGCTCACTTTTTCCTTGATTAAATCCCAAGATGGTAGTGATAGTGCTGGAAAGGCTATGTACAGGTATCTTCAGTGCGTCTAGCATAGCTTTTGGCATAATACTGAGAGCAGATCCTGGATCAATCAGGAGACGATCAACCTTCATAGAATCAATATATCCTGTATGATATAAAGGACGGTCATGTCGATTATCCTCTAGCAGCATATCGTCCTGCGTAAAGGTAATGTTTGGAATAAATTCCAAAACATTATGGCAATGAGAAACAGGTTCTGTTTCCACTTTCTTGAGAAGAGTTAAGCAGGTTTCTGCTTGCAGCAGTGCTTCACTTAAAGTTTCTCGAGTCTCTTTAGAGAGGCGTAAGAGCTCGAAGATTGATAATTTAGCTGGGGTATTAGCTAGTTGAGCCAATATATCAAATTTATAAGGCTTTTCAAGTCCTGTAGGAGATGACTTCTTCAATGGTTTGTCGAAGCGGACTTGTTGTTTGCCTTTGTCAGCTGCTGTTGGTTTAGAAGGAACTGTCTCAACAGAAACATTTAAAGGCTCTTCAGTAGAGACTGGAGTTGAAGCTGTAACCGGAGAGACTTCAGAAGTTTCTTCAAGAACTTCAGCATAATCTTTCAGATATACTTTTCCTGACCGAGTTCCAGCATGAACTTCAACTTCAGATTCTGGTTCAAGGTCTATAGAAACCATGCTGCAATTCTTTATTTTGCTCTTGGTTCTTTTATGTTTGATGAGAGCTTCATTCCAGAAACCAAGGCCAACACGAGATTGATTATGTCTCATAGTGATGGCTAAAGGTGCTCGGAGTCCCTTGCCTGAGTTCAAACCCGGAGCAGTGGCTAGATCATAACCCATCTTCGCCGTCAATTCACGAGATTGTGAACTGTATAAATAAAAAGCAGGTTTGTACCTATCTTCAAATTGAGGTACAGATTTTATCTCCGTAGGGAGTGAATTTCCTGCTGAGATGAAAGTAGAGGTTAGATAAAAATCGGGTGTGAAACTAGAAGTCACATTGCATGATTTAGTCTTCCCAAGCTTCTTTTTAGATGAGGAAGTCTTCCGAGGAGAAGAGGAAGACGTTTCAAACTCCTTCATTAAATCCGGGTGAATCCACATGATCTCTCCCTTCTTAGTTGTGACAGGAACAAGTCCGTCATTCTGTGCTGGTGGGATGTTTATAACTTCGAGAGTTGCTTTGGGGATAGGAACAATCCCACTTTCCACCATTAAGGGAGGGAAGTCACCGAACTGCATTGAAATTACATTTGCTGTGACTGTTTTGTCTTTGGGTGTTAATGTCACAGCTCCTGATTTAATCATCTCTTGAATCTTCCCTTTTAATATATAGCAAGACCGGATTGTATGACCCAGCATTCTATGATATGGACAATATTTTGGATGATCTGTCTTATTGGCTTCATCAGGCTTTTTAATTTCTGGCAATTGAATCTTATTACCTTTGAGTAAGCATTCAAAGATACCCTGAACATCATCATCGTCGAAAGAATATTCTTCCTTCGGCCGAGGAGATCTCTGTTGTTGATTTGTTGGAGCTGGAGTAGCTTGGGTAGTCTTTACCTCTTGACTACTGTTTTGGAGATTGACTTCAAGAGCTTCTTTCCCTTTGCGATTGTTGGGTCGAGTACTATTGCTAGCACTCTGATTTGATTCTTTGGGAGCCATTTGTACCCCCAGACCCTTGAAGGTCTCAGCACTGACCTCGGCAGTCTTGGCACTGACAATGAAAGAAGGCCAATCTTGGAACTGAGTGGACCCTGTCCACATACTGATAATTGGTAAAAGATTCGACTTGCAAGTGTCGATGGTAACAGCATCGGGAGTTCCGAGAGGCATTTTGAGGGCTTCTCTTCTGAATCTTTCAATGAAGTCCTCGGTGGTTTCATTATTTTTCTGTTTAATTCTTATGAGGGCTGACATAGTCATGTCATTGAGCCCTTCATAGAATCGTTCAAGAAACATTTGCTTGAAACCGGCAAATGAGGTAATGCACCCATCAGGGAGACTTCTATACCATTCATAAGCCGTTCCTTTGAGACATCCAATGAACACCCGAGTAAGGAGGGCGTCACTTGGTTGCAGTTGATCAGTCATTACTTCAAAATGATTAATGAACTGACTTGGGGAGGTTGTCCCATCATAGAAAGAGATGGTCGGAGGTTTGTATTTTGGTGGATACGATACCTGCTTCCATTCTATCGGGTAAGGTTGCTTGATACCTAACCTTTGCAAACCATCCTTTTGTTTGAATGCCTCGAATTGAGTTCGGAGATTCTTTAACTCTTCAGAAACAATTCCAGAAGATTGGGGAGTTGTAACTTGTTGAGTGTAATTAGGAGGAGGGACTGCAGCATATGTACCACCCCCAGCTCCAGACTGACTTGGAGTGGGTTGTTCAGGAACATTAGATTGTACCCCCGGAATAGTAGAGGGTTCCGGGTTTGGAACAACAGGAGTATTTAATATAACTGGAGGAGCTGGCTGTTGGACTTGCTGAGTTTGATGCTGAGTTTGCATAAGAGTGTGCATAGCATTCAACATATCTGCCATAGCTCGCAACTGTTGTTCTAAGGAAGAAATCCTTTGTTCATGAGCTTCGGTGTTAGTTGAGGGTTCATGATCGCCCTCTGCCATGTAAGTGGTAATCATTCGAGGAATAGATGATGAAATAGTCTGTTCTGAATCATCACTGTGTGAATCAGTATCTTTCCCAGGGCTTTTTACAGGAGTCAATACTGGAAAATTGGACTCTCCAAGGAAGTCTTCTGTGATCTCCGGATTACCACTTGGATGAGAAGAAGAAGAGGCTCTGGTCAAGGCTCCGGTCCTGGATCGAGTGCCGAGATAAACACCATCTTCAGAGTCTGATATAGCATCAGACCGTATGCTACCCCCAATATTTCTGGAAGTCATGTTGACAGAAGCATAAAGAGGTTCATCTTCATCCAACATTGGTTCATATTGAATCCGTTCGAAAACAGATTGTCTTTTTGGTGAACAACAACATTGAATTACAACTCAAGGTTGGAAGTTGCAACCATGCTTTTCATGGCAAATATGAGCAATATCATAGCCTGATGGAGTGTCAATTCTCTATTTATTTTGCAAATATTCCCGGAGATCTGTAGGAACAGATTGGGAAGTATTTGAAGATAGTTTCTGTGTAGAAACTTGTCTTTTGTTCTTCTGTCTTCTTGGTTCCTGAGTGTATAAAGACTGATTAATTTGAGCCACATAGTTCTTGGCATATTCTGCATCAGGGTCTAATATACTTGTCTCAGTGGAACCGAACCGATTCTGATTAAGCTTATTACGAAGATCCGTAGGAGATTTGACTTTGATATCAGTCTTGGATACTTGTAATTTGCCTTTTTCAGACCGAGAAATTTTGAGAGAAGGAAGATGAGTATTATTCCGACTAGGAGTCGGTAATAATCCATCTTTGGAGGAATTAGCCAAAAGGCGTTTTCCATTGTTTGATCTAGTAAGAGTACTAGTCAAATTAACTCCAGAGGTAAAGACCTTAGGAGTAGAGGAGTTGACTAAAGAGTCTTTCTCCTTGGTTGGCACAAGATGTGCAAGTTGAGGGGGAATCATTTGTATGTTCTGTGGAAGAGAACCCCCAATCTGATTTTGAGAAACAGTCAAAGGACTGTATTTGTTAGCATACGCTGACTTCAGTTTGGACTTCTGGTCATACGCTGCCTTTTTATTAGCATATACTGGCTTTAGCTCAGCGTACGCTGCCTGATGTTGGCTTTTGTACGCTGCCTTTGCCGTACGCTGCCCTTTGAATGCCATACGCTCAGAGTCATCAATGGCTAAAGAGCCGACTGCTGTCGTAAGAATAGAGGGAGAAGGGACCTTGATATGTCCAGAGATGGTTTTCCTTGTACACGCTGACTTGGTTAAAGAACCAACTTTGTCAGTGTGACTAGGAGAAGCCACTGTTGCCGTGTTCCGAGAAGCCGAAGTGTGCTTCATGGAAGTTGAAGACGTGTTTTTGTCAGCATGAGAAGTGACAGAAGCGTCTCGGACTGCTGCAGAAGACTTAGGGACATAGACGGAGTGTCCCTTCTTCTTGGCAGCAGGAAGAGCGGAGGAAGCAGTGCGGCCCTCCTTCGCCTTGAGCATTTCTTCATAAGCCGATTGGTCGAATTGAACAACCATCGTCTTCTTCGTCAAGCCGATCGACGAAGTATCGCATTGAGTTGTTGCTTTCTCATTGGAGGAGACAGCTTTCCCCAGCAGAGTCGCCAATTTGTTTTCCATAAATAAATTCACTTTATTTATTTTGTATCTGAGAAAATTACAACTGTAGGAATCTAATCTAGAAGACGATTACTTTATCCCTTGGACGATGCGATGAAGAATACTCGAACTTTGAAGAACTTGGACAGCAACTGGGCAATCTCTCTGTTCTCTCTGAAATTGTCTGTAGTGTCTGATGAAGATGAAGAAACTCTTTTTTATAGAGTTCAGGATAACTGTCCTTAAGCATACGCTCAGGTAGTTACTTGACGTGTGCATAACTGCAGGGACGCGTGGCGAATTCTGATGGAGACACATTAGCGTGCGGTTGAAAGTAGTGGAGCATGTTCAGGAGAGATTGATGGCCTGGATGCCACGTTGCATAACTTCTAGAGAAGTGGATAACTGGTACAGGACACGTGAGAACGTGTGTTGACTGTAATCCTGGATATGGTTGCTGTAATACGCTGCCTCGTTGAATGAGAGTTATACGCTGACTTGGATGATGTAGAAACAAAATAAAGCTAATACGCTTACTGGAGAAGAAAGGAGTCGTACGCTCACTTGATGAGGAAGGAGTCGTATAGACTTCATACGCTCACTGAAGAAGGAAGGAGTCGTATAGACTTCATACGCTCAATGAAGAAGGAAGGAGTCGTATAGACTTCATACGCTCAATGAAGAAGGAAGGAGTCGTATAGACTTCATACGCTCACTGAAGAAGGAGCCACGTGGCCATCATCAATCTTCTCTGATAAGCCATATCTTCAAATAACTGTCAAAAGATTTTCTCGAGCGTCGTGACTGCAGATATGACGGCTGACAGACTGTCGAAACTGACAGTAATGATGGCTTTGCATTAATGATCTGCTGAGCTGTCCTCGTAAAAGACAAAACCAACTCTTTGAAAACCTATATGACGGCTAGTCTCCATTGGACAGCTGCCTTTGCACAAAAGACGACGTGTCAGATTCATCCTTTATTAAATATATGTCGTACTGTCATCCCAGAAAATAATAAAATATTCACTGAGCGTATGGCCTGTAGATGAGCGTATGGCCTTGACTGAGCATATGGCTTTGAGCGTATGGCGTAGACTGAGTCTTATGTCAGCGTGTCATAATTTTTACACCCTACAACCATGACACATCATGACATGCGATTCTTCGAGAGGATAGCTAGCCTTCGCAGGAATCGTGTCTATACATGCACAAGAAACAAGAAAGTCTTACACAAGATATACCAAGGAAAGCGAGGAATAATATCTCATGACGGGATCCAGGGAAATACCAATCCGTGTGGACAATGTGTCAAGAGAACAAGGGTATCTACACTAAATACAAGAAACATAGACGATATCATAAAACAGAAATATTATCAGAGAATGTACTCACCTGGGGTCCTACTGTCAATATGAATCAGGGTTCAGAGTAAAGCCACAGACCTAAAGATGAAATAATACAAGAGCTGATCAGGGTCAAAAGACATACTAACATCTAGGTCAAACTAAGTCAAACTAAAACAAACTGGGTCAAGGTTGACGTACAGTTGACTATGGTCAACTGGTCAACTTCGGTCAACTCTAAGTCTAATCTAGGTTTAAATAGGTCAATGGTTGACCTACAGTTGACTTTGGTCAAAAAGTCAACGTTGGTCAAGTCTGATCAAACCTAGGTCAACTGTTGACTCTACTTCGACGTCTAGTCAAAGTAGTCAACCATTGTCAAGCTAGTCTCTATAAACATCTACAAGGTCAACTTATGAATTTCAATGATTTAGAAATTACTAAAATCGACGGGTCTCTAAAACAACCCAAAAGGAGAAAATATTATAATAATAGGATGACACAAAAAGGGAAGAAATCTACAGATGTTGTCGGATGATGAAACTAACATCACCAACGTGTCCAGAATGGTTAAATCAGCTAGGATAGCCTGTCCAAAAGTCTAATTTGGACACAGGGGCAAAACGGTAATTTTGGGCCAAAATGATGTCCGCCGTTGGACACACTTTGCACCGAAAAATGTGCTGAAATAAAAGTGCACAAAACCTAACAAATTATATGTCCACGAATTCAGAATGACGATGCGAACCCAACGGTATATCCAGAATTGGATTCCGTTGACCCGATCTCAAATTGGTCCGTTGACCGGGACATTGAAATCCGATTTGCACGAAAAAGCGTGTCGGAGCCAATGTCTTCAAAACTCAGCAAATTATATGTCAACGAGTCCAGAATGACGATACGAACTCAACGGTATATCCGGAATTGGATTCCGATGAGCCGAACTCAAAATGACCCGTTGACTCAGACAGTGGGATCCGCTTTGCACCGAAATACGTGCCAGGGCCCACGTTCTCCAAATCAAGCAAACTTTATATGAAAACAGGCCAGAACGATGCCACGAGTCTACTGGTGGTGTCAGAAATTGAATCCGGAGTCCCGGGTTCAAAAATGGAATTTAACAAGTGCAACACTAAGAATTCGAACGGCCAACTTTGGCGTCGAATTCGACCGACCTAACAAGCTCAAACTGAAATGAAATCTAAAGGGGGCAGGAAGAGGGTTATACCAGCTGTGCACCGGAACTGGTAGCGCGCAAAACGGAGCTGCGATGACGAAGATACGAACCCGCGAAGTTGGCGTCACAAAACTGTCCAAAAACAGTTCAATTTTAAACGTCAACTTGGTGGCCGGTTTTGATGTATCAAACGACGAAATTAACGGGTGAAATTTGACAGAGATGAAGAGGGATATACCGAGATTACGACAGAGTGAAGAAATCGCCGATCCAACGGTCGGATTCTTCATAAAATTGGTACGAAGTTACTGCGACGAGGCGCCAATTCTGGATCTCGTTCGCCGCGCGCGTCGACGGGATCTCGTGAAAAATGCACAAATCGACTGTCGTGCGCACCGGGGATGAGGGTGGCTGCCAGGGGGTGTTCGTCAGAATGTGCGCACGCGGCCAGGGGGCTCGCCGGCGGCGGCGGTGGCCGGGGCGGCGCGCGGCTGCCAGCGTGCCGTCGCTGTACTGCTGCGCTGCAGCTATTGTGGTGGCGCTGCTGCTGTTGCAGCTGGCCGCGCGAGAGGAGGGATCATCGGCCTGGCCCGGCGGCGCAGCCAGGGTGCCCGGCGACGGACCGGCCGTGGGCATGACGAGGACTTGCCGGCGATGGTGGGGTGGAGATGGTGGTGTTGGCTTGGTGGTGGTGTGGATGATGATGATAATGGTGATGGTGTGGTGATGATGAGAAGTGAAGAAGAAGGAGGAGGGGAGTTCGGAATTGAAGGTGGTGGCCGACGGCGCTTGGCCACGGCGGAGAAGGTCCGGCCAGGGTGGGCTGGTGGTGGCCGAGCTCGGGTTGGAGAAGTGATGTTGGTGTTGTATGTGTGTTTTTGTGTGGAGACAAAAGAATAGAGTGGGAGAAAGAGAGAGTAATAAGAGATATTATGTAGGGAAGAGAGAGAAAGAGAAGTAGGGAGAGGGGGTCTTCTCGTACAACAAGTGGGGGGGGGTGCTGTGAGGTGTAAAGTGAGGGGAGTTGTGTGTTGAGAGAATGAGAGAGAGATATATATATGTATATATAATATGTGGGTGTGTATATATTATATATGTAGAGAGAGAGAGAGAGGGAGATATTTAGTGAGAGAGATATTTAGAGAGAGAGAGGAGAGATATTGGTCGGCTGACCACATGGAGGGGGAGTTAGGAGAGAGAGAGTAAGGTGAGGATGAGAAAGAAAGATTATGTATATATATGTATATATATAATATGTATATATATGTGCATATATACACATAGAGAGAGAGAAATAGATATTTTCAAATAGGAAAAATAGGAAATTTATGTGGGGTATTTGGACAGTCACGAGAGAGCAATATGGAGCTTGGGTCCGGGTTCGGTCGAGCCGGGTCGGGTCAAAATCGGACAGGAGGCAATAATTGAATTAAAATGGGTATTTAAAATCATGGGTAAATAAGTAGCATGTGGTTGGGTCGATGTCGGGTCCGGAAATTAAATTAGAAATTAAATCAGGTTTTACGGTAATAATTAAATGGTCTAAATCGACCCGAACTTGCGCGAAGCGAAAAGAGTACATGGGAACAAGTTCGAATGGGACACGATATATCAATATGAAGATAATCTCGTCTACTACAAACCTCAAGAAGGAAGTTTCCAGAGACTGGCATCCCTGATGCTCTAGAATTTTAAGTCACGGTAAAGAGCATTAATGATCAAAAATTAATTATATAAAAATAAATTATTGAAAATAATTCATTAGGAAATTTGAAAAATAATTCGAGAATTTCAGGGGGCTTACAACAAGCAGCAAGACATATGTATAAACATGAAATAAAAAGACTACTATGAATCAAAAGCAATCAGAAAGTACACTTGCCTGAGGTCCTTTGCTGGTGAAACTGATAGTACAACCACTCAGATGAGTCACTAAAGTCAACACATGCAAAAAGTCTCCGGATGCTGAAATAAACATTACCAACGTTCTCAGAATAGTTAAATTAGCTAGGATTGCATATCCTTAAGTCCAATTCTGGACACAGGGGTAAAACGATAATTTTGGGTCAAAACGGTGTCCGCCGTTGGACCCGCTTTGCACCGAAAAGTATGCCAAAGTCAAAGGTCTCTAAAGTCGTCAAACTAAACGGCGATCCGATCAACTATCTTAGAATCGGATCAAACTTGGCATACAGGACCAGAAAAACGATACAGTCCTGTTGGCACAAGTTTCGTCTCGATCTGACGAGCGTGCACAAAGTAATTGAGAAGTTTGCACAGAGGCCGATACGGTGAATGTCGATGGATACGTATTAAATTCGTCGCGCACGCACAACCAATTTGAATTTCGTCAAAGCCCACACGTCCACGAAGTCGATACGCACCTTTCGATACTTTCGATTCGCGACCATGTCGCCCAGATTGGCGGGATGCACGTCGTATCGAAGGTTTTTATTGAGTTTTACAGTTTAAAAAGACTGGGTTTTCTCAAACTTTGAAAATAGTTTAACAGCAATATAACCAATAAAAAATAAATCTATAACTGGGGTTGCCATCTCGTATATGTTGTCAACAGATGTGTTCAATTAGATTTTCTAAACTGTCGAGGAATCGACGATTATGCGCCTTCCAAAACAGCCTCATGACAGTTCATTCATGCTATGTTTTACAGGTTTTTGACCGACTTTGGGTCGATCTCGTGGACTAGTCGTGCAACCTATACAAAATCCAATTACTGGGATTTCGAGGCGGTTATGTTGGCTTTCCAAACCAATTTACGGGTCGTGAAATGATGGAGTATCGAGATAGGAATCTTACCGCGAAGTTGGTTGCTGCAAGTGCACCCCGCTACTGCTCGACTGTGCCTGTGCGCGCGCGTGGCCTCCTTGGCTGCCGGCGGTGGCCTCGCGGCAGTGCGCGACCGTCGGGGTGGCCGCTCAGGTTAGGAGGGAGGGTGGCGCGGCTAGGGTTTAGGAGAATCCCCCTCCCTCTCTCTCGTATATATACGTGCATGTGCATGTTACAAAGGAGGGCTCGGGCTGGTGTTTAGCAGGGGAAGCCCGCTCGGGCTGGTGTTTAGCAGGGGATGCCCGCTCGGGCTTGGGCACAGGGCTGCTTTCTTCTTCTTCTATTCTTTTCCTTTTCCTTTTCGTTTCTTTTTCTATTTGCATATATATATATATATATATATATATATATATATATATATATATATAAATATATATATTTACACACATATACATATATTATTAATATATATATATATATATATATATATATATATATATATATATATATATATATATATATATATATATATATATATATTTACACACATATACATATATTATACATTTATATATACATACACGTACACACGTATATCGTATATATTTATATATACATACACATACACACGTATATCGTATATATTTATATATGCATAAACATACACACGTATATCGTATATATTTATATATACATACACACACACACACACACACACATATATATATATATATATATATATATATATATATATATATATATATATAGGCCCGGCACCAACCCGGGTCCCTTCCTACGCCGCAGCCTTGTGGCCTGACCGGGCAAAGGTCCTTTATCCCCCTCCCGCGGAGATCTTCCTTCCTGAAATCGTTTTCGCCCCTCCTTCTGACGGATACCCCATCCGCGTCCCCTTCTCCGACGCGGAAATTTCTTCCCTATCCTCCACCTTCCTCAAATCCTTCGTTCTAAAGTTCACCTCCGGCTGCCCGAAGATGGCTAGGGTGAAGGAGGCTATCGCCGCCTGGGGTCTCTTGGATACCTACCGGGTCGTCTCTCTCGACCCCAAGCACATGTTCCTGCACCTGTCATCCGATCAGGACTGTAACACGGTTTGGGCCAAGGGCCCCACAAAAATCGACTCTCAGATTGCAAAAATCGTCAAATGGTCACCCAAATTCAACCCCGTTGTGGACTTATCGATCGTATCCACATGGGTCACCCTCCCCAACCTCCCCCTGGTATGCTTCCCCGCAGCTTCTCTCAAGCGTATAGCCAGTTCCTTCGGGTCCCTGGTCGCCATCGTGGAAGAAACACGTAATCTCTCAAAATGCAACTATGCGAAGATTTGTGTGGAGCTCGACCTCGCCAATGAACACCCCAAAATGATGGAGATAGAGCTCGGTGATCAGACGATCAGACAAACGCTGGAGTACGACAACAACATTATTTATTGCCAATATTGCCAGATGAGCGGTCACTCCTTACCGCGCTGCTTCCGGGCCAACCCGGCTCTCAAGCAACCGGGTACTCCGCAAACCCAGAGACCCGGTCGCATCCACCACCCCCCGCATTCCCATGCCTGACACCTCACCCACTCCCCCCCTCCGGCACACAGAAATTCTTCCTCTGCAACGATCGAGATCCCTCTCCCCGTCCGTCTCCGCCATCGTCCCCTACAATCTACCAACCATCACCCTCGCTAACTCCTTTGCCATACTTGACACTGATAACTCCTCCGAGAGCCCTTGTGAGGACACCCTCGACCACATATGTCCGGACTCAGCCCACATCTCCCAGACCGAGCCGGATGCCTCACGTATTGCCACGTTAATATCCGACAGCCTCTACACCCCCTCCCCCTCTACCCCCCTTTGCGCCGGCACTGCTGCCACCGAGATCCCCCTCACCACCTCCCTCAAGCTCCTGGGCACCAGCTCCACCCCTACCCCCCCAATCTCCCATGGCGGCCACCCACGTGCCCTGCACGTGGCGGCCCACGACCGTAGCATTACAGTCGTCGAGCCAGAGTCGTCCACAGCAGACCCGGCCCTGTCTCCCGTCTTCATCGATGCCCCCCCTGACCCTTGTTCCCCTCTTACTGGCAGGTTCTGGCAAGCTAAGGCCGCTGGTTTCCTCGATCGCAACAACCCGATATGTGCGCTTGACGATGCCGACGCTGCGAGTTACTCCCCAGTAGCCGCTGTCCGTGCGCCCTCACGTTATGGTTTGACCGCGGCCAGTGACAACCATAAATCCTCTACCAAGAAATCTTTCTCGAAACAGAAGAAGAAAAATAAGAAAAAGAATCAGCCAGCGGCCATGACCACACGGTCAGCAGCCAAGCTCAACCTCCTCACCCTCTCCCCCCAATCCAATGTTTAACATCCTCTCGTGGAACGTTAAAGGCATAGAAAACAAACCGACGCTGAATAGAATCCTCAGCCTCAAGAAAATTCACAAATCGACATTCTAGTGATCATTGAACCCAAAATCCCCAAGAAAAGGATCACCGGCATCCAACTTCATCTTGGTTTCGCGACCGCGCTGGCTGGCAGTCACGACATCTGGATCCTCGCCGGTGCTAGCATCAAATCTGGCATGGTTTAGGACTCCCGCCAAGCTCTCTCCTTCTGGGTGGAATACCCTCAACTTCGAAACAGAACCTTAATCTCCGCCGTTCACGGCAGCTGCGACTTCCAAGAGCGTAAACTCCTCTGGGCTGACCTGCTCGACACTCACCTCTCCCTCCAGAACCTTCCGTGGATGTGCTTAGGCGACTTCAACATCATCTCTAGTAGTGCCGAGAAGTCCGGAGGGCGACCGCCCCCGCTTCCGGCCATGGACGACTTCAACAATTTTACCTTCAACGCTCACCTAGCTCACCTCCCCTTCTCCGGCAACACTTTCACCTGGTGCAACATGCAGGAAGGCTCCCGGAGATAATACTCCCGCCTGGACCGCGCCCTCATCAACAGCCACTAGGCTGACATGGGGCTCATCTCGAGCCTATCTCACCTAAACACCACTGAATCTGATCACTCCCCCCCTTCTCATCGAGATTAGCAGAAGCTCCCACCGCATCAAGAAACCTTTCCAATTCTTGGATTTCTGGAGGCATCATCCCTGTTTCAAGTCTGAGGTGACCTCAGCTTGGTTCTCTGTGAGTGTCGCTGGTCCACTGCATCGAGTTGCGGCCAGACTGCGTGCCACGAGCAGGGCTCTCTCTCTCGATGGAGTAAGGCTACTTTCGGCAACATCTTTCAGGAGATCAAAAATACGGAAGATGATGTTACCCGCACCGAAATCTCTTACGTTACTAACAGATCCCCCGAAGCATGGTCCGCGCTCAACCTCGCCAGAGCTATCCTCAAGTCCAGGCTTAAAATCGAAACAGAATTCTGGAAACAAAAAGTTAGACTTAAATGGGACAACGAAGGGGACCGCAACTCCAGTTTCTTCCATGCCTGCGTGAAAGGCCGCATACATCAGCTCAACCTTCATCGTATCTCCGACAACAACGGCCACCAGTTGACAGACCAGAACAAGATTCAAGAGGCTGCGGCCAACTTCTTCTCCAATCTCTTCACTAAAGAAGCGGTCGTCATGGACGAGGGTGTGCTGGCGAAAATCCCTAGCATCATCACCGAGCATGAGAACGCGCAGCTGCTTTCCCCCCTACCGTCGCCGAGGTACAGTCCGCGGTGTGGGATCTTGACGAGCACAACGCCCCCGGTCCGGACGGGTTCAGCGGGGTATTCTACCGACATTGCTGGGACATCATTGGCCCAGACTTTTTGGAAGCTTCGGTCGCATTCTTTCAAGGAGCTAGATACCCTAAATTCTTATCCAGGGCTAATCTTATTCTCATCCCTAAAAAATACAACCCAGAAACCTTCAAAGACTTCCGCCCCATAAGTCTATGCAACTTCGCCAACAAAATCATCGCAAAAATTATCGCTAACCGGATGACGGATCTTCTGCCCAAAATCATATCCGAGGAGAAGAGCGGTTTCGTGAAAGGGCGTAACATCGTGGACAATATCCTGCTCGCCCAAGAGATGGTCACTTGCATGAAATTCTCGGCTCGCGGGGGAAATATCGCAATTAAGCTGGACATAGAGAAAGCCTACGACCGCCTCGACTGGCAATTCATGATCTGGGTTTTCAGGGCTTTTGGCTTCTCTGAACCCTGGATTGACATCATATTCAGGTCCATCAACAATTCTTGGTTCTCCACCATCATCAACGGCCAGGCCGATGGCTTCTTCAACGCTAGCCGGGGCGTCCGCCAGGGGGACCCTCTTTCTGCCACTATCTTCATGATTACTGCTGAGGCCCTCAGCAGGAACCTTAAGAGCATGCCTTATACCCCGAGGTTCCACCACTTTCACACCTCCACCGGCTGCCCTATAATCACTCACCTTGCCTACGCTGACAATGTCCTCATTTTTTCCTCCGGCGACATCGGCTCTATCGAGGTGGTCCTTCAAACGCTGAACAGGTACACCAGATGCTCCGGTCAAAGAATCAACAACAACAAGAGCTTCATCTACACCCATCATAAAACGGACAGGACCCACTCTACGACGATCTCCAACCTGACTTCCTTTGCCATAGCATACCACCCTTCACCTACTTAGGGTGCCCATTGGTCTATGACAAGGCCAACTCGGGTATCTTCGAAAACTTGGTCAGCGCCATCAGGAAAAGGATCGAGGGCTGGCACAATGCCACCCTCTCGCTAGGAGGCAAGCTGATTCTAATCCAGCACGTACTATCCTCTATTCCTATTTATACCCTGGCGGTCAGCAACCCTCCCAAAAAGGTTCTCACTTCTATTGAATCCCTCTTCGCCCGCTACTTCTGGGGCCACAACAAAGGCAGAGATAAGCACCACTGGGCCAGCTAGACCACAATGGCTAATCCCACTATCGAAGGCGGCCTGGGAATCAGTAGATTGGAGTACATCGCCGACGCGTGCTCCATGAAGTTATGGTGGAAGCAGCGCACTGACAATTCAATTTGGACTCGCTTCATGAAAGCGAGATACTTCAGACATTCCCACCCTGGGACGACCTTAGTCAACAACCGCTCATCATCTTCCTGGAGACGCATCACCCGCGGCCGTCAGCTTTCTGACCCCCTCATGCACATCCAGCTAGGCAACGGCTACTCTTCCATGAGCCATGATCGTTGGCTGGACGGGACCCTCTGGCACCCCTCCAGATCCCCTCCGCGGGAGGGCCAGATTCGCGAGCTTTGGGACCCCACGTCCGGATGGATCTGGGACCGTGTCAGGATCTGGCTAGGCCCAGCGGCTGCCGCCCGTCTCGCCTCTGTGAATCTCCGGCTCTCCGACACTCCTGACATCACAAGATGGTCCCCTAACCAGGATGGCCAGTTCACTCAGTCTTCCGCTAGGTGCGTCGCCCGAGGCATCGGTACCCCATCACCCCTCACCGCTCCTTTCTGGCACGCGTGCATCCCAATCAAATGGTCGATCCTCATCTGGCGAGCCCACTCCGAAAGCTACCCATCGACGATGCCATCATATCGCTTGGCTTCAGCCTAGCTTCGAGATGCCATTGCTGCACTTTCCCTCAAGCCGAATCTGCTGAGCACATCCTCACCTCCGGGGATCTGGCCAAGACTATTTGGACGAACCTCAGCAACAAGTTTAGGAAGGCCCCCCCATCTTGGGGCTTCAACGATCTCCTGTCCACCTGGGGCCTCTCCCACGAACATCAGATCATAGCAGCCGTGGGCATTTGGGTCCTGTGGAAAAATAGGAACAAGTTCCGATACGAGGGCCGACATCTTCCTCCCTCCAACTGTACAGGGAAAACATCAGACAAATCCTAAAGATCCGGGGGCGCTGCTCGCACTCCACACCCAATTTCTGGGAGACCCTAGATTAGTCTTTGTCTTCTTGTTTCTGTTTTGTCGGCTTGCCTAGCCGTCCTTCCTCTTTTGCTTGCGCTAGGTGCGCTTCTTGTATAGGCTTCACCATTTTGCGCTTGATACATCAATAAAATTCCCCCTTCTTAAAAAAACAATATATATATATATATATTTATATATATATATATATATATATATATATATATATATATATACACGTATAATATATATATATATATATATATATATACACGTATAAATATATAAGCCATATTTAGAGAATAATCTAAACAAATGATTAACTTATATTTTTATTAAATCGTAAATACTAAAATTTGTAAATAACAAACTCTGGGTGTACACACAAAACACTGTGTCTATTCATTATGAATATATTTACACTCAAATATATATAGTCCAAATATCCCCAAAAGTCGACTAAGATATTTTTAAGGAAATTATTTGACATACTTCAAAATCAAATATTATTTAAAATATTAAGGATATATATAATATATGTATAGCCAACTTTTATAAAATTGCTACTATGTCACTAAAATAAATACCCCTTAAAATATATCCACAGGGACGTCTTTTATCATACTGCATCACTACATGGGCTTGGACTTGGTATGGATCCAGTCCGGGCTGATTTGGTACAACTGGGTCTCCTAAACGTCAAATAATATTAATAATGAATAATTAAACTATTTATAATGGTCATGTCACAACTTAGCCTAGTTTTCATAAGTTAGGATATCACTATGGCTCGGCCTTCCCTGGTATGGCTAATACACCAGTCAAGGCACGCCACTGCACTATCCATGCCACAATTTCTAGTCACCTTGTACTCCAATTCATAACCATGGCTAAAATCATTTACCGTAATAATTAACTAAATAATTATTTATAAAAATCTAAAAATTACCATTTAAATAAAAATAAATAATAATAAAAATACTTCAAAATTTTTGAGAAGGGGAGCTACAATCTACCCACCTTAAAAATAATTTCGTCTCGTAACTATTCCTTAAAATTCAAAAAGAAAATTTACCTTAACCTTAATCTCCTTAAATCTCAATTCCTCAAAAATAGTTTATATTCTTCTCCCAGCCATTTTATAACTACATTTCCTCTAGGACTTCTACCCACCTTTGGTCACACTACTCCTCGAAACTAAAATCTTATAATCTTCTAACTAGTTGGTAACAATCATACCAACAGATTTCTACTGCATATGACATCTATAATCCTCTCCTATCTATCAAGCAACCTAAAATTTAACAAGCAACAAATTTACACAAGTAGCTAAGAAATATTGATAAATTCTAATAAGCATGACCATTCGTCGCTCTGAAATAAGAAGGACAGGAAGATAAGGAAGAATAATCGAGAGCAAATATGAAGTTTCAGAGCGGTAGAGATTTTCCAATGATACAGATAGAAAGAAAGTTTATGAACCATTGACTTATTTGCTAGATTGGGCTACTCTAGTCCAGTCACTTGCTAAATCGAAGAATCCTTCGTTTCTTAGAGGGGCTTTCAATCCGTGCAATACAGAAGTCCTGTTCTCGAAATTAATCCAAACAAGGTTCCATAATGGGACAAAATTTGAGAAATTAAGATCGTGATCTTTTTCGTGGTTATTTAAACACACGAGCAAGGGATATAAATACAACACCAGATCGTATCGCGACTTACAGGTAGATGAATAAGGATTACGAATGACTTCACATTCTAAGAGGTGGAGACTACATAATAGGTATAGGGACCTATTTCAAATAGTTCGGTTTTATAGTCCAAATATGGTGGTATGTATGGATGGGTTTTACTGGGTCTTAATGGGTTCCCTGATTGGACATCAATCATTGGTTGGATGAACCTTGGATTTTAATTTATATTGATTGGACAAGATCCCAATGATAAAACTATTTCTACTAGGTTAGGGTAACCTAGAATAGGTTTCCACCCAAGTGGTTGAGCTAGTTGCCAGTCAGGTTGGTTAACTAGGTCCCTAAAGCCCAAAAATTCCCTTCGGTGACTTTTATGTTTAAGTAGCACATGAGGCCTCAATTGGGTGGCACACTAGTAGCATGTGCATAGTGGGCTTCGAGTAGATCACAACCATATATTGGGTCGAATGAATTGAGTCGAGGTTTAGGCTCTAATGGAAGTCGAAAAGTATACCTGTATTATGGTAAGGGTTATATAGCTAGTCCTTTTGACCTGAAAGTCGTACCACAAAAATAGAGTACAAGGGGACGGGTTTGAGTGGGACATGATATACCTAGATGAAGGTGGACTCGTCTAGATCTTGCATATGAAATTTGTTGGAAGGTAACAGCTGGTCTTGTGCTCCGAATATTAATGGCACAGCCGGGAGCACAAAATGATCTAAATGGAAAGTGGGAGTCCATGGGGCACTAACTATCATTCTAATGGAAAATTATTCTAATCAATCGGTAATCCTCGTATATCCCAAAATTTAGAAGGCTTACAGTCTTCCCACCCTAGAAGCTAGGACATAGTTTAGGAATAATGAGGTTAGAAGGATTCTAAAGTTTGGACATTGTACCTCGACTCTTGTTAATAAAGAATAAGATACATAACGGAATACGGTAGATATAAGTCAAGCCAAGGATCATTCCTTAATAAATGGGAAAACGAGTGTGTACAATGACACATGGTCGATAAAATAAATGATCTACTCGTCCATAGTTTATAAGGGTTATCGACGGGGTAACCAACTCTAAGGCACATCATATGAAAAGATTTATAACAACTGAGTCGTGATTTTCTATTTGTGTCAAGCCTGCCAGGCTATTATCACAAGGGTTCTAGTGGTATGGGCTGTAGTATTCATGTATTGCTGTTGATAACTGGTAGATCATAATATGACAGGGTATTTAAGCTATGGTATTGACTAAGCTAGTGACTGTGGTGTTCCAATACTAGTTAGGTCTTAATTATAAAATTTACATAACTAAGGTAATATTTGTTGGAAACCAATTTCGGGATGGGTGTCTACCATAGTCATGGTAAATGATTGTACTTACCTTTGTCTATTCATCTCATGTCTAAACTGTGGGCTCTGGTCGAGGAAGGGTTGGGTTAAGGCTTAAGGGTTGCTAGTTAAAGCAAGCTTCAAGCAATTAATTAGAGACTCACAACAATTGGTTTCTTGAGAATAGATAGTCTCCTAGGTTGGTATTTTGACTAAGTGTAAAATCCTAATCATTCTCAAATTCAGATAGCTAGAAGGTCCCAATAGTAGTTTGAGGGTCGAGAGGAAACGAGTAACTCAAGGCAAGGTTCTAGTCACATGGCTGACCGATGGTAGCTACACTTGTGTACACAACTATCACAGCCATGGGGGATACTCGGTATCTATCTACCAATTACGAGCTTTCATCTTTCCAATCCAGTGAAAGACAAAACAATAAAGAGTTCAAGAATGATGTCACTGAATACAATTACGTGATTCAAAGATGAATATATAATTCAAGAGGAATTGTCAATACAGTCGCGGATGAGACCCTAGATATCTCAATCCGCGTGGGATAATCAAATAAACAACGAACCAAATTTATCAAGGTTGATCAGACCATAATACACCAATTCTGATTAGACATATGTTAGTAGGCGTCCCCAATAAACATATGTCTTGAATCAAGCTCGATAAAAGAGTAAGCTTGCAAAACTAGGCTGTAATAGCAGCATTAGTCAAGATAGTCAAAATACAAGTATGCGAGATTTTTGAAAGGAGGCACAAGTAGTTCGAGTTTTGAGAGAATCAAAACCTTACCTGGTGTTATTGCTTATATAGGCATCCTACTATCTTCTTATCCTTAAGGCCTTGGTCGACTAATGGGTTATGGACTTCTGAATTCTATATTCTAGGTAAACCTATTAGTGTCAGTCAATTACCTCGTTAATAGATCACGAGGACCACGGAATGCTAGGTTGAGAGACATGCTACCCAACTTACAGAGCTTCACTAGTTTTGGCTTTGGATCTTTGGGACACACAGGGCATCTTTTTATTCTCTATAGTATCACAAACTTGTAATCACGTCTGAAGTCATTTTACCAAGAATTTTGCCTCGCCCGTATACTCTGGCGGTGGTAAACCCTTGGTTCCGTGATTCAGATGTAATATGCTATCATATACTCTACCTTATATTGACACAAGGTCTAAAGAGGTCAACGAAGATATAATTTAGCAATGTTCCATAACCTAGGATTTCCTTGAAATAATTTCAACTCTATGGTGTGCCTCGCCCGTGCGCTGCTGTCTAGCCATCGCAGTTGTTAAAATTACTCCGACTATATCCCTAAGAACTTCAAGGATCTGCTAGAGATTCAAACTAGTTGATATCAGAAAGCGTAAACATCTGCCTATAAGTCTCAATCCTTAAAATAAAAGATTGATCGGGAAGGAAATAACTGAAGACAAGGGAAATAAAAACATTCTAATCTTTGTTTCATACATATTTTAAATGGTTGAGGGAAGACTTTGAATCAATCTACCTCGAGATTTGTATACGAATAACAGAATTAGAAATTATAAACAATCCCTTACAGCAAAATAGAATTTAAAATAAGCAATTCTAACTTATGATATAAGATTTAAAATAAATAGAGCAAAAGAAAATTGAACAGTTTATCAAGATTAAAGCCTTAATTCTAGGAAAGCCTAACTTAGCAAGTGAATAGTATATCCACATTGGATCATATCGTCATTTCAAAAATAATAGTACATCCATAGGGATCTGGCAAGCTATCTAAATTTAATAATTCCTTATCTAAATTGCGAAGCCTTCTGACAACCTTAACTACCCAACGGTCAATTGAACAAGGGACTCCTAGTCCTGGTCATTCTCTTAAATCAATTAACCTAGGTTGTGAATGAGCATTTCCTAGTCGTAGTCTCGCAGTAGTATGATGGACTAGGTACTACCACGAGTTCACAATCTTTTACGAAAACTGACCTGCATGGGCCACCACAAAAACTTGTCACGATCCGCACCTGCTTTTCGGATACAAGACATGTCCAAGCCAGCCTGCCGCAGAGTCGACGGTAGAACGTTGTCACGGCCAAGATGCTCAAAATCACAAAAATGTCATTTACTGCTCATTCACATTTCTAAATTTATTAAACATTTATAACATTTATATTTAAAGAGAATACAAAGTTCTCACAATTAATAAAATGATACAATGCTATCTATTTCTAGGTTTCTGTCTGCAAGTACACCCGTATCTCCTAAAGCTAAGTGAAGCCACAGCTAACCTAAAAATGTTGGTTTCCAGTCAGGAATGGAACAGTACACAAACCGACGGCAACACAAAAACATAATAAAATTAACAAGACATAAAAAAACATATGAGAGATGAAAACTAGAAAGTAACTGATGACATGGTAATTGGTGAAGAAGACAAGGAAAACAAATAAAATACAACTATCTATGTGATTTAAAATATCGTTGGACATGTGAACGGCTAGGGATAAATACGGCCCTGCACGTGTCGTGTGCAGCTGCTATCAGTCAAGATTAGACATATTGGGATGGGTAAGGGTAGTTCACATATCTACTAAGATATTTCCCCGCCCAGCTAGTACTCATGGAATCAGGTCGCAAGCATGGTAATCATGAAAATGACAGTCAAGAATGTATAATAATCCATGATACTAATCTCCGTGTGACGAGCGTGTCAACAAGCCGCAAGACATATGTATAAACATGAACTGAAAAGATACTATGAATCGAAAGCAATCAGAAAGTGCACTTGCCTAAGGCCCTTTCCTGGTGAACCGATAGTACAACCACTAAGATGAGTCACTAAAGTCAACACATGCAAAAGTCTCCGAAAGCTGAAATAAACATTACAACAGTCTCAGAATAGTCAAATAGCTAGGATGCCTGTCCGTAAGTCCAATCTTGACAGGGGCAAAACGGTAATTTCGGGTCAAAACGGTGTCCGTAGTTGGACCGCTTTGCACCGAAAAATGTGCCACAGTCAAAGGTCTCTAAAGTCGTCAAACTAAATGTCTACAAGTCCAATTTTTGATACAAACCCAACCATTTGTCCAAAGTTGGATTCCGACGGGACGTGCACAAAATCGTCGTTGAGTCGGACCATAGGGCCCACAAATGGCGATCCGATAACTATCTCAGAATAGGACCAAACTTGGCATACAGGACCAAAAAAATGATACGGTCTTGTTGGCACAAGTTCGTCTCGATCTGACGCGCGTGCACAAAGTAATTGGAAAGTTGCATAGAGGCCGATACCGTAAATTCGACGGAATGCATCAAATTCGTCGCGAGACACGACCAATTTGAATTCTGTTTAAAGCCCACACGTCACGAAGTCGATACACACCATTCGATGCTTCGTTCGCGACCAAGTCACCGGATTGGTGGACGTACGTCGTATCGATAGTTTTTATTGAGTTTGTAGTTTAAAAAGACTGGTTTTTCTCAAACTTTGAAAATAGTTTAACAACAATATAACCAATGAAAAATAAATCTATAGCTGGGGTTGCCATCTCGTATATGTTGTCAACAACGTGTTTATTAGATTTCCTAAACTGTCGAGGAATCGACGATTATGCGCCTTCCAAAACAGCCTCATGATAGTTCATTCATGCTATGTTTTACAGGTTTTGACCGACTTCGGGTCGATCTCGTGGACTGGTCATGCAAACCTATACAAAATCCAATTATTGGGATTTCGAGGCGGTTATGTTGGCTTTCCAAACCAATTAGGGTCGTAATAATGGAGATCGAGATACAAATCTTACCGCGAAGTGGTTGCTGCAACTGCACCCTGCTACTGCTCGTCCGTGC